>JARYHS010013630.1:61841124-62433764 GCA_031002005.1 Vandiemenella viatica
TGCTCGCTTATTTCTCCTTGTAGAAGTAGTTATAATTTCATTCTCCGTTCCTCAGTACATACAAGTCGCAAGCTGTATTCGCAGATTTTAATCTGGAACATAAGCTCTTAATATTTGAAAGTACCATCTTAATTGCTGAAGAATTTTTTGCGTGGTGCCATTTCAAAACATTAGCCACACGCAGGTTTCTCACAGATATATAATAGAATACATAGATTTTATTAATTACTCAGTTAGTTAGAAATATACCTTATTTTATTTTTCAGGTACTTGTACAACTATATCCTTAAGCAGAGTATTGCAGACTAACTCAATCGCCTTAAAAAAAGTTCTCCTGACGCAATAAATGATACAATGAGTGTTCTGAGATAAAATATGGAACAAATGTTTTGAAGAGTCATTGCCGAGAAATTTGCGATGGAACTTTAATGCCCCAGAACAGTGCCGATATAAATGCATAGAGCCAATAACCTACCTGTTCAATCAGTTGAAGAGTATTTCGGTAGGGCTGTATACATCATACTTCTAGACAGGGCCGGTGTTAAGGGGGGATAAGCGGGTCAAAAGTACCCGGGCCCGATGGCTGTTGGGGTCGCCCATTTTACCCCGGGCCCGAAATTCCTAGTGCCGGCCCTGCTTCTAGATTCTATAATAAATGATCCACAAGACCACTTGTCTCCTGAAATACTTTATTTCAACTAGTCGTTTTTGTTCCGAAAGTCAATTATACCTATACTAATGAAGACGCTGAAACAATTAAGCAACTCGCATTAGATTATAAGCAGGTAATAGACGACACTGCATTATCAGTCATTATAAGCGAATATTGGCTGTGGATAGTAAAATGGCAACGGAATCAGAACATTCCGCAAGTCGATTTCAAATCTAATATAAAAGTGTCATGCTAACATATATCCCATCGTAAACACATATTTGTGTAGTCTTGCCACACTACCATATAGTGTCCCATTGGCAGAGAGATCTTTTTCTCCCCTCAGTAGGCTCAAAACCTGACTTCGTGCATCACTGGCAGAAGACCACCTAACTGAACCGGCACTTCTGCACGTTCACAAAACCATACTCGTTCAAGTGGAGGAAGTCATAACAAGATTCGCGAGAGTTCAGAAGAGAATAATTGATTTTGTTATTTAAATAAAATTATTTTGACATAATGCAATTAAATTAATTTAGCTTTTATTTATATATAGGTACTATTATAATTTTGAAGCATGTCCTAGTTAGACCTCGACTACGTGACCCCCCCCTGACCCAAAGGCTGGATCCGCCCTTGGCAACCTCAAATGCATTCGATGTTGCTTGAAACAAATCATATTTATTGCAGGATGATGGGCACATAGGACACTCAAGCAAATGGTTCATTGTTTGATTCTTACCACACTCACACTTAATACTGGAAGGATAGGTATAACCCCCATTTCACTAGATTTTCCTTGGACCTGCACATTCCTGTTCACTTTTGATTTAAGAACCACCAGATGGTCCAGTCCTCGGCGTGACCAGGTGGCAAGCACTCTGCAACTGTTAGTGGTCCTGAGATGTTAGGGACCTTCATTTTCCACAACTGTACTTTTGCCTTTTCAAGTGATCCAGTTAGTTCCTGCGATGTTCTCAAGAAGCTTATTCTGGACTTGAGTCTCTGGGCTAGTGGTGTATGGCCATGCAGTGAATGAGCGCTTTCCCATTCTGCTTTTGTCTTCTCCTTGTTCGTAGCCACTTCTCTCCGGATACTGGTTGGTGCAATCCCTGAAAGCTGGTAAAGCCTGTCAATTGGGGTAGGCTTAAGCAGCCTATCACTAGTCTACAGGTGTTATTAAGGGCTACATCCACCTGTTTGGTGTGAGATGATGAGTACCAAACTGTGCATGCATATTCTGCTACAGAGTAACAAAGGGCCATTGTTGATGTACGTATAGTTTGTGGTTGACTTCCCCACTGTGATCCAACTAGTTTGCACAGTAAATTGTTTCTTGTAGAGATATTTATTTTGCAATTCATACAGTGCTTCTTACATGTGAGAATTCTGTCGAGTGTCACTCCCAGATAGTTTGGAGTGTTACATGTCTGCTGTTTGATACCAGACCACATTACTTTCAACATTACTGAGCTTTCCTGTTTTTTAGGTGAAAGGCACACACTTCAGTTTTTGAATAATAATGATAACAGTTTCAATCAACATAAACATTGAGCTTACTGCTATCCATAGTTTAAAGATAGGATAAAAACAACAACAAAAAAGTATATGAAAAGTCAAACTCTGTATGAACCACAAAATAAAAAAATCAAATCATGAACATATAAAAAAATCTTTATAGTTGAAAAGAATTTTTTATGAGAAGGCATCTTTTTGGGTGATATTTTGATGGAATGTTGTAAGATGTGTATGGTGCTTCCACATTAAACTGAAAAGAAGGAAGAAAGATGATAGAAATTTATAGGGAATATTTGCAAGTTAGAGGAAGTATAGAATTTTTATTGGAGGGGCATGAAGAAGCAGATGAATGATGTATGAAGCATTGAGATTTAAGTTCTAGTATGTATTTATGATTACATTTATTTTTTTATTTTTTTTATTGCCACATCATTTATACCATAAGTATAGTTTTTGGTGATATCTTAAGTATATCATGTTTTCCTATATAAATTTTTGTTTTATTTCTCCTTGTTTTTATTTGCTTATGTTGTCCCTCATAAAATTCTCATAAAGCCATTTTGATTCCATATTTTTTCCCTGTTTTTCTATAGCATCTTGTGTACCTTTAGGAAATGGAATCTGATAACTTCTTACAAATAATTTATAATAATGCTCTGAATGATTTCTCCTTCCTTGTGCAGGTGAAATGGAACATGTGTTGGGACTGACAAAACCAAAAGCAATATTCTACTCCAATTATTCATCTCGTTCTATTCTGTCTGCAGCAAAAAAATTAAAATCTAAGCCTAAAATAATGTGTAACTTGGATGTGGAACTTCAAAGTTTCTTTTCAAGACAACATCGTGATGAAAGTCCAAAACACAATGCAAATAGTAGTGATATTGCATTTATATTAACTTCATCTGGAACAACAGGCTTACCAAAAGGGGTAGCTCTGACACATGACAATATTTTGGATAGCCTTAGTGCCTTGGGGTAGGTAATTATTTCATTGTAAAATATATAATTACTTTTTGTCAAGCATACATGATTCTTCTCTGTGCAGATATCCAGAGTTCGGTTTTCCATGGTTTGCCGAAATCAATATTGGTGAATGTTGGAATGGTTCCTTCAAAAGGCCATGGTTGAATTCTTTACAATTTATTGCTCTGCCCCCCATCATTTCATAGGTTTAATTTAACTTAATTGCAACGGATTGCATGTTCCAGTGGTAATTTCTTTACACACCCACTCTTCCCATTTCCTGTACCTGCCTACTTTTGCCTCTAAAAATATGAATTCTTTCAACATTTTTTGGTAATTTATTTATCATTTCCCTTCATAACATATTTCAGTCCCAGACAGCCTTACTTACGAAAGAAAATCGTCCCAATTGTGCCTGAAATTGAGTGCCAACTTGTGGTCATGGTCATCTTATCTCTTCCATGCACCTCTCTTGATGCTTCACCAATCTATCCACACCTCACCACCAATATACCCTTGTACATACCCATGAATCTCTTCACCCTCCTCCTGTCTTCCTATTTCAGCTCCTTTGTCTTATCAGTTATTGATTGTGTTTTAGGGCAATTTCCAGAGGCAAATCTATCAGCTCTTCTTTGCATCCTCTCCAACTCCTGTATTTGAAACCCAAAATTTTGGTTCCATACTACACCACCATATTTAAGCAATGGTCTGACCAAAGTTTTGTAAACCAATTCCTTTACTTGTCTCATACATCCCGTCATCAACAAGTGAAGGATTTTAAAACCTTTTCCGACCACCTGTCCAATGCCTGTTTGAGCTTGTTATCTAATGTTATGTCAAGATATTTACATTTCAAAGTTTCAGCAATCAATTTCTTCCCCACCTTATAATCATAATCAACCTTTTGTTTTTATCTATGTAGCAAATAAGCTGACTCTTTTTTTGCATTTATCTTCACCCCATATTGACCTCCCCAGCATGCTGTCCAGATCACACTGCAGCTGCTTACAGTCTTCTACTGTTTTGATCCATTATTTTTCATTATGTCATCTGAAAACAGCCTAACTTCTGACAGTAAACCATCAATACAGTCATTGCTTAGAATAATGAATAGCAGTGGTCCCAATACTTTACACTGCAAATTTTCCATTCCACTTCTTTTAATACTGTGTCATGGTTAAATGTAAAGGTCAAAGAACAATAAAAGCAAATAAGGTTGACTTCAAGAGACATACAGCAAACTCGTCACTATACTGTTTTTCAATACTACAATAAAGTTTGTAATTTTGATCGTGTTGTTTATGTCTTTCTAAGAACCAGATCAAACGATGAATAGCCTAGTTAGCACCATTCAATGCCAAACAGATTATAAAAACCTGCTTTACCATTACCATCCCTCACACAGGGAAAGCTTCTCAGCTTAACTTTTAGCAGTAGTTCACACCTCATTCAAAGGGAAATTGCGAAGGAATGTACACACCAAGCAATTAAATTATATTAAAAAATTTAATTAACAGTGGACTGCAATCTGATGAATAGTTAGTTACACGTTGAAATTCTAGACAGTCCATCCATTTCTTTATATTTTCACATACCACACACATGCATCTTTTTTGGCAATCAATAATTACTTCAGTATATTTCAGTCACATCATGGTATTTTTATGGTTGTCTATGTTTAAATGATTAAAATTTCTGTGGTATCAACTATTCTGACTACTCACTACTGCTTCCTGCACACCTGCCTGGATCAGCATTCAAGATGTGAGAACAAAGGCTTTCACGGCGTATCGATGATATGAAATCTTCATGGGTTCTCCACTGTATGGTGTTGAAGAAAAACAACAATGACTGAGCGCATTCTGGAGGACAGCGGTTTGAATCCCCGTCCGGGCACTCAGATTTGGGTTTTCCATGGTTTCCCCAAATCACTCCAGGTGAATGCCGGGATGCTTCCTTCAAAAGGCCATGGCCGAATTCCTTCCCATTCCTTGCCCCCATCTTTTCCCGTCTCTAAAGACCTAGTTGTTATTGAAGACGTTAAGCAGTTTTTTTTAAAAAAAAAAAAAAAAAAAACAACGACGAGCTTTAGGTGGCTGGCTCTGCCACCATCTTCAGGTCTGATGTTATGCAGGGAGCACCAGAGCTGTACTGGCGATGCACAACACAGCACAGCATCATCGGTCATAGCATAGCTATGTTGTTGTTGCCAGTTCCAGGAGTTATCCTACTACTGGTGTCGGTGGTTTTGTTTATGAATTGGTTTTTTGTTCAGTCTTATCCTGTGGGTTGGTCAATCTGGTTGGCAAAACCCATCAGCCTTTCATAGCCAGGAACCTAATGTTAATTAATCTGTTTATAATAAGAGACTATGTTTACTCAAGACTACTAAATAATGGAGGAATTAACTTATTTACATGGGAATTTACTGATCCAGTGGAGGTGTTTATATACATTTGCATATTTATGCGGGAATTTACAGATCTACTTATCATATTGGAGGTTTTTTTAATTATTAAAATTTAATTATTAATAATTAAAATTGTTTTTGTTATTACTACTTTTTATTTGTTATGATATACCTTTAAATTTGTTTTGAGTTTGTTCTACAAATGGCCTAATTAACATCTAATGGAGGAGACTCTATTTTATATTCATCTTTGGGCCTAATTATACCTATTAGTGGTTTTGGGCATTTGGAGGATGGGGGGGATAAATATTGAAGTGCCATGACAGCATTAGTTTTGGGCGTTTTAAATCTCGAATATCCTCTCTTTTGTCACCTATTTCAGCTATTAAATTGTGCTTGGAGATTGAGCATTTTTTGAAGAAGATTTCTGTTTGATGGTTTCTGCTAGTGTTGGGAGGCAGAGCGCCCTTCTAACTTCCCAATTGTTCAAATATCTGGGCATGTCCAGGATGATGCGCAGAGCTCTGTTTTCCAGTGCTTGCATTTTTTTAACATGACAGTCGGCCACCATGTTCCATATTTCCGACCCATAGAGGAAGGTGGGTTGGATGATCGCATGGTAAAGGAGGAGTTTTGTCACCATGTATAGGCCATCACCTCTTAGCAGTGGGTAGTGGTCGGCGAACTTTACTCTGGATTTGTTTCTCAAGTTATCTAAATGTTTACTCCATGTGAGCCTTTTGTCTATCCACAGTCCCAAGTACTTGACCTGGTCCACCGAGTTTGATTCCAGATCTTTGAAGTGCAGTTTTATATCCGGTATTTTAATACAATTTGAGAATACTATTGGTTGGCATTTTGATTCGTTTATTTTAATTCGCCACAAGTTACACCACTGTGTCAGTTTTTCTAGGTGTCACTGGTACTTTCTTATGGCATATCTTAGATTTCTGTTACTGGAATATATCATAGTGTTATCTGCATATAATGATAAGTAACTCTCAGTTGTTTGCAGGATTTTGTTGAGGTAGATATTGAACAATATAGGTGCAAGGAACTCCAGCTTTAATGTTCTTGTAAGTGCTGTTTCCCTTGTCATAACATACATAGAATTTTCTGTCGGTTGGATAGGAATGCAGTAGATGTATTAACCCTTTAACTGCTACGGTTTGCCCGGCCGAGCCCTCGCTGAGTGCTGCTTTGTTTAGGCCTAATCTGTTTACCTGACTTGGAATGCCACGTTCAACCGGACCGCTGTGTACTGAATATGTCTGGAGCGTTGTGTGTGATGTTCTTCTGCTGTCGCTCTGCGATTTGAAACCCCAGATACAAAATAAATGCTGTTAATATAACATCTAAAGTTTTTCAATTTAAAGCTCGTCTAAAAGTGAATGTCTGCGTAATCAAACATGCCAGTACTTTATATACTAAATAGATATTACAGCAACTGAAATGTTTTTAGTTTGTGAGTGTAGTAATTTATCTGGAGAGAACCTTTCCAAATACCTTTCACAAATTCTGAACATATTTTCCAGCCTTCTTTTCGACCCGGGCTATGGCTGCCACTGGCGAAATTAAAAATATTTTTTTTTTATTTCGTTTGGTTTTAGAGGCCTATAAATGTAATATAATTATTACTCTGCAGTTACCCATGGTTATTAATTCTTTTTGTGTGATAAGCCTTGAAAAATGGTACAACACACAGTGATACATTACATGTTCTGCTTTGGTTTCTCAACGCATTTTCTGTTTCGAACATACAGCGCATTTACGCATTCTTTGAATTTGCAATATGAATGAAATTTGGAAAATGTCTCCCAGTAAATCCTTGACGATATTCTTTATCAGAGCGTCTTCCATTGCTAGGTTCGTTCTGTGTTATATGCTTCAACAACTTCTCTAAGGGGGCATCCATAAATTACGTGAGGTGAAATAGGGGGGGGGGGTGTCCGGAAATCCTGAAAAACACCTCACGTAATTAAATTTAAATTTATGGATGCCCCCTTACCTGAGATAGATGAAACTCTGCTACTGGCATTTTTCGTCTGGTTACTGCTCGGTGAAGAGCGTGAGCATTTAAAATGCAGTGTTCGAGAATGTGGAAAAGAACTTTTTAAACCACTTCATAGTGAAAATGTAGTGTGAATTGATTCTCATTAATCTGTTGGTCTCATCAGCAATAGATATCTTACGATATTCTGTTAGAAATATCAGGAAAAATGACAAACTGCTGGAATGTTAACCTAATCCACACTTGTGTCCTGCAGCTTAATCGTCAACCACATGTGGTCAAACGCGTCACTAAAGCATTCTCTTTTTCCACACATTTCGCCCTCACTATCTGTAGCTTCAAATTCTGAAGAATATTCACTTCTGGTGGAGACAAATGGTCATGTTCCACTAGCTGATGTTCACGGCTTAGGAATATTACATCGAGATTCTACCGAAGGGTCATCACTGTCATCCATATCAAAGAGATCATATTCACTGTCACTTCTAAGAATCTCCATGATTTCTTGCACTGTGCAAACATGACGGCGTGCCATTTTCTCAACGAAAACTAAAAGGAAAAGAGCAACACAAATTAGATCGCAGCTGCCAGCGCTCAAGGG
Organism: Vandiemenella viatica; assembly: GCA_031002005.1. Taxonomy (NCBI): domain Eukaryota; kingdom Metazoa; phylum Arthropoda; class Insecta; order Orthoptera; family Morabidae; genus Vandiemenella; species Vandiemenella viatica. The sequence continues at coordinate 61,849,286 of JARYHS010013630.1, forward strand.
TCGAATGAGGAAAACAACTAACCACCCTGGCTGGAAATATGGCTTCATGACCCGGCCGCTAAGAGGCTAGCGCGTTAATGCGTGTAGAGCACACAGGGACCGGAGCGGCCCGACGTGTTAACATGTCCAGAGTACAGACAGAGCGGCAAGGCAGCGCGTGTATACATGTCTGGAGCACCTGGGCGCAGTAGTTGCCATGCGCGTTAACACGTCTAGAGCAGTCAAAGGGTTAAGTTGTCTGGCATATTGTATTCTTGCATTCTGTAGAGCAGGCCTTCATGTCAGCCTCTATAAAAAGCTTCCTCGATGTCGATGAATATCACAGCAGTACCACTACCTGCCTGCTTTTCTTTGCAGATATACTCCACAAGCCTTGCACATTGTTGTACAGTACTATGATCTTTTCTAAATCCAAACTGTTGAGCTATGAGAATGTCTTTGTTTCTAGGAATCTGTTGAGGTGAGTTTGTATGACTTGCTCAAAGATTTTTCCAATTATTGGTAGTAATGAGATTGGCCTATTGTTTCCTGGTAACAGTTTGCTCTTCCCAGCTTTGGGGATAGCCACAACTTTGGCTATTTTCCAAGCTCTCGGGTAGTAACTTAGAGTCAGACAAATATTATAGATCATAGTTAAAAATCTAATGGCTTGTGGAGGCAGATTTTTGACTTGGATGGCAGAAATCTTGTTGTACCCAGCAGCCTCCTTGGTTTTTAAACTGTGTATGATAGACTCCACCTCCTCGTCATTTGTTTTTTGCACATAATTCTGCGGTCTGATGTGGATCAAGCAGTTTACTACACTCAGAACATGTTCTTTGTGAGATCCGCTTACATCTTCAGCTATTACGTTCGGTCTGAAGTGCATTTCTAGTGTATCCGCAAGGAGCTGAGCTTTCCCAGCAGGGTTGTACACAACCTCTTGCAGTCCACGTAGCGCCCGAATTGGTTGAGTTGTTTTGCTGACTGACATTGCAAGTGCCCCTGTCTTTTTGTTGTTGTTTTAGACTGCTGCGAGTTTCCTTTGCCATTCTTCATGTCTGTGTTCTTTCAGATTCTTTCTGATTTCATCTACTAGGTGGTTGACCATCCCTCTGTCAGTTTGGTCGTGCCAGCATTGCCACCTCTTTCTGATCCTGTTTTTTTATGGTGATTAGGTTTCTGATGTGGTCTGGTAGAGTTGACTTTTCATAGGTAATTTCAATTTTGGTTGTTGATTGCTTTGTACATTCATGTACTACCAGATTGAATTTAGTAACAGCTTCATCAATTTTTTATGTTGAGTCAAGAACGGGTAGATCTTTGAGGTGCAGCGAGACGTCCTCCTTATAGTAGTCCCAGTTGGTTTGGAAGCTATCGTACGTCTTCTTTTGTTGATGTTCTTGCAGCTTGACTGACAGAAGAATCGGCTTGTGATTGGAGCTAAGTTCGCATTGGGTTCATATTTCTCTCTGCCAGCCTAGTCCTTTCACAACAAATACATCCAAGATGTCCGGCTGATACCTTGCTGTATTCGGAAAGTATGTTGATGTGTCAGGCGCTAGCACTTCAACATTTCTGTTGGCGTGCAGCACTGTAAGCAGCCCCCTTCCGTTCCGATTGGTAAGTCTACTATGCCAGATCTGGCTCTTGGCATTCAAGTCATCACCTAATTTTACTGTTTCATTCCTATTTAACAGTGCCTGCACGTTCTCTTGCTTCAGGTCCTTATGTGGCAGATTGCAGACTGTAACTAGATGTAAAGGTTCCCCATTTACTACGAGTTCGACGGCCGTGTGCTCTAGGTCACCAGTTTGTGCGTCAGGAAGGTCTATGTGGACCAGCCTGTTATTGACCAGGACAGAGGTGCCCCCTCCCTGCGTCAGTCTGTCATTGCGTCTCACGATGTAATTTCTCAATCTTAAGTCATTTCCCGGGTTAAGATGCGTTTCCCCTGCGAGTGCAATGTCGATGTCATTTTGTTCAAGGTAATTTTGTAGTTCACGTTTTTTGTTGGAGAAACCGTTGGCATTCCACACTAGAACATTTAGTGTTGTCTTATTTTGTCTCGCCATCGCTGAAGAACTCGCTGACGGCTTGTGCGAGAATAAGTCACTTTTCTAACATACCATCGGCATTTCGTAATTTGGTAGCCACAGTTTTCACTGTGTTTAACATCTTACGAACGTCGAATTCCTTTAGAAAAGTTACTAACTCCGCAAAGTCCAAGGCAAATCCCCCAGTTTTGGCTTGGTTTTCTTCTTATTTTTGTCTTGGCTTTGGTCTGTTTTGTCCTGTTTGTCTGTCTGCTCAGTCTTGTTTTCATCTGTCTTTTTACCCCATGCATTTTCCCTAGGTGGTAGGGAGGGAAACTGCTGCCTGTCAGAGACATTTGGTGCCCCGTCACAGTCAGATTTCTCCTTTTCCTTCTCCTTTTGCTGACTTTGGAGCCTGGCATTTCGGGCTTGCATAATTTTCTTGTACAGGGGGCATCCGTGATAGCTCACAGGATGCTGCCCCTGACAGTTTGAACATTTTGGTGGTTCATCTTTTGTGATTGTACAGGTACTCGTAAGGTGTTCCCCAGAACACTTTGCGCAAAGAGCATTTATTCTGCAGTTAGTCTGACTGTGCCCGAATTTTTGACAATGGTGATACTGAGGGGGACCTTCAGGAGTTTTGTAGGTTTCTACCTTGACTTTTATGTAGAAAAATACCTGCAAGTCATAAATCTTTTCACCCTCATCCATATTGTCAAGTGTGACCATATATAGGGCATGGGGACCCTCTCATCCTTTTCTTTATCAAATTTTGTTAGTTGTAAGACACTCAGTGCTGGGTATCTCAGCCTGACTAACTCATGCCTCATCTCATTAACATCCATGTCAATTGGGAGTTGTCTCAGTACCACATTAAGTGGTTTCTTTCTGCTGTCGAACTCGTATTGCATATTATGTTTTCTAAAACGTTCTTTCAGGGCTGAGAAATCTATTTCATTATAGATTGATGCTTGAAGCTTTGTAGGCAATTTTCATGTTACCAGTGATCTTTTTCTTAAGTTCAGCAACAGTCTGTAAGTACCCTGCTGTGTGGTAAACGATTATCGGGGAAACCTTCGGCTCGCGTGATTGCTGGGACCTTTGACTGTCAGTTCCGGTATCAGGTGCAGCAGTTTTAAGGTTCTGTAGAGCATTGTATTGACTCTCAATCGGAATGTTCAGCACAGAGGCCACCTCTTTGGCCTCCATGTCGAGTGCGCCCACCTCTTCAGAGTGCTGCCACTTAGGAGCTGGGTGCTGTTGGACGGACATGGTCGTGGTAGCCGTTTCGGGCTCCGTGATGGTGTGGTTATTTGAAGTACTGGAGCTGATGGTAAAACTATCCTATATCTAGCCTATCTCTCTAATCAGGGTGTATTGCACTGCCCCTTCAGTTATCACCGCAGGGTTTCCAGGGCAGTGCAACCCTACTCCTCGCGCTCGGGGTTTCGGTGGAGCGGTAAGTCCCTGCCTTCCTCGGTAATCCCTAGCACTGTGACTATTTCATCTAACTAGCCAAAGAGGCTGATGAGCTCACTTGCCCAGACAACCAACAGACTTTGCTTTTTTGTAGAACCAACCGGAGATGGTAGTGTCGGTATGCTGACTTGACCCGTCTTGCATAGGATCCTACAGCGTGATGCGGTCACCGCCGCAGCACGGCGGCAACTGAAGTTGCGCTCTCCACCCTGCCCAGGTATAGCTAAACAGCCATGGTGCACCCTGGTGGCGGCTCTGCAGTTACTAGCTACGCGGACTGGTTGCACGTAGGTGAAGTTTCCACGTAGGCTGCTGGCTGGAGAGTAAGGTAATGTGAACGTGTTGGCCATGTGCTCTTTCTACTGGGAGTCAGTCATCAAAGAAGTGTTAGAAATACAACTGGATAATAACATGGTTAATAGAGACAAGGGTCTTTGGCTTAGTGATGCATGGAAACCGGCTCTGTCCCTGGAGGTAGCGAGGCACCGCCGGGAAATGTAGTTTCCGGCTCGCCGTGATTGGCTTCGACATTCGCTCCGCCAGCCAATCAACGACGTGCGCAATACGGGAGCTGCGGGACAGAGCAAGTGGAGGGGAGAGGCCAGGCCTTATAAAGGCACGCAAGGACCAAACATCGCCAGTACAGCTCTGGTGCTCCCTGCATAATATCAGACCTGAAGATGGCGGCAGAGCCAGCCGCCGAATGCTCGTTGTTGTTTTACTTCAACACCTTACGGCGGAGAACACATGAAGAATTCATATCAGCATTCAAGACATTGCTATAAAATTAACAATAAGGCCACTGTCCTGCTTTGCCTTTCCTCCAATCATGCATGTTACTTTTGTCATGAGAACTTACCTGGTTAGTTGTAAGTGATTCTATGATTCATACTAGCCATTCCATTGTCTATCGAATTGTCTGACTCTGATCAATTTACATCATACTTAATTAATTTATTCTCTTTTCTCTAATTGCCAAATTCCATAACAATTTTTGAAAAAAAAAATTGTGAAGTGGGAAACTCATACTGGGCTTTGTCTTATAGTTGATTATTTTTTCGACTTTGTTACTACTTTTGCAAATAGGTTTAAGTTTTAAACTTCTGCATTACAACTACATTTCCTACCATAACTTTCTGCTTTCTACCTTTTAAGAATTATTCTATCCAGTTGATCACCTTTTCATCCACTCCAATGGTTTTTACTCTGTCGAAAGATTTTGAAAGATCTAATGCTACACTATATATGTGGCCTCTACTCCTTCATCTGAAATATATTGCATGTAGCCTACTAAATGAGAATCGTGTGAATATCCTTGTCTAAAGCCATATTGTCAACTTGACTTACATTCCTCACATACATTTCTGATGTGGTTTTATATCAATCTCTGCATTTATTTACATACCACTGGTGTCAAACTGATTGGCTTGTAATTTTCAACCCTATTTGTCACTCTTCCTTTATGTACTGGTACTACTATCACAATTTTCCAGTCCTCTGGTAAGCAGCAAGTGTCCAGACTCAATTTAAATAACATATAAAATAAGGTACAGTGTTATATTCTGCTATTTTTTAGATACTGTAACATGAGTGTTAGGACACCGCGTAGGAGAAATGTAACAAACTATTTTGGTACAGCAGAGAGAGCGTTAGCTGGTAATAATATAAATCAGTGAGATTCAAAGAATAGAATGGAGAGTGGAGAGACTTAGCTAAGAAATAATCTTTGTTGTTCTAAGTGAAGAAGAAACCCATGACTGGCCAGATTATCACACATGATGATTAGAGAAGTTATGATTGGCCAATAGATGAAAGAGACAAGTTGTCATGTTGGTATGGACAGTAATAGCCAAGTTGCCGGGTAATGAAAACGTGCCTTTCAGTAGGTGGTGAAATAAGGCGTGAAACCATGTAGAGTGTTAAACATGTCATGCCCACATAGAATAATCAGCAATGTATCAAAACAAAACTGAAGAACTCTAAAACTAATTGACCGTGTACAACAAATGCGTGAGAATTTAGTTGAACGTTCCTAGTCTCAAACCTGCAATTTTTGGATGAAGTGTTAATTGTTAGACACATGCTCAGAACCAGCCTGGAGATTTTGGTGATGATTAATAAGCTGTTACTGAAGCAGTATATCCATCACTAATGATAAATCCTTGTGTATTTCCTTCAGAGAAACATATGGAGTGAAATCACAGGTTAACTTTTCCTTCAGCATGAAAAGTGGACATTTTATTTTTACACTGCTATAAAGTTATATAACTGCCACATGGCAGGCACACATTCAGCCCCACCACTTAACCAAATCATGGCACAATACCTAAAGTAATATTATCTATGCCAACCCCTTTATGCTGTTCCAGCTTTCTTAGTTTCTTCAGGATGAATTTAAGATTTTTTAGTTTGCGTATTTCTAATTGTGTAGATAAGCTTGTTCCCCGATTTATATGCTCTCATTCCTGAATCATTGTCACTAATGAGCTTACTGTACCAGTTACTTAAAATCTCTGTCTTTTTTTAAATTATCATCTTTAACTCATTGTCTCAACAACCACGCTTTCCCTCAGTTTTCCAACAGAGCTATAGAAATTTCTAGATTCATCTGTCTGTGTCTCAACCAATAATATTCTCCATAAATCCACTTTAACCACCTTCTTTACTTTTATTAAATCCATGTTATAAGTTTAATGACCTTTGTAAGGACATACAATAAAAAAAAAAGTTCAGTGTATGTGAGTGCAGTGTTCTGGCATTCATTCTTTGTAACTGATTAACTAACTGGAATTGTTACTAAATAATGCTCATAACCATTTTCTAATGATGTAGTATTTTTCATATTCCACTCCACTCGTTCCATCTTCAAAATTTATATGTATCAACCAGGACGTTATGACCACCTACCTACTATCGATATAAACCTATCCAGGTATAGTAGCATCACCTGGTCAGGAATGACTGCTGGACACACACACACATACAGTGTATGTAGTATCAGTGAGCATGCTATCCATGTTTATAATGGGAAAGGCGCGTGATTTATCTTAGTTTAACTGAGGGCAGATTGTGATGGCCCGGAGGCTTGGCATGAGTATTTTGGAAACTGCACGACTTGTCAGGTGCTCGAGGAGTGTTAGACTTCAACAAGTGGCAAATACAAAGTGAAACCATATCCAAACGTGGAGGTGGTTACAGCTTTTTACAGATATTGGATGTCGTGGGCTGGGCAGATTAGTAAAAAAGGACAGGCAACAAAGTGTGGTGAAACTAATATCAGACTTTAATGCTGTGCATAGTACAAGTATGTCTGAACACACAGTGCACTGAATACTCCTAACAATGGGCCTCTGCATCTGATGACCCATGCATGTGCCATTGTTAACACCATAACATTGGTAACTAGGTAACTATGACTGAAATAGGCATATGACCATTGTGATTGGACGTTGGCACAGTGGCAGAGGGTTGTATGGTCTGGTGAATACTGATACCTTCTTCATCATGCCAATGGAGGGTGCAAATCCATCATTTTCCAGGGGAACAGCTTCTTGACACCTGTACTGCGGGATGGAGACAACCTGGCAGTGGCTCAAGTATGGTCTGGGGAACATTCAAATGGGCATCCATGGGCCCAGTGGAGCTCGTACAAGGCACCATGATTGCCAATAAGTATCGTATGCTGGTTGCAGACCATCTACACCCCTTCATGATGATGATTTTTCCCATTTGCAGTGGCATTTTTCAAGAGAATACACCATGTCACAATGCCAGGAGTTTGAGGGAGTGGTTTGAGGAACACATTATTGAGTTTCAATTGATATGCTGGCCCCTCAACTTACCAGATCTGAACCTGGGTGAACATATCAGGGATGTGATTGAATATGTTGTCATAGCTCATTGCCCCCCTCCCAGAATTTATGGGGATTAGGTGACTTCTGTTTGCAGATGTGGTGCCAACTCCCTACATATACTACCAAGGCCTCATACCAAGATGCATCACAACTCTTATCCAGCCAAAGGCAGACATACTGACTATTACCGTAATTGCAAATAATTCATTTGATAGCATTTAAATGTTAGTCAAAATGGTGTTCACTGACTTACAGCTCTCATAAATTTAATTTAATTGTCATACAATGCTTTGGCAATTTCCCTGCACATCCATTATTCTCCTTTCTTGTACCTGCCTATTTTTACCAACAGAGAATTTTAATCTTAATTTTTTTCAGTTTATTTGGTAAATTATTCAACACTTTCCTTAGTAATCTATTCGAGTTCCTGATTCCCTTACCCAGGAAATAAAATTTTCGTTCACACTTATGCCTGAAATAAAGTGGCAGCCACAGGGCTGGCGCTAGGATTCTCGGGCCCTGGGTAAGTGTTCTTAGTAGTGATGTAACCAGTTCGAGCCAGTGGCAAATTAATGAGATGGAGCCCTTCCTGAGGCCAGATGAGCGACCTTTTCTTTAAAGCTCCACCACTGCCTGGGCGACAATGAGCAGATTCTTGGCTGGGGGGCCCTCCGGCTGGTCATCAGGCTCCCCTTCCCTCGGCTGGTGCATCTGGAGTACATTTGACCCCCCCCCCCTCCCCTTCCCCTGATGCCAGCCTTAAACACTATTAAGCCTTCCATCAATATGCTTCATGACTAATATCAGCTACTTTATCATTTCAATTACTGATGATGATCTGCAGTTATTTCCAGAGCCCTACTTTGTGTCCCATTCAAGTTATGCTAAATCATCATGGAAAATGTTATTGTGTAGCATTCCTTCCTTTAACCATGACTCTGCTGGTATTATTACTAGTGGCTTGTGTATCTCTATTAATTTACCAAACTCTATCAATTTTCAATTTGTTCATTATACTCCTGCAGTTCACAAGTAATAGTCTTATGCTTTGTTATCTTTTCAGCATTAACTATCCACCTTCCCAGTTTCAACCCTATCTCTAATTTTTTTTTATCAGCTCCAACTATTTATTTGGATAGTTGTGACAATGAAATTGCTTGAGTATTTAAAAATTTTCCATTGCACAATTGCATTCAGTATCCCTTTGGTCACCTATTTTTATCCTCTTACCAGCTGCCTGAAACCTGAAAAAGGCACGGTTTCCATCCCATGCTAACTATAAGTGGTCTACCTTACACCTTATTGCTCTGTGTTGTCCGTGTTTTTGTTTACCAAATTTTGTCATTACTTTCTATGTTTGTCCATTGACCCTGATACTTTCCATATATGGATATAAAATGTTATAATCATTTTACATTGTTCTGTGAATACATTTTTTTTAAAGCCATCTATGGACCATGTTATGCAACTTCATTTTCTCTTCTGAGTTTCCTTCCTCTGTCACCAGGCTCACTCTTGCTTTTTCTTCCTCTGAGAATACCTCCATTTCTTGATTGGTATTTCTTCAGTCAGATCCTTTAATTTTGCAATTTTCCCTCTGAATTATTCCCTGTCTTTGATGTCTTCCATGCTGATTCCACATCTTTTCAGATCCTGATCTACTTTTATTAATTACATTCTTACAATGTTTTTCGTTTATATTTGTAAAAATGTGCTAATTCCTACTATTGTTTTTGTAATTGTATTTAGGCATCCAGACTTTGATGCAGGAAATGATGAGGAGGAAACTGGAATGATTGCCTATCTTCCATTCTTTCATTCATTTGGATTGCATGTCATGATTGGGAGCTTGATTAAAGGTGTTACTATGATTATTATGAGAAAATTTGAGATAGAATTATTCTTGAAGCTCATCCAAGACTACAAGGTACTTTATATTTGTGAATTTTAAATACAATAGGAGAATAATGTAACACAAGCTCTTGTTGGACAAGTAACAAACTAATTTTTTTTCGTATTTTGTATACTAACTAGAATCCTATATATGGGTTTCTTCTCTACATATGTTTGGTCTAGCAAACTGCATTAATATTCTTATACTTAATATTACATTTGTTACAGTTTGATAATATTTCCAATTTGATTAAATTTCAGTATTCTACACTTTTCTGATATTAATTTAGAGTTATGTCAAACAGTTCCTTAACATTCAACACACTAAATTTTGTCTCTTGACTGTCCAGGTAATATCACCTCATGATTTATGGTGCTAACATTACAACTGACATACTGCGGTCTTCTTCCTGGGCCGAAAATGCATTTATCAGTGTTGGTTGATTTTATATATGTGGCTCACTGCCCGACTTGCAGACTCTTGAGAGTTCGGTCCTTCTGCCAATCGGGATGTCTGGCTCATCACGTGATTGCATGGTGTGGTGAAGGCACTGGTGGAGAGTGACACATGCCCTGTTCCGACAGCCATGTGTCGCGTAGCTTACACCCATTATCTTCATTTGTATTATCAGGATGTTTGGCGATCTCTAGCATCTCCTTTACCCTCCTTTTCCACCATTGATCTTCACTTGGTATCAATCTCGTGTTTTTGAAGTTAACTGCATGACTAGTTGTGGCTGCATGCCATGCAATGGCCAAATTCTGTACATTATTAGATCTATAATTCCAAATGTGATCTTGAAACCTGTCCTTTATACTGAGCCCCGTCTCTCCTATGTATACCCGGCACCAGGTGTGAAATCTCATAGACCCTGGTGACCTGTGTTGGGGGTAGTTTATCCTTGACCTTTACCAGTAAGTTACTGACCCTGTTGTGCACCTTATGATGATTTTTCTCAATAGATTGCCAATTCTGTCCATAACACCTCTTATGTAGGGCAGAACTGCTTGCGTTCCTGAGCGATGGGTTGGTTAGATGCCAGTTGTCTTTAGCATTAGCAGTTCCCCTTGTCATTGCTGTTTGCAAAGCCCATTAAATGAAGAGGTTGTGGTAACCATTAGAGCTGAAGATGTGTTGCAGTGCTTCTAACTCCTTAGGTAATCTTTTGTTGTCACACATTTTTGTCAAGAGGACACCTGCTTTGGTCACTGGATGGTGGTGCAATGTGGCATGTAGTTATCTGTTTGTGTGTGTAGGTTTCTGATACACTGTTACAGGGTCCTGTCATCATGCTTTGTTACTAACACATCTAGCAATGGCAGCTGTCCTTGTTCCTCTATTTCTATCATATATTTTATTTTGAGAAGTGCTTTGTTTATATAATCCAGCAACTCATCAAGGGAACTCCGTCCATGGGCCCAAACAACAAATTTGTTGTTGACAAACCAAAGCCTACAGAAATGGTTTGAGGGGCACATTGTACAATATTTCTGTCTCCAGTGCCTCCATGAAGATGTTAACTGCTATCAGCAAAAGTGGTGAGCGCATGGCCACTCCTTCCACCTTGATGTAAAACTTCCCTTTATATTACAAGATTGTAGATTTCAGATGGATCTTGGTCAAGTTCGCCCATTCTTCCAAGACGTTGAGGCCAATTGTTTAGTGTGTATCACTGCTACTGTTTCTTCCAGAAGCACATTTGTGTAAAGTTACATGACATCAAAGCTAACTTAGATGTCCATTATGTGAACTTTAAGTGACGAGATGATTCTGATGAAATTTGAGCTATTTCTAACAGTGAAAGCCAATGCCTTCTGACAAGTGTTTTAATTTGTAGGCAGTGAGATAGTTGATAATGCTGATGATTGGTCTCAAAGAAACTTTAGGATTGTGGACTTTAGGCAAGTCATAGAAACAAGGGTAGAAGTGTTGTTTCTCTTAAGTCTAGCTTTGGTATCTTTTTCAATTTCTGAAAAGTTGTTGACAAGAAATTCTACTTCAGACCTCAGTTTGCGTAGAGGGTTTCTAGCTAGTGGAGCATACGTCTTGTCTTCTAGGAGACTCGCAACCTTATGATGGTAATCTTCAGATTTCATCAATACTGTCGCATTTCCATTTTCAGCTGGCAGTACAACAATGTCGTTGCACTGGTGTAATTGGTGTAGTGCTATTCTTTCTTCTTCAGGAAAGTTACTATGTAGGAGTTTTGATTCTTATCAAACCACATCTGTAGCTATGCTATGTCAATGACACATTTGTTGTGTGGTCCCATGGGTAGAGTGTTCTTGATGAGTTCCTGGATTGTATAAACAAAGCACATCCAAAAATAAAATTTACTGTGGCAATGGAGGAACAAGGACAGCTGCCATTTCTATATGTGTTAGTAATACAACATGATGATGGGATCCTATGACACTCAGTTTATTGGAAGCTAACACACAAACAGATATCTACATGTCACATCACAATACCAAAGCAGGTATCCTCACAACATTGTGTACATGAGCGAAGGAAATGTGTGACACTAAAAGTTTACCAATGGAGTTGGAAACCCTGCAATACACCTTCAGGTTGTTAAACAATATGATGTTAAGCCAGTGTTATTATTTATTTATTTGTCTGTACATTCAGTTCATTCTCTAGGATCTACAATGAACTGTTATTCCTTAATACTGTAATAAAATTTATTGTAAACATAATTTTGTAAAATAAACACTAATCCTATATACTACGAAAATGGTACAAATAATTAACTATTATTACTACACACTGTATATTATCAACCTGTTAGTAAAAACTGTTACCCACTAATACTAAATAACTAAACATCTTGAGTTTTCAAAAGTTCGTTTAACGCTGGCATCCATTTAAGAATAAGCTTCAGTAACTTCCAGAAGCCACACTTCTGTATCAGCGTTCCACTTAATTGTTTGTATCTCGTTCGTTTAGAGTATCTTGTCTCATTCCTTAAATGGCTTGCTGAGTTCTGGCAGGTTGCTGGCTATGCTGAAGCTGATACCACTCCCTTCCTGCATCTGACACAGCATCTGCCAGCTTGTCGAGTTCATTTAAGAGGAGGTTGTCTTTTAGAATTTCCGTGATATTTTTCCCCATGAGCTTCACTCTGTACTGTTTGATTTCATCATCAGCTAAAGCACATTCACACAGTTTATGTTCAGGTGTTCCTGGAGATCCGCACGTGCATAGATCATTCTCTGCCCTATTGATCCTATGGAGATATGTTTCATACGGTCCATGACCGGTGAGGAAATGTATTAACCCTTGGGATGGACTGAAGTGCTTCGTACATATCCTCTCTCTGATGTCAGGAAGAATTTCAAATATCCTCCTTCCTGTTTCCGAATTGTTCCACTGCTGTTGCCATTCATTCAAAATACAATTTTTGATGTCTACCTTCTTGGTAGCCACTTGACCCAGGATTTCTGTTATCTTGCCTAAGTTTCCTTTTTGAAGCCAGTAACATGCTGCTCTTTTTCTTATTTCCAGATCTGAAGGACATATTCCGAGAATGACTGTAAGTGCATAAGTTGGGGTACTTCTGAATGCGCCTGTAAGACGCAAGAGAATTCCTCATTGCATTCATCTAATATCCCTTGCAGGTTTAACCAATCTTAACTTATGTGCCCATGTGCTTGCACCATAACTTGCAATAGCTGTGGTAATGGCACCATGATATAACCTTATAGTCGCCAGTGGTATTAGAAATCTTCTTTGCTCAGTGCTAATTATTTTATTCATTTCTGTAGTCATTCTTTGGCATATATAATCAATGTGATCTTTAAAATTCCTATGTTCATCCAGAACAACCCCTAAGTATCTTACTGTTTTGCATCTTTTTAATGGAATTTTCTCCATGCTTCACAGTGGGGTTGCGTTTCAGTGTTCCTTTCATTAAAATGTATTGGGTTTTTGTTGGTGCTAGCTGGAGCTTAACTTGTTTACACCAGCAATCCATTACTTTCATTATTTCTTTGGTGTTTGCCTCGATCTCTCTTCTATAATTTTATCCAACTAGCAGCAAAATATCTTCTGCGAAGGCAATGATTCCTTCAAGCTCTGCCAGATTCATGAGTCTGTTAAGGACAGGTTTGAGAGCAATTTCCCAGAATTCTGGGACACATACTGAACCTTGTGGACATCATTTTGTGAGATGTTTTGTCAGTTGCTGACCAGAACTGTGAAGTGTTGCAGTTCTTTCATGACAGTAGTCTTTCAATCTCTCATACAACACTCGTGGGCATTCTAACTCCCTTAATCAGGATAACATACTTGGGCACCATAAATTATCAAAGGCGCTGGAAATGTCGATACATATGCCAATGACATATTTTTTGTTTGTCGAGTTGACTATACACTGAGCTTCATTTATTGCATCCTCTGTCAACCTGCCTTTCTGGAAGCCGAACTGCTGCTGATTCATACCCTTCAATAATCTGAATTCTTTAATTCTTTTACATAGCTAGTGTTACTGGCAGATATTGTTTAAATTGTAACCATGAAAATTTATTTAATTTGATACATTTACTGCAAGTTCATAAACTGTTACTTGAGTGCCAATCTGTTTTACTGCTTCCAAAACATAGAACGTAAAAATAAAAGTCACTGTTGAAATAATTGCTCACTGTATTATTCCAAAACTTGAGACAACAACTGGTATTAGATTATACAGTCCTCGGATAGCATCAGATATTTCGGAAGATCGCAGATTATCATAATTACAAATTCACATCCACTTCAGGCATACTTTCACTCACTATTCTAATGAATGATTGTGTTGATGGGTTATGGTAAGAATTTAGGTTTTTTGCAGATGATATAATGATATGCAATAGGATCAAAACAGGTGAAGTTGGTGAACGGCTGCAGGGTAACCTGGATAGAATATCTAAATGGGTAGGTTAGCATGGAATGAAGATAAATGCCAAGAAGAGTCAGCTCATTAAGTACACAGATAAAAAAACTTAGGGTTACTTATGCTTATAGTGTGGGGTCAGAATTGCTTGTTGAAGGCTTGTGGTGTAAATATCTTGGCATGACGTTTGATAACATACTCAACTGGGCAGAGTGCACTGGGTAGGTGGTAGGGAAATGTTACAAAATCCTTCATTTACTGGAGAGAGTGATGAGAGCATGTACTAGAGAAGTGATGGAATTACATTATAAAACTTTGGTCAGACCATTGGTTGAATAGGTGGTGTAATTTCTGACCCAGTTTTGGTTATCAAATACAGGAGTTGGAGGGTGTGCAAAAAAGAACAGCTAGATTTGTTTGTGCAAATTATCGCAGGATCCAGTCAATAACTGATATGATGGAGCTGGATTAGGAGTTATTGGAGGAAAAGAGGAGAGTGAAGAGAGTGCTGGGAATGTACAAAGCATATGATGGTGATGGGGCTTGGAGGGATACTGGTCAAAGAATTAGGAATAGTGCACGGATGGAGAAGACTACCTTGACTACAAGCTGGTGCTCTATTTCATGCATAAGGGAGTTGGAAAATTTTCTTTAGTTGGTAAGGGTGTCACGGATTGGATCAAATTACCAAGTGAAGTGATGAATAATTTACCAAAAACACTTAAGGAATTTAAAATTAATATTTGTAAATTAGAAAAATAAATGGGAGAGGAATTTTATGAAATATATATAAAAGGGTAATTAGAGACTGGGAGAATTGCCACCAGGCTGTTAGCTCCAGCACAATTAAAATTAATAATAATAAAAAGCTCCCTACTTATTGTGAAAGTTGAAGAAAAACAACCGATCATTGTTCGGAATAGTTTTCTAAGTTCTCTCAAGATAATTTTGTAAAGTCATCGTCATCATTCCACAGACACAGAAATTATAGGTCCATATGTCACCTACTGAATCAAAAACTCTAGTGTTGCAGCCTGTGCCTGCCTTCATAATGAGCTCGGAACCAGATTTCCCTCAGTTTAAATAGCTTTCCACTTGTGTGTCCCTTACAATGGCAATTTTTTTTTTCAAATATTCAAATGCATACCCTCTAATTCTTTTTAAATCATTGCAGCTTACTTACATAAGAAATTTTATCCTCCTACGATGACGTTAACCCGTGTCAAGTAGACCAGAAAGTTTATGAAAAATGCTTATTTGGACTATCGCTTGATACGTGACTATATCATTAAAATTTTATATAATTCTGGGTTAACAATGAAATCCAGACAGCAAAAAATAATACTTAATTTTTTAATAAGATATAATTATTAAAATTATGAGAGGTATTCTCTTTTTAGGATCTCTTTTCTATGGTGTGGAAACAGTTTTCGGTGTTTTTGTATGAAAATTGTTTACGATCTTCATCGGCTGTAATTAACCCATGGAACCCATGTTTTACAGATCTTTCAGATTAAAGACCTTTCTTTTAGCCTGTACAAAAACAGCAGTTTCTTCCAATGAAGAAACGCTTTCCAGAAGAACAATGCTTTAAATTTTCAATCGAGAAATCAAATGTTAGGCTCTTCGTGGATACAAATTCATCATGGTTTTTCCTAAAACAAAATATTGGCAAGTATTAATCAAGTTACAAAAGATACAAAATAATGTACAATGAACATACATACAAGACAGCTAATTTTACATATCATTCAAAATAGAGCCGGATATTTCTGCCTCAAAGGAGTGTACAGTACCTTTCTACAAAGTTAGATGTACTCTCCCTTTCTATATTATGTACCATTTTGCCTTCCTTGCTCAATTTAAGTTGAAAACTTAGGAAACCTATCTTGAGTGAATAAATGGCTTTTGCCAATTATCACACTTGATGCACTGCATGGAGATGCCTTATTTTCAGTTCTTTGCCACTGTCTCCATCCAGCTCAATTAGTTCTCTGTAGTGGTCTCTCATGAAGGATTTTTTTTTTTTTTAAATTCAGCCAAATAGAAATGTAACAACTACTCAATTTGTGTGTCATTGAAGTGTTTTTTTTCTGAGTGCTTATATCAGTTTGATACCGTCATGCAGAAAGTAACAACTTACTTTCAAACATTTGCTCCAGAAATTCACCGGCACCATTGAGATGACCTATGTTCAATTCCATTGTGCCATAGCTCATTATCTGCACTTTATCACTTACTCAGAGCATTCAGAACAACTTCATCTTCTTGTTTATCACAAGACGTTGTTCCCTATTACAGAATGTAATTATGGGACACATTGGCAGTCGTTCTTCTTTGGAACTTCTTACCCCCAGACCAGAAATAACTTTCCATTCCACTGAATCGGTTATTATAGCTTCTGCTCATTCCTTCCTCATTTGTATCCTCATTCGCTGAATGGAAGACTTGTTTAAAGAAAAATAGTTAACATGAAGAACGTAAATTGAATCTCTTACACTTAACTTGCATCTACCCAAGGTAACTATTAATTTAGGAGTAATGATCTTTTTTTCTTCTGCGCTTTGCAGCAGTTCTTGATTGAATTATTTCAAGTGAGTTTGTTAAATGCTCTTCCTGATGTTCTCCAGAACCAGAAGATGTGTTGTTGAGTTCTTCAGATAGCAAGAACAAATCATAGGACACTGAAGAGCTTGACTACCCACTGGACCACATATATTTAAGTATTTTTCTCCTCATTTATTTTTATTTGTTTTACAATTTCTTCATTTTCAGGCCAACCAATCTGGTCTCCCTGGCTTTCTCTATCGCTGCAAGAAGATTTTACCCTCCTTTGCTTACATCCTTTCAAGGGCATAAGCTTGTTCAGTACCATAAGCATTATCCAATTCACATTGCAAATCCACTTCCCTTCGCTTATAAACATCCAGAGATTTGCTAGCATTATTTTTCAACTGTCTCCATAAAATTCTCCAAAATATAATGCACTCGTGTACAGTGACATTAGGGGCTTTCACTTATAGTCCATTTGCCTTTGCAGGTATTAAAAAATAAAACTGACAGGACTCCTACAATTTGGTAGTGTGCCTTTCCTAATAAAAATATGCTCTTTCTAACACTTCACAATCCTAAAACCTTCTATTACAATAAAACAATACATGATACCTATTCAAGAACTGCATTGACAGAAACAATTAATGTTGGCATGCACCACTACTGTCGTATAACTTATATTAAGATTAATGGGTCAAGTCGACACAGGTTACAGTTATCCAACTGGCGTAAAAATTCATTTATCAGTAGGGTAAAATGGAAAAAATAGGACCTATGGGTTACAGAATTTTTACTTTGAAAAATAAGGTACACACTAATGGTTACACAATCTTTTTTCCTTTATTTTTAATGCAGTCTTTTTGAAACTTCACTATTTTTTAGTCTGTTTTATGTCAAAAGGTTCTCGGTTCGAATCCCTGTCCCAGCGGGGATTTTCGAAGGTGCTTAACCTGACCTTCACCTCTAACACAGCTTGCTGTGTAATGTGAAGTACGCCAGAAGGCTTCCCTGGTTTGGATTCCATGTTAAACTGTAGGTCCCCTGTACTCGGTCGGATTCCTGGGTTTAGTTAAGGCAGCTACAGCTGGGCAGAATGTGCAGCCAATAGAGACCCTGTCTCCAGGTCATTACAACCATATGGAATTATTAATATACCTGAAATATCTTCTTTTCAATGTTATTAATTTTTGAGGCTCTTTTTTTTTTTTTGTTATATGCGTTTAAGTTTTAAAATACTTAATCCCCCACTAAGATTTCTTAAAATTTTATCTTTTATAGTGCATGAAAGGGAAAGGTGACCATGACCACAAGTTGGCACTCGGTTTCATGCTAAGGGAGTGGTAAAATTTTCTTTTGTTAGTAAGGATGTCAGGGACAACTCTCAAAATTTTAGTGTAATCTTTCGTTAACTTGTATTGCATTTTAATTTGTTCCTGTGTAATGACATGTCAACACCTTAAAATTCAATACCTGGCTAATTACATTTTACTTTTAACAGGACCTGCATTAGGGACAGGGGGGGAGTGGGGTCAATGTACCCCAGGCCAGCTGACTGGCTGGAGGGGCCTCCCCGTCCCAAGAATCCGCCCATTGTCTCCCGGGCTGTGATAGAGCTAAAAATAATAAAGGTCGCTCATCTGACCTGAGAGAGAGCTCCATCTGATGAATTTGCCATGGGCCCCAACAGCTTAATACACTGCCAGAAACGCTTACCTGGGGCCCAAGAATCCTATCGTCACCCCTTACTTTTAGATGAAATAAACACAAATCCCTTAGAAAAAATTGTTTTGTTTTCTGACAGCTCAATTACTTTTTACAAAACCTTCTTTCTTATCTTAATTTCCACCTGTGATGTCACTGTGACTTAGGTTATTGATGATGAAATTTGTTCCAAAGTCTAAGAATTTCAAATATGAAAATCTTACTGTTTTACCACAACTGTAAAACATACCACCAAATCATCAATATATTCATGTTCTCTGAATTTTTCTGTATTTCTTTAATCTAATTTTGTCCTGTTCACAATTTTATTTACAAAATTCAAATTCTTTATTTTACTAAAAAATATACTGTAACATGACTATAACCTTGTTGAAATTATTTAGGAATAGGTTACCCCAAAGAACAAGCAAAGTAAAGCATTCATAATAGTAAAATACCTTTTAGCCCAGTTTGAAGCTGCCTTATGTAAAACATCTGCTTGCTTGGGGTTGTAGCTTACAGCAGCTGTCTTAACTATGATTGTGTCCTGGTACCTAGTTGTTCTTTACCTGTGGTCACCAATCCCTTGTAAAATAAAAAAGGATACCCCAAGAGATAAAGGTATGTTCTCAAAATACAACTTCAGACTTCCTGATTAATTCTAAATTATACGAGGCGTATTCCAAAAGTAAGGTCCGGGGTACAAGATGTCACAGATGATAGGCCTGAATGACGTTTCCCACCTGCAGCGCCATCTACCAACTCCTGGTAAATATGCAGTATTGTTGGCGTGCCGCAGTAGCCGTATATCTATTGTTGAGAGCAGTTCGAAATGGCCGCGACAATCGTAGCTCCCGCCAGTTGTGAAGTGCGCGGTGTGATTAGATTTTTGTTGGCAAAAGGATCATCAGCTGCGGACATCCATCGCGAATTGTGTGTAGTGTATGGACCAAACATAATGAGTGAGAAACAAGTTCGACACTGGTGTCGAGAATTTAAAAGTGGTCGCACAGATGTGCACGATCAACAGCGGAGTGGCAGGCCCGGTATTCGGACCGACGACATTGTCGAGCAAGTTAACCAAAAACTGCGAAGTGATCGGCGTTTGACGATTAGTGGTCTGGCTTTGGAATTCCCAAATGTGGCTAGAACCACAATTTACAGGATTGTCACTGAAGAGCTTGGATATCGGAAGCTTTGTGCGCGGTGGGTGCCAAAACTGCTCACCGCTCAGCACAAAGAGCAACGAATGCATAGCGCACGACAATTTTTGGAGCGCTATAGACAAGATGGAGACAGTTTGTTTTCCCAAATTGTTACGGGAGACGAGACATGGATAGCGTACACCAACGCAGAATCAAAACAACAATCAATGCAGTGGCGCCATTCCGGTTCACCCAAACCAAAAAGTGTAAGCAATCGCCGTACACGAATTGCAAAATGATGGCTTCCGTGTTTTGGGACGAAAAGGCGTCCTTTTGATCGAATTCATGGACCGTGGGACAAGCATTACAGCTGACGTGTACTGTGCAACGCTCACCAAACTGAGACGTGCCATCCAAAATCGACGCCGCGGGAAACTGTCGTCTGGCATCATCCTCCTGCACGACAACGCACGCCCGCATACCACTTCCAAAACCAAAGAGAAGATTCAAGAGTTTCGTTGGGAAATCCTAGACCACCCTGCTTACAGTCCAGATCTTGCACCAAGCGACTATTTTCTCTTCCTGCATTTGAAACGGTGGCTTGGTGGACAACGATTTCAAACCGATGAAGAACTCAAGACGAGCGTTACCAATTGGTTCAGGTCCCAGGCGGCAGACTTTTATGCCGAGGGGTACAGCGTTACAGAAAGTGTATAGATATGAACGGCGATTATGTGGAAAAGTGAACTAGATATGTCGTTACATACTGACGTTAATAAAAACCTTGTATCCTGAACAATGTTTTTATTATGATCAAACGGACCTTACTTTTAAAAAATCCGCCTCGTATATTTTGCAGAAGTTCTTACATAAACTCTGTACCAGCATAGGCCTAATAGAAAAGCATCAGACTTCTATCCAAAATAAATGATTACAGGTTAAACCACCCTCTCACAGTAAGCAACTTCCTACAAACCACTAGATTTGAAAGTTAAAAGTTCATCTCAAAGGAAGATTGAGCCCACACGACTGTTGCTTCGCTACTAAAATTATCTGTATCTCCGTGACCGACCAACACGCTGTCCTCTCGGTTCAATTTCTGCCAAATTACTGCTGCCTGCCTAGGCTAGCGGTGCCTCCTTATATTCATATGGGGCCAGCTGACTCAGCATACACTTGATTTGACAAAGGGAACCCTTATTTTTATCCCGATCATTCTGAAATTTTGATATGTTGTGAAGCATATTTTAAATGTCAATTTTAGTTATGAGAGTTTTTCTCCTAGGATTTGTGGATTTCGAGTTGAAGTTGTAAAAGATTTAATCTGCCATCATTCCTACAATTCTTCAGTCTGTGAAATGATTCTGTTATCAAAATATTCTATAAAAATTTCCTCAACTTTTGACATATAACTGGTCCAGATCCCAAATGTATTTGATAGTGCAAATACACTTTGACTATAAATGGAAAGTCAGCTAAAAACTTGAATGTCAATTATCTCCAAATATATTAATGCTACCGGTCTGTAATATATCTCAAACTTTGCTAAGTTTGATTCTCTATCTGATGGTAATATTATTTCCTCATTATCTATTTCCATTTATTTAATGCTAATTCTTTGTTTCCAAAATGATACTTTGTAGCAGAAATTACATTTAAACCTTAATTTCCCTTTAACAGCTTATATATTGTCAGAATCTTTATGAAAATCACGCCATGTGTTCAGTGAAAGCTTCTCTTTAATCTAAATGCCATTTCTATGCCCTCAGGCCTGTATGTCCGCAGAAATGTTGAATTGCAAATTCAGCGAAATTTCTTATTTTGTCTAAAAAAACATACTTTCATTTTAGTTATTGACTCTATCTCTTCATATGTTGTTCATATCTTATGCTGAACATTTTTAGCTCAAATTAGGTAAAAAAAAATTTCTTGTGCAATATTTTCCATAAGCGTTCAAGATCACCAATTTTATGTTATCTCTTTAATACAATTTCCTAAAATGAAAGTGTTAGACCTAATATGAATTGTCATCTCATTTTACACCTCTGAAAATGAATGTGGCCAAAAGACTTCTAAAAATGTTTAAATTTCTTTATAGTAAGTACCTTCGAAAACTTATAAAATTGCTCAAACTCTCCTTACTAACATGCCTTCTGACTCAAATTACTGGAAAATGCTTCTAAAACTATCTGCTGTTGGTTTTAAGTGTGTTAAGGACCCTTTAAACTGTTTTTGAAAGTATACTGATATAGGTGAGGTTATATGAGACTTAGTAAAAGATATAAATTTCAGTTAGAGTCATTTTTCAAGTACAACAAATTTAGTTGCATCTAATCTCACTACAAAAACTCATGATGGGGAGCATTTTAAGGTGTATTTACCATGCTCAGAAAAATTTAGTTTGGAAGATTGTAAGATGAAAAGCTTATGCTTCGGGTGGAGCATAAACACATTGTCTTAACTCTGACCGTGTGTAGCCTTGGATGTAACAGTTTTGCTTAAATATAATAATACGGCTGCTACATAGGTTTTTAACCAGAAAACAATGAAAAGGTAAAGTTCAATAATGATAAATAGTTCATTGCCATTTAAACAATTATATTCTTCCAAATTTCACAAAGCCAAAAACTATACAGGCAATGAGATGACTTTTCCAAAGTAATGTTTTACAAGTTTGATTAACCAGTTAAGCCAGACCACACCCCAATAGTTCAAAGAATTAAATCTCTAGTTGAAGAAAGCCAATAAAAGTTCGTCACTCGCTCCCATTGTTCAAAAGCTTAGTTAATTTAGACAATCCCGAGGCCTCACTTGGAGAAATACTATTTTAACATGACATTATGGTTAACTTGAATAAAACAAGTGGCATTATTCCAAAATAAAACTTTCACCGACTACTGAAGCTAACGTGGTGTCGCGTCGATTGCTACTTGAAGACTGACTCGCTCGCTGTGGCTACTAACCAGAAAAGTTCTGGTACTCACAGAGCGTGGGAAAACCTAGCGACTGCACTTCCCATAAGAATCTCTCCAATAACTGATCAGTTTCTCATCTCACATCTGAAGGTTTCATCATCTAATTTGACCTCGACTATAAAAATAATTCTATCTCCTTGAAACTTTACAAATCGCTAGATCTTTAAATAATTGTTAACTTTAGTTATTATTAAAAATAATTTAGCCGAAAATAAATAATTTAGATATGGACTTTCACACTACAGGTGAATGCCGAAGAATGTTGAAATTAAAAATATTGAAAATACTATCTTGAAAACTATAAACTGCTTTCTAACTTGAATAAACATAGAAAAATTACTTTGAAAATGAAATGCACTAATATTTTATCCAATCTAACTCGTGGTTCTGAGAACAAAATTTTGTCACGCAGTTACAAAATTTAACAGATAGCTTACAAGATATTTCATTTTTTGGTGTTGTAAGCCCATGGGGTCAGAGGAAGCCAAACAGAAGATTTGAAATAACTAATAAATGCAAAAAGCCTCAACAAATCTTTTATCATCAGCTGTAATCAACATCTTTCAGTATGTTCTGAGCAAAAAATTGATTAATTAGATAAAATATAAATATGATTTTTAATTGACAAAGAAAATTCAAATCTAAAATAAATAAGATAAATGTAAACTAATTTCAGGAAATAAGTAAAATCAAGTGGATTAAAATTATGTATTGGTTTCATTAAAAAGTTTAAAATTTTATCAAGAAAAAGGAAATTTTAGAAAAGTATTGTCGAGACATTATTGTTTACACACTAAAAGTGATGAAGTAATAGAATTTGTGTTTAATTTAATAGAAGCTTCTTTGAGAACAAAACAGGTAGAATAAGTTGCCAAAACGTGCATGTGTTAATCTCTGTTCAAAATGATAAGCACTTATTAAGATATTAATTTTTAAAGTTATGAGCTGACATCACAAGGTCAAATGAATCAATAAATAGAGGTCAGCCATCTTACTTTTTGATCAGTATTTTAAAGTATTTTCTCGTGGCCAGTCTGCGCGCAATTGGTGTAGCAATGCTTCCTCGTATTCGGGTTAGCAGCATGCTACAGTACGCCGCAGTAGTATTTTCATCCTAGTAAGGGGGCTAGGGTAGAAGTTTGTCTTTTTTCACTTGTGCTTAGCCTGTAATCTTCATATGGAACTTTTAGTCTGATAGCCTTGTCCTAAATTTAGAATCCTGGTACCGAATATTTGTAAATGAACTTTTAAAATAATATAATTTTTCATTGAACTCTATTAATTGTGGACAGCATACATCAGTTTTCAATACCTTTCATGGTCAGGGTGCAAATCAACCATGTGGTTACCAAGAAATTAAATAGCATAGGTACCAGAGACACCGATCATAAGTAAGTTAATTCTGAACAGTGTTGAGTCAAAACCCCAAGCAACATCATTGCTTGACAATACTGAGACTTACTTATAGTTTCAAATCTAGGTTATAATGTGTCTCCCTATGCTAGCAACATATTATGATAGTTAAATTTTGATTAGCTTCTTCCAATAACTGATTTTTTTTTTTAATCTAAGGCTTTTTCCTTTGTTGTCACTCCATCAAACCACGTGGTAAAATACACTTTAAAATTGTTATACCTCATAATAAAATTTTTAGGCTATACAGCCTGTACATCAATCAAAATATTCATCTTTAAGAGCACTAAATGTGGAAATGAATTTGGAAACATTCCATTACTTTGAAATTT
Source organism: Vandiemenella viatica (assembly GCA_031002005.1). NCBI lineage: Eukaryota > Metazoa > Arthropoda > Insecta > Orthoptera > Morabidae > Vandiemenella > Vandiemenella viatica. The sequence goes on from JARYHS010013630.1 coordinate 61,873,523, forward strand.
CAACTTCCTGATTTATATGTTTTATTACGATCTTGGTTTAGTTCTTAGTTATAAGCTGCTTTATTATTAACATATTGTTTATATTATTTATTTGCTATTTTAAATGTTTTGAATTGCCACTCTTTAATGAGTTTTAAGAAACTTATTCATACACAACAAGGTCTAATGGTGTCAAAACGTCTTCATTAAATGGGCTTTTCAAGCAGCCATGACAGGAAGAGCCATGAATGCTGCAAACAAATCTAGACGCGGCATCACCCAGACAGCAAAGAGATAACTTTCAGCCATGGATGCCTGTAATCACACACTAATTTTTCTCTTTTTCAAATTTTCTTGATTATAGGTTTGATGATGTAAGTAAAGAGTGTCATACACTAGTAGTTGGGAAAATAGAGCAGAATCTCTTCCATTAGTAAAACAGTATAACTGGGAAATTGGAAAGGGATCTTGAGGATACTGAGATAGAACTAGGTAGACTAAAAAAATGTTAAGTTTCTGGAATGGATAATATTTCACATGGATGTTTTAAAGATATATGAAGTTAGCTTTATATTATACTTAGAATTATTACTTAAAATTAGTCTCCACTCTTGTTACATGCCAGAGAACTGTAAATGTGCTACAGTAGTGCTAGTTCATGGAGGAGGAGAGATAAATAAGATCAATAACTTCATGTAGATTGGTTTCGTGGTAGGGCATGTTTATGGAGATATTGATGTAAAACTACATTATGACTGACTGTGAGAACAGTAAGTGATTCGTAAATCAACAACAAGGTTTTATGCAAGGGTATTCATGAGAACCTAAGTCAATGCTATTTAAAATCAAATACATGACTGGGGGCCAGTTGACTGTCTGGAATTTGACAGAGTGGACTAAAAAAGAGTGGTTAATAAATTTAAAATCATTGGGTTGAATTAAAATTGACTTGCTGAGTGGAGGGATTCTTAAGAGGTAGGAATCCAAAAGTTGTGGTAAAAAATGTAGGATTAAAAATGATGGAAGAGAGGAGTATGTTAGGGGATAAGGCCGTATGTGGGGTTAGTATCGGCTTGTCCACCTAAACTTGAAGTCATCCAAAAAGTTGTCAAAGTTCGGAAAAAGTTCTATAACCATGTAAAACCTTGTAGAATGCTAACTGTAATAATTAATGCGGCCGCCACTTACAGATTAACCTCCTGTAAGAAAGGTACTAAAGTAGAAATGAAAGTCTGAATCCGGATCACTGAAGCATATATTCTTAAATTTTTTCACAGAAGTTACAAAAGTCACAGTTAGCAATGGCAATCGGAGAAAATCATTTGCCGAAGATCACAAGTCATGAAACAGAACAGACCACACCACCCCAAATGAAATTGAAAGTTAAGATGAACACATGTCGGAAAGTTTTAGAATTTTGATATTGCCCCGCCTGTTTTAAAATGGCGTCGGTCAGCCATACTGCTCAATTCTTGACTACCCATAAGCCACCACGATCCTGTGCCGGTCCTGCTTGAACTTGCTTAACAAACGACTACATGTGAACTCGACCGAGTACTTTAAAAAAATCTGAAAAAAATGGCGCCCGGGTCACTTTTATCAAAGTGGTCTACTGACCTAGACAATAGTCTATCTAGAAAAAGAATCTGTTGACTGAGTGCTCCCGGAAAATCACAAGATGAAGAGCGTAATGAGAAAAGTGTAGTGGTGTGTTTGGTTTTGTTTTTAGAGCTTCCAGACCAGTAAAAATGAATTTTGAAAGTTGGTTAATTTAAATTTTACTGTTTTCCTAGATTGTGCAACCGAAACATCACTTTTTATTTAAAGTCTATTGTGGCCTAAAACTAAATTTAAATTGAACCTTTATTTAATCTAAGCACTTTAGAAAAGTTTTTAGTTCGTGAAAGATGTTAGTTGGGGAGAAATTAAATTTTCCAAGTTCGTTGCTATGACACCATCACAAAGTGGACTTTTATTTACTTATATTTTCTTTTTATTAGTTGATGGTTATCGGAAACTTAAAGAATGTTAACTGGCCGGTTATTTTGCTTGATTACATCTACTTTTAAAGCTCTGAAACTGTTTAGATGTGCTGAAATTAAATATTAAACTTCACTCCATGTGGAGATGCTTTAAAAATCATATTTACTGCTTTAAATTGGTCTGGAACTGCGAGTTATTAGTGAATTTAATATCAAATGGTGAAATTATAATTATTAGAGTGCTTTACTGTGGTCAATTTAGTGGAATATTAGTGTTGTGGTTGTATAAACAAACTTGTGTATTTTGCTTCAGAATTATTATGGATTACGCTCATTTAGGTAAGTTTATGGTTTATATTTTACTAGAAACTTCTTAGTTATGGTTGTTATGTGTGGTTTATTTACTTTTCTGAACCTGAAGTGTTGTTATCTTGATCTGAAACTATGGTATCTTGTACTGAATGTTAACCTCAAACTTCGCCGGATTTTAGCTGAATATCGAAAATAGAGAGTAAGGTAGCTCTCAAGTACCACAGGTTATTATGATTGGACTATATCTGTTCATAGTTCTAATGAGAAATTATATTGGTGGCTTAAAGTCTAAAGTTAGGTCATTTTTAGATGGATTTATATTTTACAAACTGTTACCCACAACTGCGTACATGTGGGCATAGAGTTTTGTTGCTAGAATTGGATATAGAAAACTGTAAGATACATTAAAGGTGTCCCAAAGAGTATAGAGTTGGGATAATGTGATGAGGAAGCCATTAAACCCATCTCATGAATAGAACCAATTTGCAAAACTTTTAGGTAAACACAAAATAATAGTCTGTTGCAGTGCAAATCCACATGTGTGTGGTTCTATAGATTAAATTTATAAACAGGTCACAGGTGACTGCAAGGGAAACAAAACCTGGGTGATTGATATAACTTAAAAGAAACTAAACATGTGTAGTATTGTTGGCTAGGAGATCCCAAAGGATTGTTTAACCACTTGTGTGGCAGAGTTTCGATTTGACCTATAGTTTAATGTGGAATCAGAACCACAGTAAATCCTGGTGAGGGTCATATGATCAAACACAACTCTTAAAAATTCATGGCTTAGCCGGGAATCAAACCCAGGAATGGACCCAAAATTTTTGAAAGCAATCTCCTTAGCCACTGAGCGACCTGACCACCAATATAACATTACAGAGACTTCCAAACACTATCCATCTATGTGCCACTGTTTGGTTACTTTTCAAAATTTTGTTACAAAATATGTTATTTAAGCCAAAAAATATCTTATGTCCATGCTAATGATATAAGGCATTCCTTGTCAAATTTCTTCAAGTTCCGTTTAGCCGTTTAGTCGTGAAAATATAACAAACAGAGATCATTATTTTTGCAGTTATAATATTGTTGTAGATAAAAGGATTCAAATGAGAGAAGATTGTAGATAGTTACTAAAGAATCTGGACAGGATATCTGTCTGGGTAGTTCAATTTGCAAAAAAGGTATATATCAAACAGAGTAAGTTTAATAGGCAAATAAAGGTTTTGAGTGATTTTACAGTGGAGGGAGACTTAGTTGTTGAAGGCACATAATGTAAATATCTTAGCTGGGCTAGACTGGATACATTGGACAATTGGTTGGGGGGCGTTTAAACTACTGAGAATGGCATTCAAGGAAACTGGTAGAACTGTCAAACAAAATCTTTGTTTGACCATAGCTTACTTACAGTGGAACACTATGAGATCCACTTAAATGGAGGCAGAGTTAGACAGAGAACAAAGAAGGACAGTTAGATTTTTTAAAATGGAAGTTATTGTATAAGACATCATCCATCAGCTAACAAGGTTCAGATGATGGGTTGAGAGACATTAGGAGACAGGAAGTAGGTAAAGATATTGCTGGAGTGAAGTTATATAATAGTAATGAGGCCCGGATGGCTATTTTAAGAAAAACTTAGAGTATTATCTGGATGAGAAGAAACTAGTTTGTACATCAGTTATGAAGAAGTGTTAAAGTCTTCATTTCTAGGTAAGGGAGTCAGTAACTGGAATAAGTTGTGGAAGTAGGTTTCAAGTAATTAACATCAAACAATAAAAGAAGTTAAAATAAAAATTTCAAGTAATGAAAAAGCATATTAACATATTTTTAAAAAAAATTTGCTGTAACAGCATCAGCTCTGTTGCAATTAAATCACTGTTTTGTTACAGTATAAAGACAAATAATTCAACTAACAACAAAGATAGTTGAAATGTATTAAGAGAATGCAATTATTTGACTGAAGAGGCGCAATTAGTGGGGCTCAAATTGTCCACCAGTCCACTGGCCGCTGTGATTGCAGTTTTATACAACTAGTTCCTAGCAGGATGCTAAAATCCTTTAAGCCTCAGAAATGTATGTTACACTAACTTAAATACACAACAGAAGTCAGCATATAAGTTTCTTCATTTGCTCAATTCCATTCCCTGATATCTGACTGTAAACAAGGATTACCCAATTTTATGTAAAATTTAACATTTTATTTGCTCTTTGTGACATAATTACTTCTCTATTTCTTGAATGCATAGTGGAATGGTTTCTGTATGAAAGTGATGAGAGTAACTAATTTTAAAATAATATATCATTAATAGCAATCTAAGATTGTAATGATAAAACCAGAGCCGGATTAAAACAGTGCGGAGCCCATAGCAAATGTGAAGAAGGTGACCCTTGATTTTTGCCTTCTGGGACCAGAAGACATTAACTCTTGCTACGTGGCTAATCTGGCACTGGACAAAACTTGTCTTGGGGGTCAAAAGATCCTATTATTAACTATGATCATGGCGTGTATTCTTCTTTGCTGCTACTTCTGTTATTAATAAATTTGATTTACTTAGTTCATGCATATAACCAGTCACCAACTTCCTTGTGATCCTTTCACTGAAAGGTTTTATACTGCCAGGAGTAACAGAGAGAACATGGTCTATTCTTATGATACACCAGAAATCAATTGTACTAATATAGTTTGTGTGTTTAGAATACTGCTGATTTCAGAAAATTAATACAATCTTCAAAGTAAAAGTTTATCAGATTCCAGATCCAAAAGAAGATAGCAGTGTCAAGAATATCACTGGATAGTCCTTTCCAAATATGATGATTGCAACTTCATTTATAAGGTCTTTTATTTACAGATTTTTACTGTTCAGTCGCCAGGAGTTTCTTGCCCCCCTCCTTTCACCAAAGGATAATAAACACAACCTGATAATTGAATTATGAGTTTGGTGAAGTAACAACACAGCCAAATAATACTTTAATATCACTAACGAAAACTTGCGGGTAAGACAAGATTCATCCAAAGATACTAAAGCACATTACAAAACAATTCCAGTGATTAAATTTCGGTGAATAAAACTGCTTAGCTACTCACAAACAGTTACAAAAAATTTGATGACTTTTTCTGCTCACACATGTCTAGAGCTTAAATAAGTGCCACATAAACATCCAGAACATGACAAAGAGTGCCGAGAGACATTTCTAGAACGCTAAAATCCAACAGACAATCAAAATTATATTAAAACAATTAGAACTAGTTTAGAATCAATCACAATCATTAGGAAACACTTTAAAATGTAAATTAAAGTTATTTACATGCATTTAAACACAGGGACACATTTATGTTTTGTGTGTCCCTACACTATACATGTGGTGTGTGCCCCTGTCACCAGTGGTGTAATAGCTCTACTACTTATGTGTGGTGCGGGTCCCTAGGCTACAGCGTAGATAGCCTATGCTTAAATGCAGCTGGGTATAAACATAAAATGAACAGCACAGGCCATTCCAAATAGGTGAAAATCATCCTCAAACACCATTGTTTATATCAACATTTATAACTACAAGCTTTCCATTAAAATTTCAAACATCATACTGTTTTTGATCATATTACACATGATTTACATAGTCTCCTTTCATAAAAACAATATTTATTCATATACAAATTAATAGTTAATCAACTTTGATCTCTCATTACTTGATTTCTAAGATTAAAATTCATAAAAGTTTGGTGCTGAGGGCTGTTACAATTCCTCCACAGGATTAGTGTGATTTTATGTAATTAAAATTGAGCAAATCCCTCATGAAATTATTAAAGTGGTCAGAACACAAAAGGTTAACACATTCAATTCATAGCTAATCAATTAAAATACTAACTATACCTATACAATCAAAACATACAACCAATCATTCTGTTTAACATCTGTACACATTTTACAACTCTCATAGTATTACAAAAATTAATATTTTCACAAAACTATTGACTTCCAGGATTAATCACTTCTTGAGTACTCTATGTAATTACGTTTTTTAAATCTTAAATACAAAATCACTTATTCACAAAAATATGTATTTCCAGAAACTAGTTGATATCAAATTGATTGATATTAGGGCACCCCTCTCCGAGACAATGGTATAGCTCCCTATATCTTACAATGAAAGTGAATTTCTGGATTTTTTTGAAAACCCAAAAATGCATAAATTCCTTTTCTCATACCTTCCACTTTTCTGTCTGCACACTTTTACATCTACATAGTTTTATAAGTCACTGAAAGATACCTAAACATTTAATAACAAAGAACAGTTGACTTTTACATATTAGAACAGCTGACAGATCACTTCATTTATTCAGTTGATAGGGGTTTAGAAGGGAGTGTACAAGAGAGGACAGAATGCAAGTCCCCTATATTTTTTTAATTTAATTAATTAAAATTGCAATGGAGCACACACTTAGGTGGCAATTTCCCCACACACCCATCTTCCCCCTTTCCTGCACCCACCTACATTTGCCATCTACAAAATTCAGCTTTAAATTCTTTCAATGTTTTTGGTAAATTATTCATCATTTCTTTTGCTAACTTATTCCAATCCATGATATCATAACCTAAAAAAGAGAATCTTCCTACACCCTTGTGTCTGAAATTAAGTTCCAGCCTGTGGTCATGGTCATCTTTCCCCTTCCATGCATTACTTTTAATTCTTACACCAATATCTTTCCATGCCACATCACAAATACACACCTTGTACAATCCCATGAGCTTCTTTACCCTCCTTCTTTCTTCCAATGAATCCCATTTCAGGTCCTATATTATATCAGCTACTGATTATATTCTGTGGTAATTTACAGAGACAAATCTATCAGCCCTTATTTACACCTTCTCCAACTCCTTTATTTCATACCCATATATCCCCACCATATTCTAGCAATTATCTGACCAAAGTTTTGTAAATCTATTCTTTTACTTCTTTCATACATCCTCTCATCACTTTCTTCAACAAGTGCAGAATTTTGAAAGCTTTTCCTTCAACCTTTTCAATGTGTCCCTGCCCAGTTAAACTTGTTATCAAATGTAATGCCATTTCAAATCTTCAATAAGGAATTCTTTCCCCACCTTATATTGATAATTATCCTTTTGTTTTTGTGTATCTAATAAGCTGACTCTTCTTTGCATTTATCTTGATCCCATGTTTAAAAAACCAACTAGATGTCCTGTCCAGATCACCCTGCATCTGTTTACAGTCTTCTACTATTTTGATCCTTTTATATAGCGATTTTTCATTTGCAAACAATCTAATTTCTGAGAGTAAACCATCAACACAGTTATTCATTAGAATAATGAATAGCAGTGGTCCCAATACGCTACCCTGTGGCACTCCCAATTTTACTTCCACTTCTTTTGATACTGCATTTCCTATCCTAACTTTTTGTTTCCTACCTTTCAAAAATTCTTCTACTCAGTAAATCACTTTCTCATCCACTCCAATTGTTTTTAGCTTATTTACTACCATTTTATGGCTCACTCTGTCAAAAGTCATTGAAAGATCTGGTGCTACACTATCAATATGGCATCCCTTGTCCATTTCATCTGAAATATCTTGCATATATTCCACTAACAGAGGTTTGCATGAATATCCTTGGCTAAAGCCATGCTGCCTACTTGAAAACCACTTACACTCCTCACATATGTTTCTGATGTGGTTGCATATCAATATCTCCATTAATTTTCCTACCACTGATAAGAAACTGATTGGCCTATAATTCTCAACTCTATTTCTCACCCCTCCTTTATTTACCAGCACTACTATTGCACATTTTCAGTCATGTGGTAAGCAGCAAGTATCCAGACTCAATTTAAATAATAATTCATAATAAATCTTTAAGACATCTGTAGTAATATTATCTACACCAGCCCTTTTAGGTTTTTTCAGCTTTACTAGTTTCTTCATGATATCCTCAGGATTGTCCTATGGAATGACTCACAATGAGATATGTTTCTATAGCTATGTATTTGGTGAGAATGGAAGAGATGGGTATTGTAGGTATTGCCAGTGTTGGATCCGGGGGGGGGGGCTAGGGGGTCGAAGGCCTCCCCCCAAAAGCACCAAGGTCACCCCCAAAGACATGGATTTTGGGGATTTTTTTCTTTTTTTTTGCCATACTGTTATTATAAGGGTGGCATCCTGGAATAATGAGATTTCTGTTGCTGACCCCCCCCCCCCAAATCTTGGATCCAGCAATGGGTATTGCAACATCGTCTGCTGCAAGAAAAGGAACTTTGATTGAGTAATTTGTTATTTATGAATGAAGTTTTCTGAGTTTAGGGTGTCTAACATTTTCGGTATAGCTGATAGAATTTTTGTTAGAGATACGTCAGTTCTGGAAAAAATCAGAGAAACTAGTATCCTTACTTTGATTCAATGAAGAGTGTTAAATGTGGTTATTTTTGGAGATTATTTTCGAGAGATATATAGGCAGGTAGTTCATACAAATGTTCACTTCTGAACAAACTGTAGAATGGAGGATAAACTCGGAATTTAAGGAATTGCACTATATTTCTGATAATATATTTGTTTTGAGGTTATTAAATTATAACTGTGTCATTATTTAGGTGAAATCCTTGGTCCTTGTTCCATCAATTCTGGCAGCACTATCACAACACCCAAATGTAACACACTATAACCTTTCAAGTGTCAAATCCATTGGCTGTGGAGCTGCACCACTTGGTGCTGACCTGCAAATGGCTATTAAGGACAGTATGCCAAGCATCCAGATGGTCACACAGGCTTATGGCCTCACTGAGGCCACACTTTCAGTTACAAGAGTTCCTCTGGGCAGGAACAAAATGGGATCTTCAGGAATTGTTGCACCTGGACTTGAAGTAAAGGTATGTGCCCATATCAATTAAAATAATATTCATTTGACTAGTCATATTAATCCAGCTAATAAGTATTAATAAAATGATATGTCACTGAGATATTTTCTGTGTAAATAATTGATATATTAAAAGATGTAGAACCCTTTATTCGAACAAAAATTAACTTTACTATATACTACTGCTTAATATTTTCTGAATATAATTTTATTTAGTTTTGCTTTTATGTTATGACCCAGCATACAGAGGATAAACCGAGCCACTTTGCATCACCATTAAATTCAATTCAATTTCATTTAATTTAAGTGTAATGGAATGTTCGATCTGGAGGCAATTTTCTTACATGCCCATTTTCTCTTTCCATGTTAATTTTTATGTTAAGTTCTTATAGTGTAATTTCCCCAGCCATAACTTTAAATTGTTTCAATGTGTTTAGAAAATTAATCAGTAATTTCCTTATTTATCAATTTATGTGTTATTATTAATTATTAATTTATTTGTGATGGAGCACTCACTCTGGTGGCAATTCCCTTAGTCATCTAACTACCCCTTTTTAATTTTCTTATATAATTTAAATGTTAAATTCCTGCCCCATCTACTTTCATGATTTATGAATTTTAATTTTCTTCAGCATTTTTGGTACATTGTTATCACTTCACTTTGTAGTTTGTTCCAGTCCCTGACACACAAAATCATAAAAGAAAATTTTCCCAGTCCCTTATGCACGGAATTGAGTGTCAGCTTGTGGTCATGATCATATTTTCCCTTCCATGCACTATTCGTAATTCATTGACTAATATCCCTCCAAGCTCCATCACCAACATATCCTTTGTACATTCCCAGTTCTCTCTTTACCCTCCTCCTCTTCTCCAGTGACTCCAAATTAAGCTCCTTTATCTACATCTACATATCTACATCTACATATATACTCTGCAATTCACAAAATTGTGGGTGGCAGAGGGTGCTCAGCACCAAAGCTAATCTCTTTGTTGTGCATTCCAATCCCTAATGGTACGAGGGAAAAAAGAATTCATATAAGAATCATTGCGGCACCTTATTTCTCTAATCTTATCTATCCTGTCATTCCGGCTCAAATAGGTTGGTGGACGAAGTATTTCACTACACTCGTGAGTGAAAGTGGGAGTACGAATGTTTATGAATAAGTTTAAACGAATCGTGCATCGTCTATCTACCAGAGACTCCCAGCCTAGTCTACTAATCAGTTCTGTGACGCTTTCATAAGGACTGTAGCAAGCGGTCACGAATCGAGTGGCTCTTCTCTGTACTTTCTCTATACTTTCGATCAACCCCTTATGAAACGGATCCCAAATGGCACAACAATAGTCCAAATGTGGACGCACAAGAGATTTGTATGCTATCTCCTTTGTTTGTTCATTACAATTTTTCAATATTCGACCTATGAATCGCAGCCTAGAATTAGCTCTACCTACCAACGAATTAATGTGTAAGTCCCATTTCATGTTCCTTTGTACTGTTACTCCCAAATATTTCATAGAATCGACCATATCAAAAATTGAATTGTTTAACTCGTATTTCTGAACAATTGGATTCTTTTTGTTAGTTATGCTCATTGTCTTGCACTTTTTACAATTTAGCGTAAGTTGCCACTCAGCGCACCATGCCAAAATAATATCCAGATCACGCTGAATTTCTAAGCAATCCTTTATCATATCAGTTACTGACTGGGTCCTGCAATAATTTCCACAAACAAATGTTCTTGCTTTTCTTTATATGCCCTCCAACTCCAGTATATGATACGCAAAATGTTGGCCCCAAACTACATCACCATATGAACCAATGGTCTGACCAAAGTTTTGCAACCCACTTCCCTAACTTCTCTGGTACATCCTCTCATCACTTCTTTAGTAAATGAAGGATTTTGTACTATTTTCCTACCACCTTCCCTCTATCCAATTGAGTTTATTATCAAATGTTATGCCTAGAAATTTACACTTATTCTTGTTCTTTGGGTCCCTAGTGAGGAGGAATCTGAGGAATGCCATGGTTAATGTATATGGATAGACAACGAATAATAATGATAGCAAAAGAGTATTATGTTACCAACAAAACAAAAACAAACATTTAAAATAAACATTAATTCTTACACCTAAAATACAATTAATTCTTTTGTACAAGTTCTTGAATGGAGTAGAAGGAGTTACCAACAAGATAATCTCTCATTTTTTTCTTTAAACGTGTCTTATAAACACTTCTATACTTTTAGGAAGGTTAATAAACAGATGTATCCAGGAATAATCTGATTATGATGATGTTTTTGTTTTGTGCAAATTATTGTTGTTTTTTGTGTTGAAACTGTACACCATTGAATTTCATTGAAAAATTAAAATAATCTATGACAAATCACATGAGAGAATATATATATAATAATGAAGTTAATATCTATGGTGTAACACTTGACCTTATATTCTCAAACTTTCTCGATATGAATTGTTCTATAGCTAATGAGTGTGTCGTATCTCCCAATGCATATCATCCATCTTTATGTTTAGAGCACATAGTTACATGTGACTACTCCTCAATTCAGTACAATAATTGGATAAACAATTTTAGTAAAGCTGATTATCGTAGTATAACATTAGAATTGGGAAATTTCATAGCTAATAATGGCTGGAATGGAAACTCATTTGAGGAGTGTGTCAGTAGATTTCTTGTATAAATAAGTGTCTAAATTTGTTTGTACCAAGAAAGCAAATCTTAATATCAAAATTCCCAAGATGGTATTCTAAGGAATCCGGAACCATTATCATAGATAAAAAGACAGCACTCTTTTTTATAAGCAAAAAGGACATAATTACTCTCAATTTTCTAATTTGAGAAATAAATGCAAAACCTTAGCTTACAAAGACTTTTATGCCTTCTGTATAGAAATAGAGAATTCAATAACACAAATTACTCAAAATTTTTGGAAATAAGTTAACTCCAAGAGATGTAATAGAGATTTACCCAATGTTATGTTTAAAGACTCGCAAGCCTTAACGGGAGGAACTAGTATAGTTAATGCATTTGCTGAATACTTTAAATCATTTTATAATCTTATATATATATAAAAATAGACGTGTTTTTTCCTATATTTCACCCACCACTACCATGCACAGATCACTGATGTTTGTTGGTGGAAGTAGCATGGAGTTTCCTGTCATGCGCAACGTTGGCCAAATGCCGATAGCTGCGGGGATGTGGGAGATATAATGATTAAAGTTGGTCAGTGCAGGGCGTTTCATATTTCGACCAAAAATTCGTATCTCCGTATACTTCTCTTTCCTGCCACAACTACATAACATAGACCTTTGGTATTTGTGTGTGGTAGTACAATCGTCTTTCCTGTCGTGCACTATGGTTGTTAGATGTCGGTAGCTATGGGGGTGTGGGAGATATGGGGGTTGAAAGTGGTCGACCTGTGGCAATTTCATACTTCTGCCAAAGACAAAAGTGTCATGGTGTATCACTTTTCAGCGAAAACTATAGATCAAAGATAACTGGTGTTTGTGTGTAGTAGTAGCACAGAGTCACCTTTCGATCACAACAGCGGCCGATTTTCAGAAACTGTGGTACTGTGGTAGATATGGTGGTTCTAAGTGGCCGACCAAGGATATTTTCGTATTTCGACTGTCTCCGCATATGTCACTTTTCTGCCACAACTACATAGCATAGAACATTGGTGTTTGTGTATGGTAGTAGAATCGTATCTCATGTAGTGCACTATGGTAGTTAGATGTCGGTAGCTATGAGGGTGTGGGAGATATGGGGGTTGAAAGTGATCGACCTGTGGCAATTTCATACTTCTGCCAAAGACAAAAGTGTCATGGTGTATCACTTTTCAAAGAAAACTATAGATCACAGATAACTGGTGTTTGTGTGTAGTAGTAGCACAGAGTCACCTTTCGATCACAACAGCGGCCGATTTTCAGAAACTGTGGTACTGTGGTAGATATGGTGGTTGTAAGTGGCCGACCAAGGATATTTTCGTATTTCGACTGTCTCCGCATATGTCACTTTTCTGCCACAACTACATAGCATAGAACATTGGTGTTTGTGTTGGTAGTAGAATCGTATCTCATGTAGTGCACTATGGTTGTTAGATGTCGGTAGCTATGGGGGTGTGGGAGATATGGGGGTTGAAAGTGATCGACCTGTGGCAATTTCATACTTCTGCCAAAGACAAAAGTGTCATGGTGTATCACTTTTCAGCGAAAACTATAGATCACAGATAACTGGCGTTTGTGTGTAGTAGTAGCACAGAGTACACCTTTCGGATCACAACAGCGGCCGAATTTCAGAAACTGTGTTACTGTGGTAGATATGGTGGTTGTAAGTGGCCGACCAAGGATATTTTCGAATTTCGACTGTCTCCGCATATGTCACTTTTCTGCCACAACTACATAGCATAGAACATTGGTGTTTGTGTTTGGTAGTAGAATCGTATCTCATGTAGTGCACTATGGTTGTTAGATGTCGGTAGCTATGGGGGTGTGGGAGATATGGGGGTTGAAAGTGATCGACCTGTGGCAATTTCATACTTCTGCCAAAGACAAAAGTGTCATGGTGTATCACTTTTCAGCGAAAACTATAGATCACAGATAACTGGCGTTTGTGTGTAGTAGTAGCACAGAGTCACCTTTCGATCACAACAGCGGCCGATTTCAGAAACTGTGGTACTGTGGTAGATATGGTGGTTGTAAGTGGCCGACCAAGGATATTTTCGTATTTCGACTGTCTCCGCATATGTCACTTTTCTGCCACAACTACATAGCATAGAACATTGGTGTTTGTGTATGGTAGTAGAATCGTATCTCATGTAGTGCACTATGGTAGTTAGATGTCGGTAGCTATGGGGGTGTGGGAGATATGGGGGTTGAAAGTGATCGACCTGTGGCAATTTCATACTTCTGCCAAAGACAAAAGTGTCATGGTGTATCACTTTTCAGCGAAAACTATAGATCACAGATAACTGGTGTTTGTGTGTAGTAGTAGCACAGAGTCACCTTTCGATCACAACAGCGGCCGATTTTCAGAAACTGTGGTACTGTGGTAGATATGGTGGTTGTAAGTGGCCGTACCAAGGATATTTTCGTATTTCGACTGTCTCCGCATATGTCACTTTTCTGCCACAACTACATAGCATAGAAGCATTGGTGTTTGTGTTTGGTAGTAGAATCGTATCTCATGTAGTGCACTATGGTTGTTAGATGTCGGTAGCTATGGGGGTGTGGGAGATATGGGGGTTGAAAGTGATCGACCTGTGGCAATTTCATACTTCTGCCAAAGACAAAAGTGTCATGGTGTATCACTTTTCAGCGAAAACTATAGATCACAGATAACTGGCGTTTGTGTGTAGTAGTAGCACAGAGTCACCTTTCGATCACAACAGCGGCCGAATTTCAGAAACTGTGTTACTGTGGTAGATATGGTGGTTGTAAGTGGCCGACCAAGGATATTTTCGTATTTCGACTGTCTCCGCATATGTCACTTTTCTGCCACAACTACATAGCATAGAACATTGGTGTTTGTGTATGGTAGTAGAATCGTATCTCATGTAGTGCACTAATGGTTGTTAGATGTCGGTAGCTATGGGGGTGTGGGAGATATGGGGGTTGAAAGTGATCGACCTGTGGCAATTTCATACTTCTGCCAAAGACAAAAGTGTCATGGTGTATCACTTTTCAGCGAAAACTATAGATCACAGATAACTGGCGTTTGTGTGTAGTAGTAGCACAGAGTCACCTTTCGATCACAACAGCGGCCGATTTTCAGAAACTGTGGTACTGTGGTAGATATGGTGGATTGTAAGTGGCCGACCAAGGATATTTTCGTATTTCGACTGTCTCCGCATATGTCACTTTTCTGCCACAACTACATAGCATAGAGCATTGGTGTTTGTGTTTGGTAGTAGAATCGTATCTCATGTAGTGCACTATGGTTGTTAGATGTCGGTAGCTATGGGGGGTGTGGGAGATATGGGGGTTGAAAGTGATCGACCTGTGGCAATTTCATACTTCTGCCATAGACAAAAGTGTCATGGTGTATCACTTTTCAGCGAAAACTATAGATCACAGATAACTGGCGTTTGTGTGTAGTAGTAGCACAGAGTCACCTTTCGATCACAACAGCTGGCCGAATTTCAGAAACTGTGTTACTGTGGTAGATATGGTGGTTGTAAGTGGCCGACCAAGGATATTTTCGAATTTCGACTGTCTCCGCATATGTCACTTTTCTGCCACAACTACATAGCATAGAACATTGGTGTTTGTGTATGGTAGTAGAATCGTATCTCATGTAGTGCACTATGGTTGTTAGATGTCGGTAGCTATGGGGGTGTGGGAGATATGGGGGTTGAAAGTGATCGACCTGTGGCAATTTCATACTTCTGCCAAAGACAAAAGTGTCATGGTGTATCACTTTTCAGCGAAAACTATAGATCACAGATAACTGGCGTTTGTGTGTAGTAGTAGCACAGAGTCACCTTTCGATCACAACAGCGGCCGAATTTCAGAAACTGTGGTACTGTGGTAGATATGGTGGTTGTAAGTGGCCGACCAAGGATATTTTCGAATTTCGACTGTCTCCGCATATGTCACTTTTCTGCCACAACTACATAGCATAGAACATTGGTGTTTGTGTTTGGTAGTAGAATCGTATCTCATGTAGTGCACTATGGTTGTTAGATGTCGGTAGCTAATGGGGGTGTGGGAGATATGGGGGTTGAAAGTGATCGACCTGTGGCAATTTCATACTTCTGCCAAAGACAAAAGTGTCATGGTGTATCACTTTTCAGCGAAAACTATAGATCACAGATAACTGGCGTTTGTGTGTAGTAGTAGCACAGAGTCACCTTTCGATCACAACAGCGGCCGAATTTCAGAAACTGTGTTACTAGTGGTAGATATGGTGGTTGTAAGTGGCCGACCAAGGATATTTTCGAATTTCGACTGTCTCCGCATATGTCACTTTTCTGCCACAACTACATAGCATAGAACATTGGTGTTTGTGTTTGGTAGTAGAATCGTATCTCATGTAGTGCACTAATGGTTGTTAGATGTCGGTAGCTATGGGGGTGTGGGAGATATGGGGGTTGAAAGTGATCGACCTGTGGCAATTTCATACTTCTGCCAAAGACAAAAGTGTCATGGTGTATCACTTTTCAGCGAAAACTATAGATCACAGATAACTGGCGTTTGTGTGTAGTAGTAGCACAGAGTCACCTTTCGATCACAACAGCGGCCGAATTTCAGAAACTGTGGTACTGTGGTAGATATGGTGGTTGTAAGTGGCCGACCAAGGATATTTTCGTATTTCGACTGTCTCCGCATATGTCACTTTTCTGCCACAACTACATAGCATAGAGCATTGGTGTTTGTGTTAGGTAGTAGAATCGTATCTCATGTAGTGCACTATGGTTGTTAGATGTCGGTAGCTATGGGGGTGTGGGAGATATGGGGGTTGAAAGTGATCGACCTGTGGCAATTTCATACTTCTGCCAAAGACAAAGTGTCATGGTGTATCACTTTTCAGCGAAAACTATAGATCACAGATAACTGGCGTTTGTGTGTAGTAGTAGCACAGAGTCACCTTTCGATCACAACAGCGGCCGATTTTCAGAAACTGTGTTACTGTGGTAGATATGGTGGTTGTAAGTGGCCGTACCAAGGATATTTTCGTATTTCGACTGTCTCCGCATATGTCACTTTTCTGCCACAACTACATAGCATAGAACATTGGTGTTTGTGTTGGTAGTAGAATCGTATCTCATGTAGTGCACTATGGTTGTTAGATGTCGGTAGCTAATGGGGGTGTGGGAGATATGGGGGTTGAAAGTGATCGACCTGTGGCAATTTCATACTTCTGCCAAAGACAAAAGTGTCATGGTGTATCACTTTTCAGCGAAAACTATAGATCACAGATAACTGGCGTTTGTGTGTAGTAGTAGCACAGAAGTCACCTTTCGGTCACAACAGCGGCCGAATTTCAGAAACTGTGTTACTGTGGTAGATATGGTGGTTGTAAGTGGCCGACCAAGGGATATTTTCGTATTTCGACTGTCTCCGCATATGTCACTTTTCTGCCACAACTACATAGCATAGAACATTGGTGTTTGTGTTGGTAGTAGAATCGTATCTCATGTAGTGCACTATGGTTGTTAGATGTCGGTAGCTATGGGGGTGTGGGAGATATGGGGGTTGAAAGTGATCGACCTGTGGCAATTTCATACTTCTGCCAAAGACAAAAGTGTCATGGTGTATCACTTTTCAGCGAAAACTATAGATCACAGATAACTGGCGTTTGTGTGTAGTAGTAGCACAGAGTCACCTTTCGATCACAACAGCGGCCGATTTTCAGAAACTGTGGTACTGTGGTAGATATGGTGGTTGTAAGTGGCCGACCAAGGATATTTTCGTATTTCGACTGTCTCCGCATATGTCACTTTTCTGCCACAACTACATAGCATAGAGCATTGGTGTTTGTGTTTGGTAGTAGAATCGTATCTCATGTAGTGCACTATGGTTGTTAGATGTCGGTAGCTATGGGGGTGTGGGAGATATGGGGGTTGAAAGTGATCGACCTGTGGCAATTTCATACTTCTGCCAAAGACAAAAGTGTCATGGTGTATCACTTTTCAGCGAAAACTATAGATCACAGATAACTGGCGTTTGTGTGTAGTAGTAGCACAGAGTCACCTTTCGATCACAACAGCGGCCGAATTTCAGAAACTGTGTTACTATGGTAGATATGGTGGTTGTAAGTGGCCGACCAAGGATATTTCGAATTTCGACTGTCTCCGCATATGTCACTTTTCTGCCACAACTACATAGCATAGAACATTGGTGTTTGTGTTATGGTAGTAGAATCGTATCTCATGTAGTGCACTATGGTTGTTAGATGTCGGTAGCTATGGGGGTGTGGGAGATATGGGGGTTGAAAGTGATCGACCTGTGGCAATTTCATACTTCTGCCAAAGACAAAAGTGTCATGGTGTATCACTTTTCAGCGAAAACTATAGATCACAGATAACTGGCGTTTGTGTGTAGTAGTAGCACAGAGTCACCTTTCGATCACAACAGCGGCCGAATTTCAGAAACTGTGTTACTGTGGTAGATATGGTGGTTGTAAGTGGCCGACCAAGGATATTTTCGTATTTCGACTGTCTCCGCATATGTCACTTTTCTGCCACAACTACATAGCATAGAGCATTGGTGTTTGTGTTTGGTAGTAGAATCGTATCTCATGTAGTGCACTATGGTTGTTAGATGTCGGTAGCTATGGGGGTGTGGGAGATATGGGGGTTGAAAGTGATCGACCTGTGGCAATTTCATACTTCTGCCAAAGACAAAAGTGTCATGGTGTATCACTTTTCAGCGAAAACTATAGATCACAGATAACTGGCGTTTGTGTGTAGTAGTAGCACAGAGTCACCTTTCGATCACAACAGCGGCCGAATTTCAGAAACTGTGTTACTGTGGTAGATATGGTGGTTGTAAGTGGCCGACCAAGGATATTTTCGTATTTCGACTGTCTCCGCATATGTCACTTTTCTGCCACAACTACATAGCATAGAGCATTGGTGTTTGTGTTTGGTAGTAGAATCGTATCTCATGTAGTGCACTATGGTTGTTAGATGTCGGTAGCTATGGGGGTGTGGGAGATATGGGGGTTGAAAGTGATCGACCTGTGGCAATTTCATACTTCTGCCAAAGACAAAAGTGTCATGGTGTATCACTTTTCAGCGAAAACTATAGATCACAGATAACTGGCGTTTGTGTGTAGTAGTAGCACAGAGTCACCTTTCGATCACAACAGCGGCCGAATTTCAGAAACTGTGTTACTGTGGTAGATATGGTGGTTGTAAGTGGCCGACCAAGGATATTTTCGAATTTCGACTGTCTCCGCATATGTCACTTTTCTGCCACAACTACATAGCATAGAGCATTGGTGTTTGTGTTTGGTAGTAGAATCGTATCTCATGTAGTGCACTATGGTTGTTAGATGTCTGTAGCTATGGGGGTGTGGGAGATATGGGGTTGAAAGTGTTCGACCTGTGGCAATTTCATACTTCTGCCAAAGACAAAAGTGTCATGGTGTATCACTTTTCAGCGAAAACTATAGATCACAGATAACTGGCGTTTGTGTGTAGTAGTAGCACAGCGTCACCTTTCGATCACAACAGCGGCCGATTTTCAGAAACTGTGGTAGTGTGGTAGATATGGTGATTGTAAGTGGCCGACCAAGGATATTTTCGTATTTCGACTGTCTCCGCATATGTCACTTTTCTGCCACAACTACATAGCATAGAGCATTGCTGTTTGTTTTTCGTAGTAGAATCGTATCTCATGTAGTGCACTATGGTTGTTAGATGTTCGGTAGCTATGGGGGTGTGGGAGAAATGGGGGATAAAATGGTCGACCTGCAGCAATTTCATATTTCTGCCAAAGACGCATGTGTCACGTTGTATCACTTTTAAATGAAAACTATCAATCGCAGATTAAACACGTTTTTGTGTGGTAGTAACACAGAGTCACCCATCGATCACAACGTTGGCCGAAATTCGGTAACTGTGGGAGTGTGTGAGATATGGTGTTCGAAATTGGTCGATCATGAATATTTTCGTATTTCATCCAAAGGCTTGTGTGTATCCGTAAATTTTACTTTGCTGCCGGAAGTACATAGCGCAGAAGACTGGTATTTGTGTGTGGTAATAGTATCGAGTCTCCCATCGTGCATTATGGTGGTTAGATGTCTACAGCTGTCAATATGAATACTTTACAATCACGAACGAAGTTGTGGGTACTAGCTATTATATTATAAATGTGGAAGTAAGTTTCTGTCTTTTTGTTACGTTTTGACGACTAAATGGCTATATCAATATGGATGGAATTTAACAATGAAATAGTCTAGGAAGGACACAGGATATTTTTTCGGCATGAATAACAGTTTTAGTCACGAAATTTTAAGAACTTATCGAATGATGAAAGACAGACAGATTCGTGTGTTAGTCTGTAATGTTACGTTGGTTGCTCAGTCACACAATCTGTTAGTGTTTGATTTATTAATAAATTTCTATAAGAAACAAAACTTATTATGTAGTATAGAAGTCAATTTGCTCTGCACTGTACTATTCATTTGTGTCTGTATAAAAGTTTCTGGCACCAATTTGTCTTCCTTTTTGACATGCCTTACGGACGTAAACCTGGCCTAAGGTGCAGGTCTAGAAGACAATGTGCTGCTATTAGATTATAAGATTCAGATGCTCATGTTGAATAAAGAAGAAAAAACCAAGCTGAAATAAAGCTGCCATCAGTTAAACCCCCCCCCCCCCCCCCACACACACACACACACATCCCCGCACCTTCGCTTACTTTTCTGTTTTTAAATATGTTGTAAATTGATTCTCTTCATGAGACAGATTAGATGATAGGATGATATAATGATGGCTTTCCATCATATTATGTCGACTCGGTGTTGTTTGGGACAAATCTTACATTACTAACAGTTTTCTATATCCAATTCTGGAATTGAAACTCCAAGTCCACGCGTACGAAGTCGCGGGTAACAGCTAGTACTAAAATAAATTTAGAGGATCAAACTAATTTTACCACAAATTCAAATAATATTTCCAGTTCAGAAATTTTCTTGGAAATTGAAAAACTTGACAATCAAGTGCAGATCCTGATGATATTCCACCAATTTTGCTAAGTAAATGCAAATATGTAGATACTTTAATATTAATTTATTATTTAAGAGATCTCTTTAGTGAAGGTATAGTCCCAAGGAAATGGAAATCAGCATTTATCACAACTGTACACAAATGATATTAAAAACTACAGACCTATTTCTAATTTAAATGTAATACCAAAACTCTAGAATCCATCATTACTAAAAAATTGAAGATTACTGTGTCTCCTTACATATCATGGAATGAAGAAATGCCCAAACAAACATAATGTATTACTCACAATATACTTTATTCTCCTTAGAAAATGGAACTCAAGTAGATTGTATCTATAATGATTATAAAGCTTTTGATTTGGTCAATCATAAACTACTTGTTTTCAAACTAAAATCATTTCAGATTGTTGGATCCCTTCTAAACTGGCTAGAAAGTTATTTAACTAACAGGATTAAAATAGTTAAATATAAAGCATTTACCTAAATTGAAATATCAGTATTATCCAGTGTCCCCATATGGGTCCACTTCTGTTTATATTTATAAATCATATATGTAAAATTATGAAAAATGTAAAGTTTTTATTTTCTGAGCTAAAAAAAAAATAATGTATAGAATTAATAAATGACATATGTGATCTTCAGAATTGTTGCACTGCTCTCAGTAATTGGTGTAAAGATAATGACTTACATTTAAATGCAATAAAATGCAAACATATTTCATTTACACGAGCAAGTAAGAAATTTTTTGTCAAAATACTCAATAGGAGATAGTGAGTTGGAGCAGGTGTACTCAGTTAATGATTTAAAAGTGATATTCAACAGTAAACTGAGTTTTGATGAACGTGTTGACATTATTGTAACCAAATCATTTCAAAAACTAGTTTTTTGTATTAGGACATGTTGCGAAATCCATTCCAATAAAGCATTTGGAATAATATATCTATCCATTGTAAGGTCAACATTATTATATTCATCAGTAATTTGGTCACAATACACATTATCTCAAATTAAAAGAATAGAAACTGTTCAGCATAAATTTATAGATACATGGCATTTAGTATGGGTTTTTCTAGACCCATATCATGATCACACATATACCTGCATTGCATCTTTCTTAAGTATACCCTCACTGCAATCATTTTGTGAACATAATGATTTTAAATTTTTGTTAAATTTGTGTAATGGTAACATTGTTTGTACAGAATTGCTAGGAAGTTTAAGATTCAACGTGTAACGTAACCGAAAAATTTTGTAACTGCGTAATAGAATTTGTTCTCAGAACAGCAAGTTAACTTGAATAGCATTGCATATCAGTTTAAAAGTCATTTGTTTACATAATTCAAGCTAGAAATCAAATTTTTAAAGTTTTGAAAGAATCTGAATAAGCCAGTATTTGCTATTGCATCATACTGAAGCAGCGACTACTTTAAAAATTCATAATAAATCGAAGTAAACAGGTAGCGACATCAAATTTGCTCAACAGTAATTTTAAAACACGTAGAATTGTATAAAGTAAGTTTCATAGATGTCAGAAAGTTATTTGCAAGGTTGAAATTTATAATTGCACAATATTTTCGCTCAACTCTTGTACAATTTGGTAGAAAATAGTAAACAGGAAGTTCTTGGTACCAAATAAAAGATTTGTCTATTAGAAGTAAAATAAAAGTTATTTCAGTTTCATAGCTGTAAAATTGTAGAAGTTATGAACAATTTTGGAAATTTCAGAAAATAATTTTTTTACGGTTAAACTATTGAAGCTACAATTTTTTTTATTTTATTTATTTTTTTTTATAAGGATCGAAATAAACATTTTTTAATCAACTTAGCTTCAGCCAAAATTTCAGATCAATAGGAATCTTTTAAGTCAACAAGGTCATAAGTATGACAAAATCCATACACTTTAAGGAAGACATTTGGTCAGATCATGGGACTGCTTACGTGGGAAACCGGAAAAAGTAGCGATCCCATGGGCTTTTCTATATATAGCAGCCATAAGCTTCACTTGCCCAGTCTTTCAGAATTATTTAGAGCATGACTGCGCTACTTTTTGGAGTGATGTAGATGCAGGTCAAACTTTGAACAATCACTTAGAGCGTCTCCACACCTCTCTGAGGCGTAATTTTATGCCATGTGGCATGGTGGAGCAACTTAAGTAACGGTCGTGGACAGACACGTTGAAATTTCGGGGCGTGTGTAAAATTTGATCATCTTGATTGCATTAGTGAGTTTTTTTTTAACACTTGGTCTCACTCAATCATATTAATCGTTCCTGCATTTTAATATCTTTGGAGACATTGTCTGATGCCAATTTAGTTTTGTGACTTTGTTTAAAATTGAAGAATAGAGTAATCATCTATCAGCATTTACAAGTGACTTTTATTAACTGTTACCCTTCCTAAGTTGGGGTTAATACAATTCAGGTGGTGGCCAAGTTAATTTTGCAAAGCATAGACTGAATTATCCAAGGCATAATCACGGTTACAGTTGAGACTGAAGGTTTTGCACCAACCCCAGTGTAACTTTAGGCCCCACAAATGTACTCCAAAGAATTACTCATCAAGCAACAACATTTTTCCCTAACGAAATATAAACACTTGTATACAGAAAATAATCCCTTAACAAGAATGTGCAAGCTTGCTAATTGTAGTAGGATTAAACTTGGAATAATATCACTAAATCAAGACAGTTTGTTACATTCTTGTATCTTGAGATATCAATAAATAAGTAACAGTTAATTTTAATCAGATTTTTTTCTAGACTTAGTAGCTTGTATTATTGTATTTTAAAAGTTTATAATTCTAGTAATAGTAGACTTTAAGCCATTTTTATTTATTAAATTGTTTAGTATGATATTTAAACAGTGTACACCAATTATTGTGAAGTTGTAAAGTTGTACAAACGAACTCCAAAGTCCATAAAACAAGTAAATAAATACAGTAAACAATTAAATATATACAGGGTGTCCACAAATGAATATCGGGGTTTTAATGCTTTATAAGATTTATTACATTATCCTTACAGTTATAAATGATATGTCAAATGAAAGAGCACCTCAAACAGTTTTATATACAAGCTTACAAGTGTTCTATGTGGGCACCATTTGTCACGCGGCACACATCAAGTCTGTAGCCGAGTTCTTCCCAAACGTTGAGCAGTGTGTCTTCCGTAACTGTTGCAACAGCTGCTTCAATCCTCTGTCGTAATTCAAGGAGGTCGGCTGGTAACGGAGGCACATACACATGATCCTTGATGAAACCCCAAAGGTAGAAATCGCATGGCATTAGGTCAGGTGAAAGTGGAGGCCACGCATAGCAAGCTCTGTCATTGAGCCCCTTGCGGCCAATCCAGCGGTCGGGTACAGTTACGTTCAACCAACCGCGTACTTCGCTATGCCAGTGAGGTGGCGCACCATCTTGCTGGAAAATGAAGTTCTCTGGTTCATATTGTTCCAACTGAGGGAAGAGCCATTGCTCTAGTGTATCAAGGTAAGAAGTACCAGTTACAGTCGGTTCATCAAAAAAGAAAGGTCCGTAAACTTTCCGCCGGGATACGGCACAAAAAACATTGATTTTAGGGGAGTCTCGTTGCACTTGTACGATCTCTTGAGGATTTTCTGAGCCCCAGATCCGCACATTATGAGTGTTAACATGTCGACTGAGGTGAAAGGTCGATTCATCACTGAAGACAACATGATGTAGAAAATCTTCATCGTCATGTAACAACATTTCGTTAGCGAATTTGGCACGTAAACCATGGTCTGCAGGCTTTAGAGCCTGTAACAACTGTAAATGGTAAGGACGTAGTTGCAAGCATTTCCTTAAAACTTTCCAAACAGTCGACTTAGAAATTTCTAATTCGCGACTAGCCTTCCGAACAGATTTCTTTGGGCTACGAGTGAACGACTCTCTCACTTGCTCAACAGTCTCTTCGCTAACTCTTGGTCGTCCCACGCTCTTCCCTTTACAAAGGCAGCCTGTATCTTCAAACTGATGATACCATCTATGGATGTTATTGTCACTTGGAGGATCATGCCCGAACTTAATGCGGAACGCACGCTGCACATTAACTACAGATTCAGTCTTTGCAAACTGTAAAACACAAAACGCTTTCTCTTCACTAGTCACCATCTTTGCTACTACCGCATTCTAGCGTATCGCAGCAGAAACATTTCACGCACATGCGCACTAGTGCCAACGAACAAAACTGTTTGAGTTGCTCTTTCATTTGACATATCATTTATAACTGTAAGGATAATGTAATAAATCTTATAAAGCATTAAAACCCCGATATTCATTTGTGGACACCCTGTATATATAAGAAACTTCTTGACTTGTCTCCCATGTGTTTGATGTGTAACTGCTGCTGTTTATAATCTACTCCTAAATCCAAATTAATTTTTTAGCAGCCTATACATTCCTCATTTGTGTTTAGTTGCCCTCACTCTCAGTTTCAGTGACAAATTTCCCACAACTTGGAAGCTAATAATCCGATTTAATCTATATTCCTAGCCTCCTTTGAATATTTTATCACTGCCACATCCATTTACTACTCCCACTTCCTTTGGTGTGCATTTCAAATCACACTATAGGCCACACACCCACATTTGCAATCATCCAAACATTTTTATTGATTGTTACCAGTGGCGGATCCAGGATTTTGGTGGGGGGGGGGCTAGAATTTGGTTGGGGGGGGAGGCTTGACTCGGGAGAGGAGGGCTTTGCCAACAGAAATATCATTATTCCAGGTTGCCACCCTTATTAAAATTGTAGAGCAAAAAAAAAAAAAAAAAAAAAAAAAAGGTCCCCAAAATCCATGTCGTCAGGGGTGACCTTGGTGCTTTTGGGGAGGGGGCTGAAGCCCCCTAGCTCCCCCCCCTGGATCTGCCACCCACTGATTGTTACCATTCCATCCATTGACTCCTCTAGGTGTGCTTTTTCAACTCTATTTTTGGTGACATATATTCACACTTCTCAACATAATTTATTGATTTATTATTGTTATTATTTTGGAAAATATTACCACCAACAGTCCCTTACAGGATTCCTAGTGATGAATTTGAATAAGCCAGTATTTGCTCCTCCTGCAGATACCGTGCCTTCCAATTAGCCAAACTACACTCTCATATCCTTTTCCTAAAGCATGACTCAGATTGAACATTCTTCCAAATGGTATCACCATTAAACTGCCTGTATTTGGGTGCCTCCCACAAGTGTACCCTGCCCTACATGCTTTCCGTTATAAACAGTCTTTGGCCCTCACCCACCTTGTCCTGCAATAGAACACTAATCTGGCTCCCAACACTCCAGACACCTCATATCCCTTCACAAAATACTCCTCCTCTCATCCCCACAAGTAATCCCACTTATACATCTGATTCTACAACAATCAGTGAATTCCAGCAGTAGGCATGCCCAGAACCATCTGCACAAGTTGTCCACATTACTGAAGTTCCACATTGCAGTGGAACAGTTTCTTTGCTGCCAGCTGCTCATTCCACCAATCAAAACTGCAACCTCCCCTTATTTCCTCTAAAATGTACATTGCCCAACTGCTCAACATACCTCAACCTCCTCTTTTGAAACCCACACCTCGCTCTCTGCACTCCAGCCCTGCTTCCAAGCCTAAATTGACAGTCGCGAACCTATCCTCTTCACTGCTATCTGAACCCCAACCCTCCATACTCTCCAAAGACCATAACTTTTTGCCTACCCCAACATTTGACCATGCCAACATATTCCATGACACTCTTCCATTCTGCCAAACACTCCATTGGGTGTACCACTTTGGGACTCATGTCAATGAACCTGTGAATCAAGACTACCTGGAAACCAGTCTCCAAAAATTCAACCCAGTATCCACACTTGACCCACCATCTCTTCCCCAGAACCATCCCATACACATTTTTGAGTAATTCTTATCCACAAGTTTAGCTTCTTCTAGTTTTCTGAAATCCTTCGTGAATACTAGCAATCTCAGCCCAGCTGAAACTCGTTCCAGAAAACAACATTTGTTTAACCCAGATCTTATCATTCTACCCACGGACAAGGGCTCAAGCACAGTCGTTATGAATCACATATCACAGTGACTATGTTGCTGAAGCCGTTCATCAGTTATTAGATGCCAAAACTTACTGCCGCCTCGCTGAAGATCCCATACCAGCTGTCAACAAAAAAATACAGGAATATGTACAGTTCAGTGGCCCCCTCCAAGGTCTCACCCCACAGTTAATCTCTCTGCTTACTCCTCAAAATTCATGCACACCTACCCTTTACCTCCTTCCCAAAATCAATAAGCCTGGAAATCCGGGATGCACCATTGTTGTACTGAATGAATCTCTGCCTTGGTGGACCAGTACCTACAACCTTATAGTCTGTCAGCTCCCTCCCATATCAAGGACATGCAACACTCCCTTTTTATTTAATTTAATTGCAATGGAGGACATGCTCCAGTGGCAATTTTCCTACACCCCCATCTTACTCCTATCCTGCACCACCTAAATTTGCCCTCTACAAATTTTATCTTTAAATTCTTTCAACGTTTTTGGTAAATTATTCATCATTTCTCTTGGTAACTCAATCATATCCCTGACACTCTTCCCTAAAAAAGAGAATCTTCCCACAACCTTGTGCCTGAAATCGAGTGCCAGCTTGTGGTCATGGTCATCTTTTCCCTTCCATGCACTACTTTTCATACCTACTTCAATATCCTTCCACGCCTCATCGCCAGTAAATGCCCTGTACCCTCCATGACCCTCCTCCTGTTTTACAATGAATCCCATTCCAGCTCCTTTATCATTTCCGTCACTGATTGCATTCTGCAATAATTTCCAGAAACAAATCTAGCAGCTCTTTTTTGCGCCTTCTCCAATTCCTGTATTTGATACGCAAAATGAGAGTCCCATACTACACTACAATATTCAAGCAATGGTCTGTCCAAAGTTTTGTAACCTAATTCCTTTACTTCTCTTGTACATCCCCTCATCACTCTCTCCAACAATTGCAGAATTTTGAAACCTTTTCCTACCACCTGTCCAATGTGTCCTGCCCAGTTAAGCTTGTAATCAAATGTAATGCTGAGATATTTAAATTCCAAGTCTTCAGCAAGTAATTCTTTCCCCACCTTATATTCATAATTAACCTTTTGTTTTTTATTTGTGTATCTACGAAGCTGACTCTTCTTTGCATTTATCTTCATCCCATGTTTACAAACCCAACTAGATATCCTGTCCAGATCACTCTGCAACAGTTTACAATCCTCTATCATTTTTATTATTTTATATAGTATTATGTCATCTGCAAACAATCTAATTTCAGATAGTAAACAATCAACACAATTATTCATTAGAATAATGAATGGCAATGGTCCCAATATGCTACCCTGCAGCACTCCCATTTTTACTTCCACTTCTATTGATACTGCATTACTTTCTGTTTTCTACCTTTTAAAAATTCTTCTACCCAGCAAATCACTTTCTCATCCACTCTAATAGTTTTTACCTTATCTACTACAATTTTATGGCTCACTCTGTCTAACGACTTTGACAGATCTAGTGCTACACTATCAATTTGGCCTCCCTTGTCCATTTCATCTGAAATATCTTGCATATATCCCACCAACTGGGATTCGCATGAATATCCTTGCCTGAACCAATGTTGCCTGCTTGAAAACACTTACGTTCCTCACATACATTTCTGATGTGTTTGCATATCAATCTTTCCATTAATTTACCTACCACTGACGTCAAACTGATTGGCCTGTAATTCTCAACTCTATTTCTCATTCTGTGAAACGGTCTCGCACAACACCCTCCATCCTTGATTTTCTCCAGTTGACGAAGAGCCAAGTCGCGAAATATTCATTGTTTTTCCTGTGTTTTGTGCTTATTTATGTGTTCACCCCATCATCTAAGGTAAGTGGTGGTTCATTTCGCTATCCCTTTTTTGTACATATATCTATATATACACAGCTGTGAGGCAGTCTCCAGCTGCGCCCACCTCTCATAATGTTATCCCGTTGACAAATGGTTTATCCTGTAAAATTCCTTTATTTACATAATTACGTAGTCTTTCTTGGCGTTGAGAATATAAATAATGTTCTCGGGTGACTAGCCGAGTTATAGGAGAGTTATAATTACACAATATTTCGGCGTTCTCAATCATCGGTGCCATTTTCTGGTGAAGTGAGGTCAGGAACGTGCGAAGTTGCTGAGCTAGACCAGACTCCCACTGCTACCTGTGATTGGTCAGCTGTGGAACCAGTCGTAGCAGGGGTCAAATCTCGTTGCGGCTTGAATCGATGCCAAGGTGGAGTTACAGCTAGATTTGATGTCCTTTTTCACATGGCATGTAGCGGACGGGCTTAAAGGCATCGCTCCTTTGAAGATGATATCCGAAAACAAAGCCTTTGCTATAAATTGTTTGTCCAACTGATGGGTCAATACGGATCCATTGACATGTGATATGTTCTTGTCAATAGAGGTTCTTATCTATTTGAATCCCATAGTATTTTATATTCTTTGTTCCAAGATTGTCTGCTTTTATAATTTATGTTTAGCATAATTTTTTGTTTTAAACCTAAGTAATTTATTTTATTAAAATTTAATTTTAAACAGTTTGTGTTTAATCAGTTTGCTACTTCAGCAAGTGCTTCATGTGCATTTAATTCCAAAGTACTGTTGATGTTTTAAATTATTATTATTAATATTATAAGATGCTTGACTTATTACAAAAAGAGTGAGTATATTGGAAACAAAGAATTGGGATTATAGTTTTCTGTATATGACATTTACCCTTTCTTAAATAATGATTTTACAACTGCATGTTTGGGTATAACTGGAAATACACTTTGCATTAACGATTCATTACAAATCTGACAATTATGTGACTTACACAATCTGAACATCTTTCATGTAATTTATTTGAAATGTTGCCTTAGCTATTCAAATTGTTAGATTTTAATTGTAAAAGTTCTCACATTTATTTTGGAAAATATTCTGCAGAAGCCTCAGAGCACTATCAGTACATTCTTTTTCTATACTTTATTTCTCTATTATGGAAGTAAAATGTTTGTTAAATATTTTACAATGTTTTCCAACTTCACCTTACACAAATCTATTTTGTTCTATTTTTATGTATTTTGAGTGATTTTCCAATTTCATTCTTTATTATATTTCATACAGCTTTAATTTTATTTCTGGAATTCTCTCTCTCTCTCTCTATATATATATATATTATATATATACACACACATATATATGAAAAGGATTGATAAAACACACCCAACACTCACCAAAGTTGAAGGGAGGAGGACAGCAGCAACACAAAACAACACACAAACACATAAAATACAAGATTTCGGGTTTAACCCTTTGTCAAGTTAAAAAGAAGTAAGTGGCTGAGCTCGCACAAGCCTTGCAGTGAACACAGTCACTCAGATTCTGAGTTCCACCCTCTTTGTTTAAAAATGGTTTGTATCAATTTTTAATAGACTCAATGAATTCAACTAATAAATCATACACTAGTGCTCGTACCATCAGCATCATTTTCAGTGGGTATTCATTTTAATTAAAGTGTTTGTTAATTGAACTAGCTAAAATTGTGAAATTTGCTAAATCAGAAATAGCATGATTAAGACATAAAAGCCATAGCTGTTCTTCAAGTTGGATCGAAGGATGTGGTGCTATGATTTTCTACCTTCAGTGAAAATTGAGATGTCAGTCTTCAGACACTGTTTCTTTAGTTGTACAGAAACATTTTTAATGTTGCAGGTTGTTAACCCTGATACTGGACATTTGTTGGGTGCTGATGAACCTGGAGAAATCCTTGTTAGAGGCAGCACTGTTATGAAAGGCTACTATGGAAATCCTGAAGCAACTGCATTGGCAATAGACAGTGATGGATGGCTTCATACAGGAGATATTGGTTATTATGATGACGAAGGTTTCTTTTTCATCATTGATCGCCTTAAAGAACTAATAAAATACAAAGGATATCAGGTATGGGCATGTATGATAGTCATCATTTTATCAGGAAAATTAATGTTGCAGTTGAGGGTTGATTATGTAGGCTTCATATTAACTGGTGACTGTCAAATGAACGTTTCCTTATACTATTGGTAGTTGTATATATTCTGTGTGCAAAGTTCTTGCCTACAATCAGTCACCAGCTGCCTTTTAATAATTACTTCCACTGCTTGGTTTATCACTGTAATGAGTAACAGTTAAGCGTGGTACAACTATAAAGAAATTTCCACCAATATTTAAATTTCATGGCATCTTTTTTTTAGAAAATAAAATAAATAAATAAATAGTCTGCTGATATCAGGAAACAATACATTTGTAAACATTAAGGTTTTATCAGATTTCAAACCTATTAAAAGAAATGGGTTACTCTCAGGAGCACATACACCAAAGTACAGCTTCCACTAACATGGTACTGGTTAAACCAATTTTGTGTTTAACTTCAATTTGAAATTTTAAGGACTGTTTTGTGAAGTTAATTAAATCCTACTGAGAGTTTAAAGAAGTTAGAACTTATGCATGAAGATACTCGTTTTGCATTAAATCGGTTGCATTTCAACACAGTGGCTGGGTGCACTACCTATTGACAGTGTTACATCTCACCAACCACACACCAATGCGTAGCAGTGCAACCTTCACTAGCTCAAATCCGAAAAATCAGTGTGAACTGAGACTAACTCGACACCACCTTTCATCCTGTCTCCAGCTGCCTCATTGTTGCAATTTTGCTTGTGGTTGTTGCTTATAAGGTGATTGCAATATAAATAAATTATTGATTCTGGGTATCAGAGCATATTATTTTTATTTTTCTGTAAACTTCTGCTTTCTCGTTCTTTTCCAGCAAAGATGGTTGCCACTGTAATACTTACAGACTTGATAGAAATAAACTTTGTATATTTTGAAATGCAATTATTTTTATTTATCTTTTCACAACAGTAACTCAGGTACCAACAACAAATTCTGACCGTATTAATGTATACTCAGACAACATTCCGATTCAAAGGATTGCCAGGTTTACTTTCCATGCAAGATTGATCAGTTAACTTTAATCGCAGAAGCTATTACTGCAAACATCTAAATCCCACTGTTCAATCAGGGCCGCATTTATGATCTGTAGGCCCCTATGCTATACTTGTGGTGTGGGGCCCTTTAGGGTCTGTAGGCCCTTAGGCTGTAACTGTGGTGTGGATCCTTATATATATATATATATATATGTATATATATATATATATTGTTTATTATTAAATTACTAAACATTTTAATGCAAAATATTGACTAATGTAATGATAGCAAAAATACACGAGACGAGGTTAATTTACTGAAGAATCAAAAGTTCGAAATGTGCTTTCTGTATCGTGTCTGAGTCTGAAGTGAACAAGGTTAACAAGTGATGCTCGCATGCTCAATTTTTCGATTGTTGAATGATAGATTGTAGTTGTGTCGTTGCAACAAAACACTCTCAGCAAAAGTCCATGGAATTACAAATTCAAAAGTTTTAATAAAAATATGAAACAAAAATGCTCTAAAATTGATAACTTCCTCTACTCGACAGTTGTAAAAATCATTACCCCACAAACACCAAGGTAGAATTTTTTTCCTATTAAAATAAAAAAAAAATGATAAAAATGATTGAGATCACAAAAGCATGCAATAGAGAAAGATTAAAAACACAATATTGATTATTAACACATGCACGTCAACAAGAAGACAGTGACTAATATATTTTTATTTTGACATGTGTTACAGGATCCTTTGTTGTGCGGGTCCCTTTGTGGTGCAGGCCTTTGCCTAAATGTGGCCCTGTGTTCAATCATATCAGTTTCACTCCCTACTTTTCTCTCCTTTAGACTTAAACTCAATTGTAACACTGCTCCAATCAGAATTGCCTTTTCCCTTTACCCCTGTTTATAATGTTACTATGCCAGCTTCACCAGCAATAACTCTTCTCCAAAGATACTATATTTCTGAATGTATGAATCTAAGCAAATAATCGCTATCTTATCTGCTTCTCTTTTCCCAGATAATTATATACACATTTCTTCTATTGACTATATTTACATTAATCATTATTCACTATTATAAACATTCTGTTAATGAACATTCATGTGTGGGGGCTTGTGCATAACAGTTTCGCTAAACTGTTACTGTTAATGTAGCCAAAGATATTCGGTCATCCAGTTGCCAATCCTCTGTTATAGCCCCAGGGGACGAAGGTAGGTTCTGTAAATAATGTTCATTCTAGACTTTGATGAAATATTCAAACTATCAGCCACTGGCTGGGTCTGCTTCATACACAAGCCTTTCCATTTCCTTCTTTCTTCCCACCTCTCTGTCACCATCTTGTTCCAGTCCTCTCCTCTCTTCCGTACACACTCCTCCACTCCTTTCAGCCATCTATCTCTTGGTCTTCCTCTGGTTCATTTACCATGCATCTTAATTTCATGAATTTTTCTTGGGATTCCCTGAACCTCCATTCTCTTCACATCCCCATACCATCTAAGTCTGATCCTCTCTACCCTTTCCTGTAGCAGTTCCTCTTTTATGGTGCATCTAATCACGTCATTCCTTATTTTCTCCATTTTAGTAACACCGATTCTATCTCTTAAAAACTTCATTTCACTTGTTTGTACTCTGCTGATGTCCTGCTTCTTAATTGTCCATGTTTCAGCAGCATAAGTCAAGATAGTATGTATGATAAATTACTCTCTTGCTTCTTTGTGGCACCTCTTTATTCCATATCAGGCTTCTAATGCTCTTTAAAAATGCCTCTGCTTGTCTTCCTCTTTCACTTATCATCACCATCATTTCCTCCACATTCCTCTAATACACTCCCCAAGTACTTGAACCTGCTTACCTTCTTTAGTTGTTCACCTGCCATCACAATTCCCTGGGTTATCCTATTCTTCTTACTGGTTGTTATCATGTACTCACATTCCTTTACATTAAATTTCAGGCCGTATTCCTCCACACTGACTGTCCATACCTCCAACTGCCGCTGCACTTCCTCTTCATCACCTCCCCAGATCATCAGATCGTCCCCACAAGCCATCATCTTCAAGTTTTCCTCTCCCATCCTCACTGCCACCTTCTTCATTATATCATCCATGATTACAATAAAGAGTAATGGTGATAGGGCACTACCTTGTTTTAGTCCATTCCTTTGTTTCAGCCAATCTGTTCTTCCTTCCCCTATTTTCACACAGCTCACACTTTCTTGGTACAGTTCCGTCACTCTCTTGATGGTTTCTTTGGGAACTCCTCTCTTCTCCAAGGCCTTCCATACCTTACTCCTGAGGACACAATCATATACTTTCTCAATATCAAGAAATACTGACATTAGATCCTTTCCATACTCATAATGTTTTTCCTGCAGCTGTCTCATAGCAAATATCAGATCTACCGTTGATCTCCCTGATCTGAAGCCATACTGCTCTTCCCTTAGCCCTTTTTCCACCCTGTCACGTATCCTTTTTTCAATGATCTTCTCATACACTTTGGCACATCAATGTAATACCACTATAGTTTTTAAACTCCTTCCTGCTCCATTTTTTCAATATAGGTATAATTATTCCTGTTTTCCAGTCTTCAGGAGTTGTGCCCAGATTCCATACCTTTCTCATCACACGGTATAGCCACTGCTTTCCTACTACTCCTGCTGCCCTTATCATTTCCACGCTCACTTCACGAATGCCTGGTGTCTTTCCACCCTTCATCTTACCCAGAGCTGTTTCCACTTCTTCCCAAGTTGGATCCTTCCCTTTCTCTCCGACACGGTTGTTATTTTCCTTCTTCTCCTGAACAACTGTATCATCCTGTGACCAATTTGGGTTCAGTAAGGCTTCAAAATACTCCTTCCACATCCTTTTTAGTTTTTCTGAGCTGTTTATTTCATTTCCATCTTCATCCAGCATGTTGACATTTTCTATCCTCTTCCTTTTTACCATTCCATATAATACTTTCTTATTTCATTTGCTATCTTCTTCTATCATGTTGGTCCATTTCTCCAGCCACTTCCTCCTTTTCTGCGTTACTATTTTTTTGGTCTCCTCCTTTTTCTTCACATAGTCATCCCTTGTCTCCTGTGTCCTCTGCTTGAACCATTCCCTAAAGGCCCTGTTCTTGAGTTCCACTGCTTGTTTTACTCTATCATTCCACCATGCTGTTTCTTTCCACCTTTTGTTGTTACCAGTCCTTCCACACATTGTTTCTGCTGCTAGTACTAACGTTGTTCTAAAATATTCCCACTCCTCTTCCACAGTCCCCATTTCCGCAATTGGTATCTTACTCCTTATTATTCTCTGGTATTCCTCTTCACTGCTCTTCTCTTTCAACTTCCATACTCTTAATCTCCTGTCCTGTCTTCCTCATTTTCTTCTCTCTGTCGCAATCCTCATCTCCATTACTAATAGCCGGTGATCACTAGCCAGTGCATCTGATGGTATTACCTTCACATCTGACACACTCTGCTTTAATTCACCATTAAATATAAAGTAGTCCACAACAGACTTCCTCTGCCAATCGCTACTGTACCATGTAACCTTGTGGCTCTCTTGCTTTTTGTACCAGGAATTTCCTTTTCAATATTGAGCTTCTTGGGTATCCATGATTGACCATTTTCCCATAAATGAGTGTGCATTATAAGCCAATCGCAGTAGATGTCAAGAAATACTGCAGAATTCATTTCCATCAACTATTAAATCTGAAGAAGACAGCAGAGGAAACTGCTGAAACGTTGTTTCGAATAAATAATGTAGCTGAACACTTTTCAAGATGATGCAGGTCTTTTTATAATTATAGAGTACACGACAAATT
Organism: Vandiemenella viatica; assembly: GCA_031002005.1. Taxonomy (NCBI): domain Eukaryota; kingdom Metazoa; phylum Arthropoda; class Insecta; order Orthoptera; family Morabidae; genus Vandiemenella; species Vandiemenella viatica. The sequence goes on from JARYHS010013630.1 coordinate 61,909,186, forward strand.
AACTGTTAAAGACTTTCAAGTTTTAAGATATTGGCATGCAATTTGATGGTAAACCCAATTGCACAGATGGTAGGGAGAGGTTTCAATATCCTTCATTTACTGAAGCAAAAATGATGAGGTGATGTACCAAGAAAATGGACGGTTGGAGGGGCGGAAGGATAAATTCAATTATGTTGAATACATAGCTTGTTGAAAAAGTGTGGGAATCATATTCATCATCATCATTCTCAACAGTTTCCAGCCTCTGGCCGGGTCTGTTTTATGCACAAGCCTCTCCATTTGCTTCCTTCATTCCACCACCTCTCTGTCACCACTTTGTTCCAGTCCTCTCCTCTCTTCCGTACACCTTCCACCACTCCTTTCAGCCATCCATCTCTTGGTCTTCCTCTGGGTCGTTTATCATGCATCTTAATTTCATGGATTTTTCTTGGGATTCTCTGGGCCTCCATTCTCTTCACATGTCCATACCATCTCAGTCTGGTCCTCTCTACGCTTTCCTGTTCCTCTTTTATCGTGCGTCTAATCACTTCAGTCCTTATTCTGTCCATTTTAGTAACTCCCATTCTACCTCTTAAAAACTTCATTTCACTTGCTTGTACTCTGCTGATGTCCCACTTTTTCATTGTCCACATTTCAGCAGCATAAGTCAAGATAGGCACATAGCACGTATGATAGATTACTCTCTTGCTTCTCTGTGGCACCTTTTTATTCCATATCAGGCTTCTAATGCTCCTTAGAAACGCCTCTGCTTGTCTTCCTCTTATCTCGCCATCATTTCCTCCACATTCCTCTAATACACTCCCCAAGTACTTGAACCTGTTTACCTTCTTTAGTTGTTCCCCTGCCATCACAATTCTCTGGGTTACCCTATTCTTTTTCCTGGTTGATACCATGTACTCACATTTCTTTACATTAAATTTCAGGCCATATTCCTCCACACTGTCTATCCATACATCCAACTGCCACTGCACTTCCTCTTCTTCAGATCATCCGAAGCCACCACCTTCATGTTTTCCTCTCCCATCCTCGCTGCCACCTTCTGCATTATTTCATCCATGATTACAATGAAGAGTAGTGGTGATAGGGCACTTCATTGTTTTAGTCCATTCCTTTGTTCCAGCCAATCTGATCTTCCTTCTCCTATTTTCACATAGCTCACACTTTCTTGGTACAGTTCTGTCACTCTCCTGATGGTTTCTTTGGGAACTCCTCTTTTCTCCAAGGCCTTCCATACTTTACTCCTGTGTACACAATCATATACTTTCTCAGTATCGAGAAATACCAACAGTAGATCCTTTCCATACTCAGAATGTTTTTCCTGCAGCTGTCTCATAGCAAATATCAGGTCTACCATCGATCTCCCTGATCTGAAGCCATACTGCTCTTCCCGTAGCCCTTTTCCCACCCTGTCATGTATCCTTTTGTCAATGATCTTCTCGTACACTTTGGCACATCAGTGTAATTCCTCTATAGTTTTTAAACTCCTCCCTGCTCCCTTTTTTGAAAATAGGTATAATTATTCCTTTCCTCCAGTCTTCAGGATCTGCGCCCTGATTCCGTACCCTTGTCATCACATGGTATAACCACTGCTTTCCTACTGCTCCTGCTGCCATTGTCATTTCCATGCTCACTTCATCGATGCCTGGTGCCTTTTCACCCTTTATTTTACCCAGAGCTGTTTCCACTTCTTCCCAGGTTAAATCCTTCTCTTTCTCTCCTACATGGCTGTTATTTTCCTGCTTCTCCTGAACAACTGTATCATCCTGTGACCAGGGCTTCAAAATGCTCCACCCACATCCTTTTTAGTCTTTCTAAGCTGCTTATTTCGTTTCCATCTTTATCCAGCATGTTGACATTTTCTATCTGTCTTTCCTCTTCCTTTTTACCATTCCTTATAGTACTTATTATGCATGCAATAGTACATGATTACACAGGATACGGAGAGTTGGGGCCACATACTCTCCAAAGGCCTTACCTTTTCTCCTACCCCTACATTTGACCATGCCAACATAGTCCGGGACTCTCTCTCATTCTGCCAAAAACTCCACTGATGGTACCACTTTACCACTCATGTCAGTGAACTTGGGCCTCAAGACTACCTGGAACCCAGTCTCCAAAAATGCAAACCAGTATCCACACTTGACCCACCACCTGTTCCCCACAATCATCCCATACAAATTGTTGAGGAATTCTTATCCACCAGTTTGGCTTCTCCTAGTTTTCTGAAGTCCTTGATGAATTCCAGCAAACTCAGCCCAGCTGAAACCCATGCCAGATAACAACTTTCCACTAACCCGGTCTTTATCATTCTACCCGTGGACAAGGGCTCAACCACAGTAGTTCTGCATTGCACTGACTATGTGGCTGATGCCCTTCGTCAGTTATCAGATGCCAACACTTACCACCACCTCGTTGAAGATCCCACACCAGCTGTCAACAAAAAAGCACAGGAATATGTACAGTTCAATGGGCCCCTCCAAGGTCTCACCCTACTGTCAATCTCTCTGCTTACTCCTCAAAATCCACGCACACATACCCTTTACCTCCTTCCCAAAATCCATAAGCCTGGAGATCTGGGATGCCCCATTGTTTTGGCTTATGGATTTCCTACTGAACGAATCTCTGCCTTGGTGTACCAGTACCTATGACCTATAATCTGTCAGCTCCCCTACCATATCCAGGATATGTAACACTCCCTTTTCCATCTTTCTACTATGCCCACACCATATCCTTCCAACTCCATCTTGGTTAACATTGATATCACATCACTGTACACACACATCTCACATTGCCATGGCCTCAGTGCCATGGAACATTTTCTGGATAAGCGCCCTCTGAACACCCATCCCAGCTCACCTTTCCACACCTCCTTGGCTGAACTGATACTTAACAACAACTATTTCTCCTTTGAAGGCCATATCTACTACCAAACCTGTTGCACTGCCATGGGCACGAACATGACCCCCCCCCCCCCACTCTTTTATGCTAATCTCTCAATGGGCCACCTAGAATGGACATTTTTGGAGAATGTCCCTCTCAAACCCCTCCTGTGGCTTTGGTTCATAGATGATATTTTTCTGATCTGGACACATGGAGAAAACACCCTTCTAAATTTTCTGGATGATCTAAATACCTTTAATAACTTGCTGAATTTTATATGGACTTGCTCCCACATCCAGGTCACATTCTTGGATATGGCTCTGTCCCTCTCCAATGGCCACCTCAGTCCACACCAAACCCACCAACAAACAGCAGTACCTCCATTTTGACAGTTGCCATCCATATCACACCAAACGTTCATTCCCTTAAAGTCTTAGCATTTGAGGCAGTCAAATATATGTTTCAACCATATCCCTTATGGAATATTCAAACAACATCTCACAAGCATTGGTATCCCGCAACTATCCCCCAGCTTTGGTTCACAAGCAACTTTCATGAGCCACATTGCCACCTATTGACTGCTCCAAACCCTCAGAAATCAACCATAGTCCAGTCCTGGTTACACAGTACTTCCCTGGCCTTGAATCCATCAATAGAATCCTTCGGCAAGGTTATGATTTTCTACTAACCTGCCCAGAAATGAGATCCATTCTTCCAAAAATCCTCCCTAGCCCTCCCAGAACTTGTTTCAGCAGGCCTCCCAACCTCAGCCAGCTCATAATCCACTAACACAGTCTTCCTCGTCGCATCAGACAGCCCCAAGGATCTTGCCTGTGCAATAGATCCTGCTGTAAGATGTGCAAGATACACCCACTATGCCTCCACCACTTTCACCAACCCTATCAATGGTGAGAGCTTTCCTATTATACGACACGCCACCTGTGAAACCTCCCATGTAATATGCCAGCTAACCTGCAAACACTGCCTAGCTTCGTATATAGGTCACAAGCATTGGTATCCCACAACTATCCCCCAGCTTTGGTTCACAAGCAACTTTCAAGAGCCACATTGCAACCTTCTCAACCTATTGACTGCTCCAAACCTTCAGAAATCAACCATAGCCCAGTCCTGGTTACACAGTACTTCCCTGGCCTTGAATCCGTCAATAGAATCCTTCGGCAATGTTATGATTTTCTACTAACCTGTCCAGAAATAAGATCCATTCTTCCAAAAATCCTCCCTAGCCCTCCCAGAACTTGTTTCAGCAGGCCTGCCAACCTCAGCCAGCTCATAATCCACTAACACAGTCTTCCTCATCCCGTCAGACAGCCCCAAGGATCTTGCCTGTGCAATAGATCCCGCTGTAAGATGTGCAAGATACACCATGCCTCCACCACTTTCACCAGCCCTATCATAGGACATGCCACCTGTGAAACCTCCCATGTAATATGCCAGCTAACCTGCAAACACTGCCTAACTTCGTATATAGGTTTGACTACCAATCCATTAGCCATTAGAATGAATGTCCACTGTCAGACAGTTTTCACTCAGAATCCAAAACAACCAGTAGCTATCCACACCATCTTCCATGACACTAATAATTTTAATTCTTGTTTCACAGTCCATGCTATCAGAGTCCTCCCAAACGACAGCAGCTCATCTGAACTCAGAAGGTGGGAACTTGCCACCAATACAAACTAGGCACAAGGCAACCCCCTGGTCTCAATTAGAGATAATACCCAGTCAGTACTTCTCCCTACCTCTATCCTTGCCTTGCCTTCTTGCCCACTGTCTATATTGAACCACCACGTACCAGAGGCGATGTTTAACTACATACTCTTTTATTATTATTATTGTATTTTTTTTATTTTTTTTTACTTTTACTTTCTGAGATTTATGTGATGAACATTTTAATGTATTTTTCCGCACTTTTTGCAACATTTTGCATTGCTCACATACTAGTTCCAATTCGCTGTCCCCCTCTCTCTTTTTTTTTTTTTTGTAACTGCTTTACGTCTCTTTTTAACATCGAGGTCTTTAGAGACAGGAAAGGATGGGGGGCAAGGATGGGGGCAAGGAATGGGAAGGAATTCGGCCATGGCCTTTTTGAAGGAAGCATCCCGGCATTTGCCTGGAGTGATTTGGGGAAACCATGGAAAACCCAAATCTGGATGCCCGGACGGGGATTCGAACCGCCATCCTCCCAAATGCGAGGCGAGAACGTTAACCGTTACACTGCCCCGCTCGGTGTCCCCCTCTCCCTGTCCTCTGTTTGAATTTACCCCCCACCATGTTCCTGACTAACAGTCATTTTGTGAGACCACACCACCCTCCCTCCACAATGTTCTCCTGTTGACGAAGGGCCAAATCCCAAAATATTCATTGTTTTTCCTGTTCTTGTGCATTTTTATGTGTTCACCCCATGAAACCATCATCTAAGTTAAGTGGTGGTTCTTGTCGCTATCATTTTTACATATATATATAAAATTCCTTCTGTGAATGTTAGCTTGAGTGTTTAGTTGCCTCAGGTACTGGGGGCACCAGCAGTTTAAATTGTCTTACCTTGCTGGCAAGGGCATACTCACTCACTCACTCATGGAAGTCTATCACAATGAAGCAATGATCATTTCAGTGTTAAGAGAATACTCACGCAACCATTGAACATGATTGTGATTGCACCAATTTGTATCCAAAGACAAAGGAATTGTCCCATTATTTTTTGGAAGTCCACTGTTACTGGAAATGCTTATACAAATGATTTGACTTGGAGAAAGTTGAAGACTTTATTTTCCAACAGGATGTAGCAATAACAATTGTCACTTATTTTGTCACCAATAATTGAATGAAAAATTGCTACAACAATGGAGTGTTCATAGACAACATAAAAATGTAACCAGGCACACAGATCCCTGTTGAATCTGTAGCACTTTCTCTTTAAACCAGTGCTGCCATTTCTACGGATTTATCCGTAGATCTACAGATTTTTATGAAAAGTGAGGATTTTCAGATTTTGTTCACATATCTATGGATTTTTTATTCTTTTTATCATTTGTTGATTTTCCTTATATTAGTGCTTTGTTAAACTTTGAGCGTATAGTGTTAATGCATTACAGAATTGTCAATAACCGTGAATCGTTTCCTTTGAACTGCTAGTGTGAACCAACGATTTGAATAAAGCTCATATTTTGTTTGGTTACAGATTTCATAGAATTTTATAGAACCATAATACTAAATTATCGGTGCACTCCTTATGCACGGTGACACGGTCCTTGGCACGGCTTACAAAGCAGTGGCGTCCGAGAAGGCTTAACCAATATCTGAGAATCAAAAGGGTCTCAGTTTTTAACATTTTCTGTTACAAAAGATATGCTAAATTTAATGTCAACAAAGAAAATGTATGTTCACTAGCGAAAAATAAAAAAAAAACTACTAGGCATAGCAGCAGCAGTCATGAAAGTGACGATGTATAAAATATGTTCAAAGATATTTCTTAATTTTAATGTAGAATATTATTTTTGTCATTTTATAGACCTGGAAATAAAAAGTATTCTTCATTTTGACTGTCTCTTCAATAATTATTATTTCAGTCTTTCAGTTAGTGAGTCTCCGGATTTTTGTACCAAATCTATGGAAATTTTAGCGGCCATCTACGGATATTCAAAGCCAAGTGGCTGTCAGCACTGCTTTAAACAAATGCTTGCCTTATTTCATTAAAATATCTAGCGAGTGATATTTCTTCCCCCCCTCCCCCCCAAGCACTGCCATCCAACATTGACATACTGAAAACAAAAGTAACTACAGCATTCCAAAACACACATGTTGAAGAATGGGTGGGAAGCATTTGAATATCAAATAGATATCTTTTGAGTTTCTTGTGGTATTAATACTAAATACTTAAGAATTTATGGTATTTATAACTCTACAATGTCATTTCTAAGGTGACTGGATAGTCAAAGTTGTTATTTTTTTGTTTTGTAAATATAGGCTCTCAATATCAAGCTTTTCTTAACCAACTTTTGGCCCTGAAAAAATATATCTTTTTCAGGTGGCACCTGCAGAGCTAGAAGCACTCATTTTAACTCATCCGGCAGTATTTGATGTTGCTGTTATTGGTGTTCCCGATAAAATGGCTGGTGAGCTTCCAAAAGCATTTGTAGTTAAAAAGGCACCAGTCTCTGAAAGACAGATTATTGATTTTGTTGCAGGTAAGTTATCAGAACTGAATTTTTCAGATATAGGAATATAATGTAACTCCTATTTCATGTAGTTCAGTTAACCTTTATCATATTGCTTGAAAGGATTCATCGAAGAAGGAAACAGAATTAATAGTAATTTAGGTAGCAATATTAATGCATGAAGAATTCAAACAATAATAGTGATTAATAAATCATTATTTAATAAAAATTGCCAATCAGCAGAACCTCCCGATTACCCACCATCCAACACCGCCCACACCACAGGGACGAACTCTTCTGAATCACCCGCCATTACAGCAGGGACGGTGAACAAGGCACCTTTCGCCACTCATTAAGGGTTCCCACGGGGAGCAGTGCAGACACAGCGCCTGCCATGACCAGGCCAAAGACCCTTCCAAAACCTGGCCATATAGCTTAAGCATCTCTGCTATTCCCCCGTTCTCCTGGCCCCACCGGCACCCAAGGGGGGGGGGGGGGGGTTGAAGCTGAAGCAAGCCAGGCTAAAGCGCTGGATTGTCCTTTTCGCATGCCACCCGGCAACCGACAGGCCTAGTGCAATGCCACCCACCGGATGCAGAGCCGCACATTGTGAGGCAAGCTCCCAGTGTGTGTTCCCTCGCACAAGTGCAGCTTCCCTCACACTCATCCAAGCTTCACAGAGCACCGTCGTAGTGCACGATCCCACTGTGGAGCCCTGAAGGTCCCCACAACGTTCTGAAGGTGCAGCTGCCCCACCCAGATGAACCCATGCACTACCAGTCCCCACTTTTAAAGAGGACCTACTATGGCAGCAAGCCCATGTTGGCAAGGCTACGCTCACCACATGATGAGCACGGCCGAGGTCACTTTCGTGATTCCTCTACTCCACTTTCTTTGCTGAAACGTGCATCCGTTGCCCGGTTTTACACAGGATTGGGTAGTAATCATCTCCAGCTTTACGGGTAAAAGCTGGGGAGTCTGCTTCAGGGGGCATCAGTCCCAACTTGCCAGGTCTTTCCCAGTGGCCGCTCCTTCTCACACCTCCCCATCTTTTACCTGTTCAGGGGGCCCCAAGCCCTTTCTCATGTTGAGAAAGTCCTCCTTCTTCCCTTTGATGAGTCATGGTCAAGGGGGCTTTCGCCAGACCTCTACTCCTCATCTGTTTGAACGATGTCACATCCGTTGCTCGGTTCTACACGGGATTGGGTAGCTAAGCTCGAACTTTATATGGGCATGTTCGTGGAGTCTATGGATCTAGGGGGACACTGGCCTAGTCCATACACCCTGTCCCCGAACCACAAGCTTGCATCCATTGAGTAGGATACAAAACAGGAAGTCGGGAGGGGCTCAGGACCCTGGGTGTGCCAAACCCATATCTGGCAATCTCGATGGAAATCAAGTGTATGGACCTCTGGGGGTAATTCCAAGACTACAGCCAAAAGGCAGGAAACAGGTGTGGGAGGTGCGGTGTGGCACCAGGGAGTGCTAATTAACATATAAACAGAAAGCTGGGTTATTATAGAATTATGTTTTCATTTTTTTGCGCAGACGATCTATCGCTGCATTTTCAGCGCCACCCATACAACGGCGCTCGATGCAGTCACACTGCTCGCACCACCCTAGGGCTGCCCCTGCTTGTAGCTCTCTACATAAATAAGGTGTTGAATCGAAATATAGTACAACTGCATTTGTCTTATGTCCCCCTTGTAGCACTCCTGCCTTCCTCTTTGGTTATGTTCCATATCTACGTTATTTACATTGTTTAAAAGTTGTTTCCTTTTTCTAAGTATCATTAGCACTGAAGTGCCAAAACTCATGGTACATTTCTTAATATTATGTGCGACCTCCTTTTGCTAAGCTAAGTGCAGCAACCAAGTATAATATTGATTTTACAAGTTATTGGAAGTATTTTAAACAAATGCTCAGCCATGCATCATCCACACCTGTCCATTATTGTCAAAGTTTTACCAATATAGGACATAATACACAATCTGGCTGTTCAATCATGACCTAGACAGGTTTTATTGTACTCAATTCTGGCAATGTAGGTGGCCAAGTCATCTAGAATGTTCCTCAAACCAATTGTGGATGATTTTGGCCTAGTGACATGCACATTGTCATCTTGGAAAAGTCCATCATGAAGGCTATGAATGGTTGTAAATGGTCTTCAAGTAGCTGAGCATAACCATTTCCATTCAATGGTTGATTCAGTTGGACTAGAGGTCACAGTCCATGCCATGTAATCACAGCCTATACCAGGATGGAGCCAACAGCAGCTTGCACAGTACCTTCCTAATAACCTGAGTCCACGGTCTCAAGGGATCGGTGCCACAATCAGACCTGAGCATCAGCTGTTATTAACTAAAACTGTAACACATCTGACCACATAACCTTTTTCCACTCATCTAGGGTCCAACTGATAGGTTCACAAGCTCAGGGAAGGCTCTGGAGACATGGAATTTTGTTAGCAGAGGCACTCACATTAGTCTCCTGCTGCCATATTCCATCATAACAAAAATTTGCTGCACTGTCTGCATGAACACATTTGATGAATGTCTTACATTCAGTGTTGCTGTTCTTTGAAGCAGAGTTGCCTGTTTAAGCACGGATTTCTCAATTCAGTCATCACTAATCTCTGTTATTAAGCAGACTGAAATGTCCATGGCATTGTTGCTCAAGGGATGTTGCCTTTATTAATAATTTCAGAATAGAATGCCTCATGTATCCAGTACCAACAACCATTCTGTGTAAGTCATTAGCTCATGTCATGTGACCATCATCACATCACAAAATCTTTTAATCAACTTACAAAAGTACAAATGAAAGCCCAGACACTGCACTACACAATTATATGTTTCTTCTGCTGTGCTGCCACTATCTGGATTTACATATTCTTAATTAATTTAATTTAACTGCAACGGAGCACACGATCTGGTGGCGAATTCCCTGCACACCCATCTTTCCCCTTTCCTGCACCCACCTACATTTGCCCTCTACAAATTTTAACTATAGGTTCTTTTAAAGTTTTTGGTAAATTATTCATCATTTCCCTTGGTAACTTATTCCAATCCCTGACACCCTTACCTAAAACAGGGAATCTTTCCACACCCTTGTACATGAAATCGAGTGTCAGCTTGTGGTTTTGGTCATCTTTTCCCTTCCGTGCATTACTTTTCATACCTACACCAATACCTTTCCATGCCTCATCTCAAGCATACGCCCTTTACACTCCCATGACCCTCTTCACCCTCCTGATGTCTTGCAATGAATCCCATTCCAGCATTTGTATCATATCAGTTACTGATTGCATTCTGTGATAATTGCCAGAAACAAATCTAGCAGCACTTTTTTACACTCTCTCCAACTCCTGTATTTGATATTCAAAATGTGGGTCCCATACTACACTACAAAATTCAAACAATGGTCTGACCAAAGTTTTATAACCCAATTCCTTTATTTCTCTTGTACATCCCCTCATCACGCTCTCCAACAAGTGCAGAATTTTGAAACCTTTCCCTGCCATCTGTCCAATATGTCCAGCCCAGTTAAGCTTGTTATCAAATATAATGCCAAGATATTTAAATTTCAAGTCTTCAGCAAGCACTTCTTTATCCACCTTATAATCATAATCAACCTTCCTTTTTTTATTTGTGTATCTAATAAGCTGACCCTTCTTTGCATTTATCTTCATCTCATGTTTACCAACCCAACCAGATATCCTGTCCAGATCAACCTGCAACTGTTTACAGTCCTCTACTGTTTTGATCCGTTTATATCCCATTATATCATCTGCAAACAATCTAATCTCAGTTAGTAAACAATCAACATGATTATTCATTAGAAAAATGAATAGCAATGGTCCAAATTCGCTACCCTGCGGCACTTCCATTTTTACTTCCGCTTCTTTTGATACTGCATTTTGCACCCTAACTTCTGTTTTCTACCTTTTAAAGATTCTTCTACACAGAAAATCACTTTCTCATCCACTCCAATAGTTTTTACCTTATTTTATGGCTTGCTCTGTCAAAAGCCTTTGACAGATCTAGTGCTACACTATCCACTTGGCCTATAATTTTAGATTATTTCTCACCCCTCCTTTATGTACCAGCACTACTACAGCACCTTTCCAGTCCTGTGGTAAGCAGCAAGTATCCGGCCTCAATTTAAAGATAAGGTACAATGTCACATCTGGCTATCTTTAAGATATCTGTAATAAAATTATCTACTCCAGCCCTTTTATGTTTTTTCAGCTTTCTTATTTCCTTCATGATTTCCTCAGGATGAATTTCAAATTTTTTAGGATCTTCATTTCTAATTGTGTTGTTAAGCTCGTTCTACGAATTAGACGCTCCCATTTCTGATTCATTGTCCTAATGCTCTCACTAAACCAGTTCTGCCTTTTTCAGATCCTAAGTAACTTCTTCTCCATCCTTATCTATCAGCGTCTCAACACTCTTTCTTCCCCTCAGTTTCCTAAAATAGCCATAGAAATTTCTAGATGCATCAGCCAATGGTCCTCTTGTACTGACAATACTCTTCAGGAACCCATCTTTAGCCACTTTCTTTGCTATTATTATGTCCTTGTTTAGTTGTTTTAAATATTACCTACTACCCTGCTGTCTCTTGACAGTTATGTACTCTTCTTACCAACCTCTTTAACCTCTTCACATATCTCACACAAGTTTTTCTACTTCTCTTTATTTTCTGCTTTGGAATATATTTTTCTTCCTCCTTTCTTATTATCTCCTTGAACTCTTCCCACCTTTCCTGTAGTTGTGCCTTCATTCCATTTGCTGAAATGTTCTCTGATATATCTCTTCAAATTTGAAATCTGTGCCTTTTTATAATTTTACCTATTTCCCCATTCAATTTTTGCTGCTGGTTCACTGAATCTTCTAATATCCATCAGAACTGCTTCATGATCACTTATTCCTTCGGTTACTTGACACCCTACAATGTTATCATCGGACTTTATTAGGACTATATCCAAAATATTTTGTCCCCTGGTGTTTTGCTCTACTATTTGTGTAAATCCTAGTTCCCTTATTAAGGTATTTGTAAATCTCTATTCTCTAGTGTTGTTAATCTTGTTTCCTACCCAGTTTACACCTGGCAAATTTAAATCCCCATCAATAATGACCATTCTATTCTCACCTCTGAAATCTGAGTATGAATTTAATTTCTCCCCAAGAGCCTCGTCTTCATCTGTCATTCTTCCACTGATTTTTTATTTACCAGAAATCTACCCCAAGTAACTCATGGTCTTGACGTATGAACACCAGTGAACTGTGGTAGTTTTCGCTAACTAGTATGAAAACTCCTTCACCAATTTCTCCTCACTTTTGGCACTTCAGTGTATACGTGAGAGAGAGTCAAACACAGTTAGGAAGTTGGAGTTAAGTTAAATGCCCCAGGGAGAGGCAGTTTGACTAAGTAAAAAAAAAAAGTCATATCGTTAAAATTTACTAGTTTCAATGTAAAATTAGGTAGAAAATCAGGTTTTAGATATGGAATAAATATATTAAGGTATTAAATGTACACACACTGATTGTATAGTTGCATTTCTCTGCTACAGGGTACGGCAGCATAACTTCCTTTTTTTAAAATGTGTGCCATTCATTCGGTTGATATTGTAAGGCAGCACCAGTGGTCTCGTCCGAGAGATGTGACTATAAAGTTTTGTCCCGACACAGTTCAGTCGCCATCATCCGTTGGAACAGTGAGGAGCGTGCATTTGCCGTTGAGGCCTACTTTTCGAGTGGACGTTCTGTGATAGAAATCCAGCGCACTTTTCAGAATCGCATAATTTAGCCCCGTTAACCCCTGTCCAGGTCCTGAAATCAATTGTTACGTGGGTCATTACGTTCAGACAAACTGCAAGTGCGACAAGACAAAGAACTGGAGGCCCTCGGCCCATTAGATCACCTGAGAACATCGAGGCAGTGTTATGATCACCACGCTGTTCTGCACGCAATTATACGTCTGCCCTTGGAATTTTCAATCGTTCTGTGAGGAGAATTCTTCGTGATAATCTTCATTTCTATCCATACAAGATGGCGATTGTGTAGGAACTTTCTGAATGTGACTTCAATTCTAGGAGGAACACATGTGAGGTTCTTCTGGAAGATGTTCCTGAGGACGCTATTTTTTAGTGATGAAGCCCATTTTCATTTGTGTAGATCCGTCAACAAACAAAGCATGCGCTACTGGGCTGACACCAATCCTCGAAAATTGCATCAAAGGCCTTTGCATTAACCTAAAGTCACAGTGTGGTGTGCAATTTCCTCAGGTGGAATTATTGGTCCCTGGTTCTTTGAGGAAAATGAAGTCATAATGACAGTGAATTCGGACCGGTATGTAAACAAGTTACAGGATATTTTTTTTTTCCCCCCACGGCTAGACGAGTTGGACTTAGAGCGCATTGGTTCAAACAAAATGGTGCAACTGCACACACTTCAAGAGCATCGATGGCTGTTTTGAGGGAATGCTTCCCAGAGTGCCTCATCTCAATTAGGGGCGATTTGGAGTGGCCGGCCCACTCTCCCGATTTGGCCCCTTGTTATTTTTTTCTATGGGTTTTTTTGAAATCCCGTGTTTATGTGAACCATTCAAGGACCCTACAAGATTTGAATACCAACATCCAGGAAGAAATTGCCAACATAATGCCTGCTATGCTGGCAGGAGTCATGACCAACACCAGAAATTGGTTTACTCAGTGCGTGCAGAATGGGGGACGTCTTATACCTGATTTGATCTTCTAATCTAAGAAAAACAAAACTTACTTATGTTCCTACATTACAAAAAAACAAATAAAAATATTCTGATTCATACAATGGGTTTTATTAAGTTTTGAAAAAAGGAAGTTATGCTGCTGCACCCTGTATTTCTTATCAAGTGAGAGAAAAAGTAAGGACATTAATTGGGTTTGATACAAAAACTTGTTCAGTACATTTTGAGGCTGGTTTAATTACATAAAAGCAAATGTGGCATTATTTTCTGGGTGGCTAAATTAACAATTGGGTTCAATTCAGTCCTGTATTGTGTCGAGCTCATTATAATAGCCCTCAAACACAGACTTTAAGAGAAATTGTATTTTATGAATTATTTGTAGCAAGCTAGGGGTTGAGTAAATACGATTTTGTCTGTTTTCCTTACAGTTAACTGTGCACTGGTGTAAATGGAGTATATTTTATGGAAAAAATTATATTAATATGTTTAAGGACAGAACTATGAAAAAATTATGCTTGTGTAACACATCTGATCAAAAAAGTAGCTCCGGAAAGACTGGTGATTTCCAGGGTCCACCGCGACACAGTTTCTTGGGCAATTCTTAACAGACTTCCAAGAGCAGACATATTTTCAGTGTCTACTCAATAGTCACAGTAAGTTTAATTATGAAAATCCATGCGGTGGTATTTTAAATAGAATTGCCAGCTTTAAATCCCCCTGTCCTATTGGTTTAGGGGTAACTTACAATATACAGTTATGTTGAACAAACCAGTTTTTTCCCCAATAAATTTAAGAACATTTAAACAATACTTTTCTCAATGGATTGTTTTAAAAGTTCAATATCAAAAATAAGATTGTGTAAAAGGAATTAACATGTTCACAATGTTCTGTTGCAGCAAATGTATCTCCACAGAAACGATTGCGTGGTGGTGTGCAGTTTGTAGATGCCATCCCAAAGACATCAACTGGAAAAATTTTGAGACGGGAGTTGCGTAATCTTAGGGCAAAAATGTAGAAAGAAATACCTTTTTTGGCTGTAAATAAATTCTTTGATTCATTTCTGTCACATTTTGTTGACAAAAAATCCAAAATCCAAACATGTCTATCATAATTTCAAGAATCAATCTATAAATAAAGTATAAAATCGATTTCTTTCAAAGTGTATAATACTGCATGAAACGAAGGTTCCAGCTCCTTTCATAGAAGTTGTAACGTCGATTTTTATACTAACTGTAGACTAATAATAATAAAAAAATTCAATAAATATTTTTTCTTTTATTTTGTTTAGTATTTATTTTCCACAAAGATTACATAATGATGTCGGTCTGAGGGCTCTGGGACCTTGAGCTACTTCTCCATGAGATTAAACACTGAGATGTGTTGTGCAGCTGGTTGCTCCTTTCTGATGGTAAGCTAGTTCATGGAGCAATATTTGCACAGGAATGTTTGACCTGAAAATAAATGTATATACATAATCATTCACACTCTTGCCACCACTCCTTCTCCTCCTGCACTACCACTAGTTCATGATCCATGAGGTTGTCGTGAGCTGTTTGGTGGGTCCATGGTTAAGGTGACTGAATGTAGATTGAAAGGTCCCCAGTTAGAATCTCTTTCTCAGCAGAGATTTTCAGATGACTGTAACCTGACCTTCACCTCTGGCACAGCTGTTATATGAAATATGCCATACCGCTTCTGTGGTTTGAATTCCCTGTTAAACCGTAGGTACCATTTACCTGGTAGGATTATTGGGTTAGGACACCCTATTTATTATTTACATTACCAAGCTAAATACAGGTTGCTTCATTTGGGAGGAACCAATCAACCTTCAGGTTTTATACACAGGTTTTTTCTTATTAATGTTATCGCTGATAGGATGTCATTACGAACATGATGAAGGTATTCAAAGGTCTGTGACCAAGTCCAGAGAAGTTACCACAAGAAGATGAATGGAAGTCCTTGCAGTATTTGCTACTTCATTGATAAAACAAAATTTTATTTATGTTTTAAGGGTGGAAACTTTAGAGCTTTATGGTGACATACATACTGGGAATTTCTTAAAGTGTAGATAACAAAAATTTTAGGAAAAATTAGGGTTACACTTTAGTAAAGTTTGGAAAGGATTGGTGAGCTTTGAGAAATCTTTCAGGATTTGAATATCATACTTCAGACTTGTAAGGTCGCAGAACCAGGCCTCAAGGAGAGAATTCACCCTTCTCAGAGGAAAAAAAACTTGGTTAATAGTAAATTTTTAAGGGGGGAGGGGGGGGGGGTTCCTACAAATGGGAATGTGGTAGCAGCCTATCCAAGCATTGTTCGTACAGCATAGGATTAGTGAAAGTCAGTATTTTGGTCATTGTCATCATGTAAATGAAAGGCTAGGTGATAGATTTTTGAAATTCAAGAGATAAGTCAATTCCAACTATTTTTATTTTGGGAAACTCCAGACATTTTTTTAAAAAAAGGAGATATGTGAACTTTATACAATTAACTGGAGACTGAATGATTGTGCACTAAAGTTGCTTTAGAGGTAACGTAAGTCTTTGTCAGAATCAAAATCTGATTAACTCTAATGTTGGTATACAAATAATTGTGAATGTTTATTTTTATTATTATTATTTTGAAAAAAATAAAATCAATTAATCTTGGTTAACTTTTACATCATTAAGATTATAATCTGATACCCTTTTATTTAAAGTGAAGTATTCGATTTAACGCACACTGAATTGGTGACCAACTTCATATGAAAGGAAGCAGAAACTGTTTAAAGGATTGTAGTTTAAACAATTAGTAAGAACTGTTTCGCTACAACCGCTTCACTGCTTACCTTTAACAAATCAACTGTTGTTACTTGTAATAAATTACTCTGATAGCAAAATAAACGAATAAAATGAGCATACCTTCAAAAAAAAAAAAAAAAAGTTAACCTGTAAATAAATATCAACAGGAATCGGTTACATATATTCTTAATTTAGAGTGTTAAATTAGGTTCAAAACATGTAAGAAGATATAATGAACACTGTTTATTGCAAAAATCTAATATTTGCAGCAGACCGTAATTCAAATGGATTATGATGAAAGAGAAATTGACATGGAGTCATACTGAATAATACAAATCCTACACAAACCCTTTAACATGTTGTTAACATGGTTCCAAACATAAATAAAATGAAATATCACTAAACAAACAAAAACTTCTTAAGGTGAACATAAATTGTGACACAAACTGAAGTTATGAAATAAAATAATTGTTTCAAAAAACACAAAAACCGCGTTCAAAAAAGGCACACTAAAAATTTTAAAATAACTTTATACCTCGCTTAGAAGAAAGTAAATCTAAATGGACAATAATTTACATTACTGTTATTGAAATTTTTACAATAATCTGTTATTTTTGGAGTCGGTGCAAGCTGTCACATCATGAAAAATGAATTACTGAACTTTATGTGGTGTTCGAGGCTACATGGGGAGTACAAACAAAAAATTAAAATATTTTACAGCATGTAATGAGGCAGATATTGTTATTGTAGAAGACAGTATAGGGAAACAAACTACAGTATTTTAGTCTGTGGCTCAACCTGGTTGGTCATCCAGGCACATCACTGAAGCTACAGTGTCAGTTGGTAAGCTGCATAAACGCTTTACAGTTAGTATAATATTGGCATATCATCTGTATGTTGAAACATTTTTCTAGCATTAATTGTAGGTAAGTTGTAACATGGTTTTTTATGTTTATCGTTTTTATCTTTGTTTTTCTTGCTTTGGCTGGCACAGACTCCAAAAAATAACTGACTAATATAAAAATTTCAATAACAGTAATGTAAAATATTGTCCATTACATTTCATTTCTTCTAAGCAAGGTATAAAGTTATTTTAAAATTTTTAGTGTGTTTTTTTTTTAAGGCAGTTTTTATGTTTTTTTTAAAAATAATTACTTCTTTTAAATTTTTTTAGTGGTATTATAGTTTGTTTTGTATTTTAAATAAGCTTCAGCAGTTCTCATTTTGCAAACTTCCTGATAGATCAGTGATTAAAGCTCTTGCTTTCAGAAAAGATCTGGCTTTATATAACCCAACAACTTCTAGAACAAGATGAATTGTATACTGTGTTAAGGAATGTCAGTTTACATTTTGGTCCAGGCTGTGTTTCAACCTAATCATAGCATCTGTTAAAGCTGCTGTTTGATAATCAAAACATGTAACATCTGGGCATTAATACATACCACATACACAAATCGGTCTCTGGAATATATCTGTTTGTTCCGGCATCACATAGAAGATATAAATTTTTAACTGGTTTTCACAACGTGCAAGCTTGGAGTCCAAGTTGAAATCTGAGCTACATATTGAGACATTAGAACACATTTATTTTATAAATATTCTGACATGACTTAAAAATAGCTTAATTGATTTTGACAGGATTTAAAACTGTGGATTTTTGTACAGAACATTGGAAATTAAAAGGGATTGGAGTACAGGGGAAGAGGGCTTGGGCTTTTGTACACCAAATGTAGACTGTCTTATCTGTTTATTTTAAAGTATACATTTGTAAATTTCTATTGATATCAGATAAAAACAGTAGGTATGTATAAAAAAAAATAAAAAATTAAGGGGTGTAGAGGCGAAGAGTAGTTTGGTTCTTGTAAGCTAGTGTGTATAGTATTTTTCTCTTTGTTTTATAGTATTCATGTGTAAAGTTCCATCGAAACCAGATAAAAACTGTAGCTTTGTGTAAAGAACGTTTGCACACATTAAATGGAGTAAGGGAGTGAGCAGTTGGGTTTTGTTTACAGAATGTGGACACACTGTTTCTCTTCGTTTTTAACTATACGTTTGCAGTGTTCCATCGATATATGATAAAAACTGTTGGCATCTATAAAGAACATTGGAAATTAGGAGGGGTGGGGGTAGAAGGGAAGAGGAGTTGGGCTTCTGCAACCAAATTTAAACATAATTGTTCTGTACGTTTTAAAGTATACGTTTGCAAACTTCCTTTAGAATTGGATAGAATCTGTAGATTTGTGTAGAATAACAGGGTGGAAAGGGGGGGGGGAGGAGGAGTTTGGCTTCTCTAAACCAGATATAGACAGTATTTTTCTGTTTATTTTGAAGTAAACATGTGCATATTTCCTCCAAAATCAGATAGAAACTGTAGCACATTGACAATAATTAAAGGTGTAGAAAGAGGGATAGGGTTTGGATTTTTGTAAAAGTGGACAGTATTTTTCTTTTTCTCTTTGTTTTAAAGTATACACATGTGAAGTTCCACCGAAATTGGATTAAAATGTGGGTTTTAAAAAAAATTAAGGGATGAAAAGGGCTAGCTAGGGTAGGATTTTGATTTTTTGGTCAGCAATTGTCAGGTAGCTTATAAATTTTGTAACTGCGTAGCAAAATTTGTTCTCACAACCCCACATTAGATTGAATAGTATTGCATATCATTTTTAATGCTAGTTACTAAGTTAATTCAAGCTAGAAATCAGATTTTACAGTTTTAAGATAGTATTTTCTGTTACCTCAGCCTTAAGCATTCACCTGGAGGAGTGATATTTACAGAAAATTTAATAATAAATCAAAGAAAGCAAGTTCACACAGTAATTATTTTTAAATATTTAGATACCTGCTTTCAAGTCGATATCTTTAATAACTTTTGAAATATCAATTAGTTAGATTCTGGTTTTGGATTACAAAGTTTATTGCACCTTTTGGAAATAGTAAACATTATTTGCTTGATAGTAAATGAAAGAGTAGCTCTTTAGGAGTAAAATAAAATTTATTTCAGTTTCTGAAAAACAAAATTACAAAAGTTATTAAAAATTGTTTTTTTTTTTTTTGTTGGATATAGCAGTAAAATATTTTTTTTTTGCGGTGAAACTATTAAAGTTACAAAATTTTTCATAAAGATAAAAGTTGATGCTTTTCATAAAGTCTTGCTATTCACAAAATTTCAGAGTGATAGGATTATTTTTGCCATCAAGGCCAAGATATTTGATGCATGCTTACAAGCTTGAGATACGAATCTGATCAGTTTTCCAGCAAATTCTCATGAGAAAACAGGAAGTCCGGCGTTCCCACAGTCGGATTTGATAAATATTAGCCCAGAATTTTCTTCATCCTCTTGCAGTTGGCAGCAAGTTTCATTTTGAGCACTACTGTGCACCCCTGTTGGCACCATGTAGTCTCTCGCAGTCGGCAAGATACAGTGTGAGCATAATCACGCTCGGTGAAGTGTTATTTTGGCACAGTATAGGTTCGCTTAGTATTTCAAATTTAGCTAGAACATTATTATGCAATTTTGAAGGAATATTCTATGCCATGCGGTGCGTTGGGATAACTTAAGTGTCTGTCGTCAGCTAATAAGCCGAACAATAGAAGTGCGTTATGAACTTTTAAATTCTTCCATCTGATAGTTATTTGAACTTTAGGGTTTGGTCTGGCTCGAATCGGTTAATCGAATTTGCAAGTTTATCTTCAGAAAATTAGTCTGATGACATTTTAGTTTGTGTCTTTGCTAAAAATTCCAAGAATATAATGTATATCTACCCGAAATAGACTCGTGACTTTTATTTTCACTACCTTTCTTAGTTTGGGGTTTGACAAACTAAGGGGCAACGAAGTTACATATAGCAAAGCCAGAGCTGGACATTATCCAGTCATAGCTGAGTGTTTTGCATTAACCCCAGCTTAAGCTAGTTTCTAACAAAATCTTCTCCATAATAAAATACATATATGTGCCAACTTTCTCTGCTTTTCACAGCATCAACTTCGACAATACTGAAGTTCTGGCTAAGATATCGTATTTCTGGGACTCAGTGATCAGAGAAGCACTGGAGATTCGATTAAGTGACAACAGCATTAACAGAGATGGTGGTCTGTTCCTGAGCAAGGCTTGGGAGCCAGTCGTAAAAGACCTAAAACAGCAACGTGTTAGACACAACCTTCCGAGCAGACGCCGTCATGACATGTCGACCAATGGGAGATAAGTCGTTCGTGATTGGTCAGTTCCAGAGCCCTCGTGTAATGCCGCTGGTTAAGCAACGATCAGTGTGGAGAGCACTTGGATGGGTGACCGCACATGCCAACTGTTAAGGCAACGTTATGCATGATTTTTACTTGGATGGGTGACCACTCAAGATACTGCCATGGATCTACTAAATGCCATCCAGTTGCTGAGCTACGGGATGCAGCCACGAGATGCAGAGATGGAACCAAACCGGTTTGACCCCTTCTATGGCTGTGTACATTGCCGACCAATCAAAGAGCAGCATGAAGTTTCCCTTGGCAAAAGGCTAATTTATAGGAGCCAGGACTGGCTCGCGAGACAGTCAGTGTCTTGTCCTTGTATGTAAGAGTTAACCTGATGAAGGCAATGATGGCAGTTGCCGAAACGTTGTTAAAAGAAAAAAGATCTAAATAAATCAATTAACCGGCAGAAAACCCGAGAGTTACTTATTTCAACAATACGCTGGGAAAAACTAAAATGTTGTATTAATATTGTCGCACATCGAGAGGATCAGGCCATGAAGAAGGAAAGACTGTTGTAGTGTAGTGGTTACGCTAAGAGACTGTGGGACTAAAGGTCGTGGGTTCGAGTCCAACAATTCCTGTAAAATTTTAATTTCTTAACTTTGCGTAAACTTTACTGGAATGTTCTTGTTGTAACTAGTGTTAATGTTCTAGACTGTTCTTCATTACTATATAAGTGATACTCGTTTCTAGCCGGAGTCAGTTCGCTCCGTGTTCCTGTACTGTACGAACTGTTTAATAAAGCTTTGTTGCAATAAAGTGTGTGTGTTCATCAACGACCCCGCTACACCCAAGGACTCTGATTGTGATTTAGTACGTGACATTATTCTGGTGGAGACGCCAGGTAGATCCTCATGACCGCTAGAATCTACAAAGCACCGTGGCCCCAATCAGACCACAAGAGAGCCGCCACTTACGAGGCGATAAGCCAGAGTACGAGCCATATTCGAATGAGTGGAAGCTGTCAGAAGGAGAAGAAGAAGTAAGGACGACGATGAAGCCGACCGCCTGCCTGCACATTTGTCATCCAGCAGTATTTTCAGGCGACGACGGCCAAGATCCGGGCAGTTGGCTGAAAGGTTACAGACGTATTGCTAAATTCAAGAACTGGGACGATACAGTGTGCCTGGCAAATGTATTTTTCTACCTCGAAGGAACTGCCAAACAATGGTATGAAAACAACAAACAGAAACTGACTAGCTGGACAGCATCCAAGAAAGAACTGCGGGGGTGCTTTGGAGATGAACAACGGCAGGCACGCGATGCCGAAGAAAAACTAAAGTGTAGAGTGCAGTGCCATGGGGTAACGGCACAGTCTGTAGAGAACGAGCGGCTGTTCCCCACAACCAAGTTGGATTCGCCTGTGATCAACCATTCCCCAATCAGTTTTCACCGTAGATATGTGGTCGTAGGATCAGAGCAATTATGTTCTGCCCTCACTTAGTGTTAGTAATGAGCAGGAATCAGCAATACAAATGAAAACATGTAGTTGAAAGAATGGAGTGACTTTAATACCTTCAATAAAATTGGGCACATAGCAATACACTTGAAATAACTAAAAAATACTGCATAAAATAGCTCTCATGAAATTAATCGTTTACTAATAAAATCCTGTCACTCGGAATATTCTTTCTAAGCCAGCAGAAGGTTATAAATGTATTAGCCTTTACCTAATAAAATCTTCATGCCTACGGGCACTGTGCTCCATCCTGAGGCTCGACAAACAGACTCCTCGAGAACTGTGCCAGAGTGAGCTCCTGCACGATGAAGCGGAGTGGGGGAAGTCATGTGACATTAGTTCTATTCGTTTAAAACCCCTTACTAAGGGCATACTGGGCTACCGTGGTAGGGGGACTGCTTCCCACAGGAAGTGACTTTGCCCAACCTTGAGCTCTGCTTCGTTGGGTGGAATTAAATTACATAGCTGCAGCTTGAGAAAAATTATTCCGAGTAAAAAATTGCAATATACTACAACTAAAATCCCTCAATATACAACACCTTTCCCCTTGGGGAAGAGTCGAACCCAGGGCTTTAGCCTAGGTGAGACTCTTACCTGGTAGTCTGCAAAATCTGGACTCAAATGCTTAAACAAAAATACACAATAAATGTTGATTAAATAAAAGTGTATTGAAATGATTAGATAATTGACTTGACACTTCCTTGCATCTTTCTACTTCTACTTGTTATCATATTCAGCTTCTAGGATAACATTTTCTAAAAACTGCTACATGAATTGTTGATTATATAATTTGTCTTGCATTGACTGCACTAATGGATTTAATCCACTGTTTGCACATTTCTAATTCTACTTGCTGTAATCTATAGTTATTAGGATATCATGTCTTAACTACTACATTGAATTCAACCTTAATTCTACTTAAGCACATTACACATATAAAATTTCCTTTTTTTCAAAATAAAACACAATTTGAATAATACATATATAAACTTATCAAAATTTCTTTTATCTGCAATCATGGCGAGAGCTAACAGATAATTGATCATAATCTGGATCAAAAGATTGTCTGTATCCAATAGAAGAATGAGGTCTCTCAAATACTACAATATCCTCATCATTGAGTTCATTGTTAATGTCTCAGTTGATGTGAATAGGTCTTCTCCCTCTGATACGAGATAATTCGGTACCAGTAGATTGGTTTACAATAGTGATTTTCACACAAATCTGATTACAACTTTCACCTGCAGTATTACGCCAAAAATACTTAAAACAATTCCTTAGACAGCTACAATGTTTACATAGGCAAAATATGATGATGCAAAAAATAAGAATTACACTGACATACGATAGGATCGAATAATGAGACAATGAATAATTTGTGAAAGCATTTTTCTCTTGTTGTTCAATTTCATTTTGGAGTTGTTCAATTTTTAATCCTGCAATTTTCAAATTATCAAGATTTTAACAGTGTTTTCCATTGGTAAATTCGATTTTAATTCTGAAATATTACATTTCCCTTTGTTTATGATACAATAATCAACTTCTAGATTCAAATCAGGTATAATATCTGGACTGGTAACATTCGTTCTTATCGTTTGCTGTGATTCAATCAGAATATCCGCTCCATAACCACGACATCTTTGAAAGAATTTTAAATTGGCTGTTCCTTAGAAAATGGTATCCGTGGGCTGATTTTCACCACATAAGATAGTCCTACCTTCGTCTTTAGGTGCAACAAACAATCATTCATTGTTATTTAATTTAGTAAACAGACTTTCATTTAAAGAGACTATTTTTCTGGTACAATCACTTGGGATTAATGTTACTGACTGTAACAATTTTACCTCACACGGAGCATTGTCATAGGAAGCAGACAGTACAAAGTTTTGTTTACAAATACTAAGATCAGATGTTAACTGCTTACATTGGAGTTCATCATGATTTACTTTAGCATACGATCTGCAATACTCATCAATAATTAAAGTATCTTTTTCTGGCAAGATGAACAAATAATTATAATTATTACCAATGGCTATAGGCAATGGAAGAATTCTGTAAATATTAAATTGATTGTTGTTCGAGAGAGGAATGTTGAGGACATACGTTAAAATATTTTGAGATAAGAAGACGTCCAAACTCATCATTTTTAATAGAAGATAATCGTTTTCCTCGGAAAGCGGAACTGGAAATCGTTTGTCCTTAATATCATCTCTGATTAACGTTAAGTAACTGACTAATTGGGATGGATTAATGGTAAGGGGTTGTAGAATTCCATACTGAGCGTTTACAATTGTTATCTCAGCAATTGTTATTAATTTGTACTCAAATATACGGATAAATTTTCTAATGGAGTGTTCTGTGCGATTTGAAATTTTCTTATGCTAATTTTGTATTTCTGTCATCGCCGAAAACAAAATGTTTACGTGAGTAATGTTTCTTAATCTGCCCAATTAAATTGTGTGACTGCTTTAATTTGTTAATATGTGAAAATGGTTCTAGAGACATCTCATTACATTCGTGGGTTGTTACATTTAGTTCAATTAATTTGTTTTTGCAAAACGCAATTGATCGCAATACATAATTTTCTAAGTTTTCTGAAGCGTCATCTAACTTATTTAAATTCGCGTTTATAACAACTCTTTACAATGATGAGTAAATCCATGCACCGGTTATGTAATCAAAATATAAGCCTGGACTGGAACTGACTTTTTCGACCATAAAATCTTGTGTAGCTAAGCTGACATGAATTAATAACAGAAGACCGTACAGTAGTTCCATCTGAAAAGCAAAATAAAAGTTTAGTTAAGTGTACTGTTCCAATCTGTAAAGCAAAGTGCGTAATTTTAATTATAAATGCAAAATTGTACGTCATAAGGTCACAATCTGGGCTCGCCTCGCCCGCGTCATCTTACGTGTGGGTGAGTGGTCTTGCCCCCCCCCCCCCCCCCCTACACAGATAACAGGTGGCCATCTTGGAGTAGCAGCTTATCAGGCGTGTGTGGGTGACCATGTGCTTGACCACGCCGTGACTCCACGTGGTGCGGTGTTTACAAAACAAATGACCACGTGCGTTGTATTTGTGTGTTTCTAATGCAACTTTCTCTGTTTCCTATCCAATTTAAACGTACTGTAACTTACTTTACTGCATTTTTAAGGTGTGTTCTTACTACTGACTGAATTCTTTCGTAATTTAATCAATGATATGGCTTTAATCTATTGGCATGAACTGTGATTCGTTTATAACGTCCTAGTTGGATCGTGACACTCACGCCTCGTTTTCCAATCACAACAAAAGGTCCTCTATAACCACTGTCAAGCTTCTGAGACCTACCTCTGCGAACAGATTCATCTTTTAGCAAAACTTTGCTCCCGATTTTAAATTCTCGTGGATTTTGTGTCTTATCATAATATTCTTTGTTTTTCTCTTTTAGTCCCTGATTGATTTCTCTAGCCTGTTTGTGTAGTGTTTGTAGGATAGCTTTTAGCTCATCTGCGTACTCATCATATGAATAGTGAACTTCTCTTGGATCACTTTGCAATACCCCTGGTATATTTGGTATTCTACCGAACATTAGCTCATGTGGCATGTATCCTGTTGCACTGTAAATACTAGTGCTATATACAAATATAAAATACGGTAACCAATCATCCCATGTGCTTTGATTCTTATCAATATAATGCCTCAAGTACTCTGAAAGACTACGGTGTGCCCATTCAATGAAGTTTGATTGCGGTCTATATGCCAATGTCTGGATTTTATTTATCTTTCATAATTTACATACTTTCTGCATCGTTTCGCTGATAAAGCAGGAACCATTATCCGAAATCAAAATCGATGGAACGCCAAAGCGTAGGATTACTTCTAAGACTAATGCTTGAGCCACGGTATCAGAATCTTGTCTGGCTATCGGAATTGCAGTTATAAATTTGGTCAATTCGTCCTGGAATGTCAACACAAATTTGTTCCCATTGTTGCTCAATGGTAGAGGCCTGACAATATCCGTGGCGCAACGTTCAAATACATGCTCAGGTATTTTTGTAAGTTCTAATGGCATACGGGTATGTGGTATTTAAGTGTTTATTCCTCTGGCAACTATCACACTGTTTGACATAATTTTCTATATGACTTCATCCCTGGCCACTGAACATATCTCTTAATTCGCTCATACATCTTATTTACGCCTAGATGTCCAGAGTTGGGGCTGTCATGGTATTCCCTAAGTATGGCTAGTTTTTCTTCCTCATTTAGTGTTGGAAATTCCTCCTCATTCGTCTGGATTTGTGCATCTACTGTGGATGTGAGTGTTTCCTCTTCTGTTTGCATTGGGTCATCTGTGACAGGGTCTGGTTGGGTGGATTCTTGTACTTCCCTTACTTCCCTAATTCTACTAAGTGCATCTGCAACTGTATTGGATTTTTCCTTACGATAAACAATTGTGTAATTGTACTCTTCAAGTTTTAGGTGAAATCTTAGTAATCTAGAAGATGGGTCTTTAACGCTGAAAATCAAAGTGAGTGGGAGGTGGTCAGTACAGACTGTGAAATGTCTGCCATCGACGTATGATCTAAACTGCTTTACCGCCCACATAACGGCGAGTGCTTCCTGCTTCGAAACGGAATAATGAGTTTCTGCCTTATTTAAAGTTCTGAAAATATATGCGACTGGTCTATCTGAGCCTAATTCTCCCTGTGAAAGTACTCCTGAAATGGCATACTGAGATGCTTCGGTAATAATAATGTATGGAAGATTTTCATCCGGGTACGCGAGAACGGGTGCCGAGATCAATTTCTCCTTGAGAGTTTGGAAAGCATTCTCAGTTTTTGGATTCCAATCAAATGGAACGTTTTTCTTTAATAATTCATGTAAAGATTTAGCTATCTTACTAAAGTTCTCTATGAAATGACGATAATAACCTGCAAATCCAAGGAAAGTTTTCAATTGTTTTGTAGTTTGAGGAGTTGGATAATTTTTAACTTTTTCAATTTTCTGTGGGTCTGGGTAAACTCCATGTTCTGTCAACTTGTGTCCCAGATGGGCGACTTCTCTTTTGTAAGAAGTTACACTTGTTTGGCTGAAGGCGAAGGGTGTGTGTCCTTAACCTGTCAAAAATGTCTCTTAACCTCTCATTGTGTGATTCCAAGTTTGGACCAAAACATATGACATCATCTCGATAGACGAAACATCGATCACCCTGTAGTCCACTCAAAACTACCGTCAAAAGACATTGGAAACTTGCGGGGGCGGAGGCAAGCCCCATAGCCATCTTTCTGAACATAAAATGGCCTTGACCTGCACAGTTAACGGTTGATCCAATTCTTTAATCAAAATTTGGTGATACCCTTGAGCTAAGTCTAAGGTAGAAAAGTATTTTGCCTTCCCCAAGGAATCTAAGATTTCCAAAATTAGTGGAAGCGGAAAAACAGTTCCTACAGTAATTTCATTTAATTTGCAAAATTCTACCACAATTCTGTATCGTTGTTGACCACTGGCATCAGGTTTCTTAAGTAGTACCAGAATTGGGAAATTCCATTCACTAGTTGATGGAACAAAGATCTCATTTTCAAGCATTTGATCAATTTCTTTCTGTAAAATGGGTTTCATAGTGTCTGGAATTTGATACGATCTCTGTTTGATGACTGTACCGTGTACTTCTGGCTTCAATTTGATTTCATGTGTGACTTGGTGTGTGTCAACTTATCTCCTGGGAGGTGAAATATATCATTGTACAATAAACAAATTTCTAGAATGGGTCGCTTTTCTTCTTCATTAAAATGATCTAGCCTCAAATTTTCCATTAATAAACTAGTGCGTGTTTTCCCTTGTGTTGGTTTCACGTGTTTAGTTGTTTGTTTACGTTCTACAACTCTAATGGCGGACGGGCTGTCAGCTGGCTGATCACGTGACTCTGACGTCATATCGCTCTCTGCACAATATGGCTGCGCCTCTAATGCTCCGCAGTAAAATTCAACACTGTCCTCCCTGGTATTTAGCATGGATAAAATACAAGTACCATTTTCTACTTTGACCAATGATTCAGGAATGAAAACACCTTGAATAATTTCTTGTTTGTTTATAATAGCTTCTGCACAATTTCGGCATTGTACCTGGACTCGTAAAATGCGTTCTTCTCTTGGCCCTAGCTTTACTGTGTAATCCTCTGGAAGACTTGCAAATTCTTTTATGTCTTTAGAACTGTTGTTGAACTGCTTTGAACTATCCTTACTGTGACTTGAATTACTAGCATCTCTCCGATTAGACACTTCTACAGTTTGTTTATATTTCTGCTGTTCATTGTGTACATGCTGTGTAGTGGATTCTTTACTGTTTTGAGCACCATCTGTGTTTTTGTTGCTACGCCTATTCCTTCTGTTTACATGTTTTCCTCGTCTTCTGCAAGAGTTTTCGGGCAGTACCTCTGTGTTTATGT
Organism: Vandiemenella viatica; assembly: GCA_031002005.1. Taxonomy (NCBI): domain Eukaryota; kingdom Metazoa; phylum Arthropoda; class Insecta; order Orthoptera; family Morabidae; genus Vandiemenella; species Vandiemenella viatica. The sequence goes on from JARYHS010013630.1 coordinate 61,937,882, forward strand.
TTCCCTTCGCTTGAGAACATTTGCCTCTTGAGTTTTCTGACCCCTTTGAGAATACTCTAGCCTGCTTACTAGGCCCACTGTTTTCTAATTCTTTCAGTATTGGAATAGAATGACCACTGATACATACAGACATGTTTTCATAGTTAATTATAGCTCCCTGTTTGATTTAAAGATCTCTCCCAATTAACCCCTCTTTAACTGTACCAACAGACTCTTCAACCACATGGAACTCATGCTTAATGAACACATGATTACTCAATTTTAGTTGCAAAACGATCGTCCCTTTTGTTCTTACTGTGTGTGACATAATTCCTTTAATACTTAAAGTTTTCTTTGTATCTATTTGAGCGTGATTTGTCAATGCATTCTTGTGTATAAGAGACAGCTGTGCCCCCGTGTCAAGGAGACAGAATAATTCCCCATTGTTTACTTGCTCACAGGTGATCTCAACAAAATCATTCTCATGTTCACAGCCTACGGTATGTATTTTGCCATACTGACGAGTGTAAGAGTGGCTGCCATTTCTCACACTCTTCGCTCGTTTCGCGAACCTTTGTCTTTTGTGTTGTGTCATTGTTGCGACAATGTGACGCGAAGTGCCCGACTTTGTTACATTTGTAACAGACTGCCTTCTTTACAGTCTGCAATAATATGTCCATTTCTATGGCAATATGCACAAGTAACATAACTAATTCTTCTGAACTGTGTGCGTGCTTTACAGGCTACAACTAGGTGACCTTTTTGTCTGCAGAATTGGGAAATGGGTTGGCTCCTACATTCTCTACTAATATGACCAGTTTTATTGCAAGCAAAACATTTTTTCATGGCATTACTCTGTGTTGTGTGTGTATCTGAACGCCCTATAACAGCATTTTCCTTCTGTGACAACAATGCACTTTCTTCGACGAGTGCTAATTCAATAGCAACTGGTAAAGTGATAGTGGAACCCCATGCTCTGATTACTGTCTGTATCCTGTCATTACTTAACCCTTGAAATAAACGTAATGCGACTCAGGCGATCAACAAGAGTAAGACTCCCTTTTACGTCTTCTTCAGGAATTTCTTTGGCTACTGCATTTCTAAAGTCATGTGAGAGCTTGTCGATCCTCGCGGCCCACTCAACAATTGGTTCTGCTTTACCCTGATCAGCTGCAAAAAGGTTACAAGCATAGTGATCTAATGAATGCCTCTCCCCATAGTTTTCAATCAAGATATCTTTTACAGAATCCCATGTTTTGGTAAAAGATCTAACGAGTAATTTAGACCTGGCCTGGCCACAAATCTTTGACGTTAGAAAATGAAGGAGAACATCATGATCTTGCTTAGCAATTAAATTAAATGCAGATGAAACATTTTCATTGAAAGGCTGCAGTTCCTCTTTATCTCCGCTAAACGAATTTGGAATCAACTTTAAGGCTTCTGATACTGAGAGCTTTCCGCACTGCTCTCTTCAACACCTACTTCACTGGTTGTGGTATTCATCGTGAAACACTGCGCACTGTGTATTACTCACTGTTCTGCTGGGTTGAGACTGCGAGACTTGAATTCTGGTGCCGTCCGCGCGTGTTGTGGTGGTGTTGCCCTCCTATTGGCTGCCGGTGGCGTCACCCCCTCCACTGCCTTCGCGCTGGCTGCTGGAAGTCGGTTCGTGTGCCATCTCTCCGGCTGATCGCGAACTTGTAGTCGCCTCTTCTTATCTGCTTGCGGTATCCGGTTTCGGTTCCAACTTGCGCTCCTTGAAGCGTCGAAAATTACTTTGCTATACTGACTTATCGTACTGTTTCTGGCTTTGCATTTACCCTCTGCGGCTGCTACACATAAGAAATAGTTTTTACAGTGAAAGAGAATATTTGTCCTTTTGCCATACTTATAGGAAAATACTTTCCCAATATTTCTGCTATCATCGATCACTGATTTTACGTAATCTACCCCAGAATCTGACACCATTCAATACGGCTGTAGAGAACTAGCGGCTGCTCCCCACAACCAAGTTGGATTCACCTCTGATCAACCACTCCCCAATCAGTTTTCACCGTAGATATGTGGTCGTAGGATCAGAGCAATTACGTTCTGCCCTCACTTAGTGCTAGTAATGAGCAGGAATCAGCAATACAAATGAAAACATGTAGTTGAAAGAATGGAGTGACTTTAATACCTTCAATAAAAATGGGCACATAGCAATACACTTGAAATAACTAAAAAATACTGCATAAAATAGCTCTTATGAAATTAATCGTTTACTAATAAAATCCTGTCACTCGGAATATTCTTTCTAAGCCAGCAGAAGGGTATAAATGCATTAGCCTTTACCTAATAAAATCTTCATGCCTACGGGCACTGTGCTCCATCCTGAGGCTCGATGAACAGACTCCTCGAGAACTGCACCAGAGTGAGCTCCTGTGCGATGAAGCGGAGTGGGGGAAGTCATGTGACATTAGTTCTATTCGTTGAAAACCCCTTACTAAGGGCTTTCTGGGCTACCATGGTAGGGGGACTGCTTCCGACGTTAAGTGACTTTGCCCAACCTTGAGCTCTGCTTCGTTGGGTGGAATTAAATTACATAGCTGCAGCTTGAGAAAAATTATCCCGAGTAAAAAATTGCAATATAATATAACTAAAATCCCTCAATATACTACAGTCATACACACAAAGTGTTTTGGGGCTGTGTAAAATAGTCGACCCCAAAATGAAGGAAGAAGATAAAGTCGCACACCTTATGAAAGGTGTCGCCGAGAACATGTACCAAGCGTTGCTTCAGAAGGAAATTTCAACAACAGATGACTTTATTAAGTGTTGCCAATACATTGAGACGATGCAGCAGAAAAGAATTGAATGAAAGAAGTTTGAAAGATTACCAAACTTAGTATCAATGGCCACAGGTATTAGAGACATTATTTGCAAAGTAATGAGAGAGGAAGTTGAAAGGGTGATGGGAATGTATATCGGACCAGAAACTGAGACTCTTGAGGAAATAATAAGGAAGGAAGTGGAACAAACACTGGCGCCCATCTCTTACGATGCAGCCCCAACAAAAACTGTTAAACTGTCGAGGCCAAAGAGAATTTACACCACTACGACGCAACGCAAGGATCCTGCAAACGTTCCCAGGAAAACACACGTCTGGAGAACAGCTGGTATGTTTTCACTGTGGGCGACCAGGACATGTAGTGCGCTACTGCCGAGAGAGACGGCAGATATTTAATGATGCCCGTGAAAGGAAAACTAAAAGGTGCGACCTTCCTTGGAGAGAAGGCCGCTCTAGGGAAAAATCCTCCGCCGCCGATCATTACGAAAATGTTGGCAAATTACGTTGAAATTCTCATGGATGGCCAACAAGCCCATGCTCTTGTGGACTCTGGGGCATCTTTCTCAGTTATTTCGGAGAGGTACCGGCACCAGTTGCAGAAGACTACGTTCGTCGACAGCAAAAATAATTTTCTCAGGGTGGCTAATGGGAATTATGTACAAACTACACGAAAGTGCACTATTCTTGTCTCTATAAATGGCCATGAGAAGCCCTTTGATTTCGTTGTGTTACAAGAATGCAGTCATGACGTCATTCTTGGTTGGGACTTTCTGAAGATTTTGCTAGACAATGTGACAGTAGATGAGGGGGAAAACAGTCTCTCCCGTGCCTGGAAAGTTTGTGTGCTGGATGACGTCGTAATTCCTACCACCAGTGCTTCAAAAGTAACTGTCATGTGTCATACGCCACGTTCTTGTATGGACCTCCTAGTGGAATGTAATAGGAATTTACCACTGGTGAAACATTTGTTCATCCCAGCCTCCGCTGTCTAATTTGAGAACGGAATTGGTGATCTGTAGGTAGTTAACTGCTGCAAGGTGCCACTAATTCTCCCAAGGCACCAATGTATAGCATATGCTGAGACGTTAATTGAAGGGCATCTGAGTGTAACGGAAACCTTTCACGAAGAGCTCTCAAATGTGATTGTAACGGAAGCAACGAGACAAAACATTTAGTCCCGACTCTCGCCAGATCTGACTAAGGAACAACAGGAGAAGCTATTTGCCATACTTCAGGAATTATCTGAATGTTTCAGTCCACAGATGAAGAGCAAGTCAACCCCATTGAAGGTACAACATTGAATTGATACTGGCGAACACTGACCAATCAGCCAAAGAGCGTATCGAGTTTCAGCAGTGGAGCGCCGAATAATTCAGCAAGAAGTAGAAAAAATGCTTAATGACGACATCATTCGGCCGTCTCAGAACCCATGGTCAACACCAGTAGTGCTCGTAAGAAAGAAGGATGGCCAATGGCGGTTCTGCGTCAATTACCGACAACTCAATAAGGTGACTAAAAAAGATGTTTACCCTCTTCCGCGAATTGACGATACGTTGGACTTTCTGAAGGGAGCTAAGTTTTTCTTGACTATAGATGAAAGCAATCGAGATAAAACTGCATTTATTACCCACGATGGCCTGTATGAATTCAATGTAATGCCATTTGGTTTGTGTAATGCGCCAGCAACATTTGAACGTATGATAGATAATATTTTACGTCATCTGAAGTGGACGATGTGTCTTTGTTATTTAGACGATGTTATAGTGTTCTCTGAAACTTTCAATGAACACGTGAAAAGACTGAGAGTTGTTCTTATGTGCCTAAAACAATGTGGGTTACAACTTAACCCAAAAATGTGTCTTTTCGGAGCTAAAAAAATAAAAATACTTGGGCATCTTGAGTCAAGCGAGGGTGTGCGGCCAGATCCAGACAAGGTGAGGTCTATAACGGAATTTCCTGTTTCCAAGAATACCAGCAACGTAAGGAGCTTTCTTGGCCAATGTTATTACTATCAACGTTTTATAAAAGACTTTTTTATGAAAGGCCGCTCCAAGAATTACTAAAAAGTGGTGCTAAATATCTCCGGGGTAGTCTCAACAAGATTCTTTCAACATTTTGCAAAAGGCTCTGACGACTGACCCTGTGCTTGGCAAGTATGATGAGAAAGCGCCTACTGAGCTGCATACAGACGCTAGTGGTTATGGAATTAGCGCTGTCTTAGTACAGATTCAAGATGGGAAAGAGAAGGTAATAGCTTATGCCTCCAGGACACTCAACAAAGCCGAAAGAAACTACTCAACAATGAAACGTGAATGTCTTGCTGTCATAGGGGATGTCTGCAAATTCCGACCATATCTCTTTGGACGATCATTTACAGTTGTAACAGATCATCATTCACTTTGCTGGTTAACAAGCCTTAAGGACCCATCAGGACGACTTGCCAGGTGGGCATTACGTCTTCAAGAATATGATGTTAGTATAGTCTACAAAAGTGGAAAGAAGTACTGGGATGCCGACTGTCTCTTGAGGAATTGTAACGTAGAAAGCCTCTTATATCAATATTTCGACTATCGATATATCAACCAGTGATAGCGCTGGCTGCAGAAGAATATCTGTGAAAAAAATGAGAAGTGAAAGAAAAAGAAAGTACAGCAGCAGAACGTGGTCTGGATAGAAAAAGAAAGTACAGTAGCGTGACGTGGTCTTGAATGTAGTGTGGTTGTAAGGTGTGCAGAGAAACATGTGAATAGTTCCCACGTGGATGGTTCTTACCTGCAACAGCACGGAAAAAAAGTTGTCTGATATTCGACACGGTTAAACGTTTGGCATGGTATCGGGGTGACCTTCATGGTTGATTTTGAACGTAATTAAACATTGTAACTAGGAAACCATCAACTTGTGTTTCAATGTGGTAATATAACCTGTAGTGTGCCCATCCATGAACCAAAATATTCTCTATTTCGGTAGAGTGGCGGCCAAAACATTTTCTTAACTGCAACTGGTGAGTTTGTAAAACGATCACGACTGACTTTGCCACCATAGAATCCAGTGGAGGAACAGCAAGAGAATGAAGAGAGTAATGACTGTCTCGCTACTCTTCACGTTCTCTCTGAGGAACAAAAGGACGCCAAATTGTTGCAAATTAAACTTGCCTTAGATTGCTCAGAGGATGTGAATGGAGAATTTAAGATGATAAATTAGGTGCTTTAGAAGAAAAACTTTGACCCCTTTGGAAAGAGATGGCTTTCAACATGCGCTCGAAATTCATCAACATTTCCACTACACGCCTACAGCGGTCCATGTAGGGTTTATTAAGACCTATGACAGAATCCGGGAGAGATTTTTCTGGCCCGTATTATTTAGAAGTGTTCGTCACTATGTTTCGCACTGTCGAGAATGCCAGAGAAGGAAGACAGTTCCTCAGAAACCACCTGGACGACTTATACCAATTCCGCCTGCAGGAACGCCTTTCCAGCGTGTCGGGATTGACTTACTCAGATGATTTCCAACGTCTACTAGTGGTAATAAGTGGATTATTGTTTGTACTGATTATCTGTCCCGGTATGCCATTACAAAACCTTTGAAAACAGCTGAAGCCCCTGAGGTTGCAAAATTCATCATGGAGGACATTTTATTAAAACTTGGGACCCCAAGTTCAGTGATCACGGATCGAGGAAAGGTTTTTAAGTCAAGACTTGTGACCGAGACCAACCGTCGATGTAACATTACACATCAAATGATGAATCCTTACCACCCTCAAACTAACGGACCTACAGAATGTTTCAACAAAACACGGGCTGACATGCTCTCCATGTCTGCGAGTGTCAAGCAAACCAACTGGGATGACGTGCTGCCTTTTGTGACGTTCGCCTACAATACTGCCAAACAAGACACAACCGGATTTACGCCATTCTTCCTGGTACACGGACATGAAGCAACAACGACCATGGACACTGTGTTCCCGTTCTATCCTGATGACGTGGATGATGATTACATCGCCAAATTAGTAACAACAGCTGAGAGGAGTGTCGGCAGTTAGCTCAGTTCCGCTCACTGCAGGCTCAAGAGAATGACCACCGGAGGTATGATGCGAGTCACCGTTCTGTTTCGTAACAACCCAGCGACCTCGTCAAGATATTTACTTCCGTCCATAAGGTAGGCATGTCCGAGAAGCTCCTCAGACATTACTTTGGACCAGACAGGAACGTACGAAGGTTGTCTGATGTCACTTATGAAGTCGAGGACAAACGGTGATTTGTGTGCTAAATTTTTTTTTTTTTAACTATCGTATTATTTCCTTGTAATCTATGTATTTAACTACTAATTCATTTGTTTTATTCAGCTTAGGCATATTTCTCTCCTATTCCTAACCCCATTATCATTCTTTGTTTCTGTATTTTTGAACCCATGATTTTAACTCTGAATTGGATGGGCTGGAGTCTAGAATACACCACAAATTATTTCTGGCTGGGAGTAACGGACTACTCCTTCCTAATCATCATCCCCCCTCTGTCCTCCTAGTAACCAAAAACAAAGTGCCTAGCAGATCAGTTCATTTTGGCCTCTGACTTACCTAATTAACCTTTTCTCATATGCAAATCACATTGACAAACTCCGTACACCACCCCTCCTAGTATGTGAAGAAAATATGGACCACCTGAAGACTATCAGTGAATGAAGAGGAACTTGGAGCTGTTGACAGTACATCTAATATCAATGAATCAGAATACACTGAACATTCTGATCATTAAACTAACTCAGAAATTGATGGAGATGTTTCAGAACCTCCTCAACAATCTTCGTCACATAATGTTTCCCCATCAATGACGATTAGACCAATGTTGGAGATGTCAACAATTCAGCTAATGACAATGTGTTTGTAAAAACAATTTGCTACAAGAAAAAGGTAAGAGGGAAGGTTTTGAACAAAGGATGCGAAATTCATATATCGAAGAAAAGTTCCAACTTGGCAAATTAACAAGAACACCTTGTAAAAATTTGTAGAAAACCAATCTTCTGTTTTCCAAAACTGCGTTGATATAACAGACAAATCCAGCAGATTATAAAATGTAATATGATTGATGCTTTCATACAATATACAAGTATTTATCTTAACTAGACGAACTGTGTGAAAAATTTCGAGAATAAAATGCGATGAATAGCGAGGTTGAATGCTTGTAATATAATGAAAAGTAGAACCATACATTTGTAGCAAATATTTTTTTTTTTTTACTGTAATAGGTACGCATCAAAATACTTAAAACATATTATGAAACAGTTAGGTAAATTTAAAACACTCCGTATTAATGACAAACTGTCACTGACCTTAACAGAATACAACCAACCTGAACAAAATGCACACAACATATCAACATCTCTGTGATATTTTTGGCTGTGCGAACAAAATGTGTACATTGGAATTGTATAGAAAAACTAAAGTGTTTCCATAACAGAAAAAAATATACAAAAAGCTACTTATTGAATAAAAAAAAAGTTTACTGACATCTCTGTGATATCTGCTTCTGAAATCTAGGGACTTGGCTCTAAACTTTCTCATACGCACTAACACTTTAAGCACCAAATTCCAAAAAATTCTTTCTTAATTTATGATTTTACCTAAATGGAGACCTTAATCTTTACAACGATATGATATTTATCGATTACGGCTAGGTATCGAAGAAGATAATGGCTTGGAAAAAAAGAACGCACTGTACAAATATTATTCAATTAAAAAAAAAATCTTTTATAAAACATGGTGTGACCAAAGCGGACACCTCGGTCTTTAAAATGATACCTCATTATCAATTTCGGTTATCAAGCGAGGTAAAAAATGTTCTAGAAATGATGATATTTTTGCCCCTTAAGGGTTGAATTTGGAGAAAGTTTTTTCTTAAAATATGATGTGATCAAAGCGGATAATTTAATACTTAAAACGTTACCTCATTTATTAATTTTGGTTGGGTATCAAGGGAAATAAATAGCTCGTGACAGAAAAATGTGTTATAGAAATATTAATACTTTTGCCCTCTAAGGTTAGAATTTTGAAAAATTTCTTTCTTAAAATGTGGTTTAACACCTTACGAAGACCTCAATCTTTAAAATGATACTTTGTTTATCAATTTTGTTTAATTAACAAGGGAGATAAATGACTCGAGACACAAAAAAGACATTTAAGAATACTGATACTTATGCCCTTTGAGAGTTCAATTCAGAAAAAAATCATTTCTTAAAATGTGACGTTACCACAGCGGAAACCTTAATTTTTAGAATGATACCACATTTATCTATTTCGGCTATATATTAATGGAGATAAATGGCTTGCGACACAAAAATGCGTTGTAGAACCATTTACACTTTTTCCCTTTAAGGGTTGAATTACAAAAAACTTCTTTTTTAAAATATGATGTCACCAAAGCTGATACATTACTCCTCATAATCTTACTTCATTTATCGATTTTGCATAAATATCCGTGGAGAGAAATGGCTTGAGATACAAAAAACGCATTTTAGAAAAATTGACATTTTTGCCCTTTAAGGGTCGAATTATGAAAAACTCCTTTCTTAAAATATAATGTTACCATGACGAAGACCTTCGTCTTTAATATGATACCTCATTTATCCATATCAGTTATATATCAAGGGATATAAATAGCTCGTGACACAAGAATGCGTTGTATAACTATTTATACTTTTTCCCTTTAAGGTTTGAATTCCAAAAAACTTCTTTCTTAAAATATGATTTCACCAAAGCTGAGATATTACTCCTCATAATCCTACTTCATTTATCGATTTTGGGTAGATATCCAGGGAGATAAATGGCTCGAGGCACAAAAAACACTTTTTAGAAAAATTGACATTTTTGCCCTTTAAGGGTCGAATTATGAAAAATTCCTTTCATAGAATATAATGTTACCACGGCGGAGACCTTAGTCTTTAATATGATACCTCATTTATCTATATCGGTTATGTTTCATGGGAGATAATTAGCTCGTGACACAAAAATACGTTGTAGAAGTATTTATACTTTTTCTCTTTAAGGGTTGAATTCCAAAAAACTTCTTTCTTAAAATATGATGTCACCAACGCTGAGACATTACTCCTCATAATATTACTTGATTTATCGATTTTGGTTAGATATCCAGGAAGATAAAAGGCTCGAGACACAAAAAACGTATTTTAGAAAAATTGTCATTTGTGTCCTTTAAGGGACGAATTATGAAAAATTCCTTTCTTAAAATATAATGTTACCACGGCGGAGACCTTAGTCTTTAATATGATACCTCATTTATCTATATCGGTTGGATATGAAGTGAGATAAATAGCTCGTGACACAAAAACGCATTGCAAAAATATTGATTCTTTTGCCCTTTAAGGGCCAAATTCCGAAAAATTCTTGTCTTAGTATGTGACGTCACAAAATCGGAGATTTTAATCTTTAAAATGATACTTAATTAAACGATTTCAGATAGGTATACAGATAGATAAATTACTCGTAACACAGAAAACAGCATTTTGGACATATTGACATCTTTGCCTTTTAAGGGTCGAATTCCAAAAACTTTCTTTCTTAAAATATGACGTGATCAAAGTGGAGATAATAAGCTTTAAAATGACACCTCATTCATTGATTTTGGTTAAGTATGAAGGAAGATACACACTTGTTACAAAAAAATACCTTATACAGGGCGTTCGCCGGAAAACGCTACCCTCCCAGTCTGTTGCCGTCGGCAACTTGCTCGGTCAGTCCAGCCAGCAGTTTCCGCCACACGGCACCGTGAATCACCGCACTGTTTAACACCTCCGCTGCCCCAACAGTGCAGTGCAGTGACCCTTACATTGTTAAGAACGGTTTCTTTGCATTGTAGATAGTTTGTGACTTCAGTCTCTTATTAATCAGTGTTGTGAATAAACGTTTCTTTGCGGTTTGACTCTTATTAATCTGTACCGTGTTTGAGTGTGAGTAAAATTATGGTACGTTACAGTTTGCAACAAAGAATATTTCTCTACAATACATATGTGAAGAAGAAGTCGTTTAAAAAGTGTCGCAGTAAATTTCGTCGCGAATTTCCTGGCGCTTTACTGCCAGCTAAATCAACAATTCTGCGTCTGGTTAAAAAAGTAAGAGAAACGGGTTCATTTTTTAACAAAAAGAGACTGTCGGTCAACCGTATTCTCACAGAGGAGAAAATTGACGATATCGCTTTTCGACTAGAACAGTCACCCAAAAAATCATTAAGTCAGTTAGGGCAGCGTGTGTCTCGAAATATGTTCAGAAGATGTGAAATGTGCATTACACAAGAGGGTCAACACTTCCAGCATCTTTTATAAGGTAAGCTAATGAATTACGTCATTAAATGCTTAGCACACAAGTTTATGAAGCGTAATTATTATGAAATAGTCCGCGGCCGACGGTCGAACAATGCCGGAAACTGAGCGCTCGCTCGCCGGGAGCAGTTTCTTCCTTGTAGCGCTAACAGTGGGTTGCGTTTCCCGGCGAACGCCCTGTAGAAATAATATATATGATTGAAACAGTACCATGGGTTACCCCCCCCCCCCACACACACACAAATCTCTAAGAGAACCATGTGTGACACCAATTATTGGTCTTTTTAGGTGTTTTATATTTACTGGGTGTCAATAAACGTCCAAAATCAATCATGATGGAGTGTAGGTGAAGGATGGCACTGGCGTTGAAAATTTATATGCGTCATTGGTCTCAAACAATTCATGATATTGTCCATAGCTACAAACACAAGGGACACACACTGAAAAACTTAAAAGTTAGTTGCAGTGAGAGAACATTTTTTCTCTTCCAAAGAAAACTGCCACAAAATTTAAACACCCAGTGACCAAATCATGAATGAAAAAATTAGAGCCCTTTCTTCGGAGGTGCTCATTTATTCAATACATGCAGAATAAGCCAGCAAATTAATTTTTTCTTCTTTTTTGTTTTTTCTTAAATTCCTTTCATTTATTTCTTTGAAATATGGTTTCTGAACATATAAATGAAATAAACTTGGAAAAATATGCAGCTATTTGAAGCAAAGGGTGTAAAAATGACCTTGTGCTCACCATAAAGAAGGAGACTAATTGATAGATTAAGTACAAGATTTTTTTTTTTTAAAAAAAAAAAGAAACAACACTTTTTGAACACAGGATATAGTTTCAATCTTTTTACATTTATCAATGCAATTAATTAATATAAAAATGAGTGAGATAAAAGTGACAATTTGGAGTGCACTTAAATGCAGAAAAATAAACCAATGCTTTTGGAATTTTAAGGTAAGCAGGAACATGCAAATATAGAACACAGCTGGTGTAAGTAATGACTATGTCTGGATTTATTTATTTCCACTGTTGTTTACATCAACTGTCAACTTCCATGACTGTGGATAGTTTATATACCTATTCTTAACTAATAAAAAAATAATATAACTGTATATAATATGCATAAACAACTATAGAGTGTAAAAATATTTATTAAATATGATTCAGAATCTGAATTAAATTATTATTCCCCTGTGACGAACATATGAATGTTTTTTTCTGATGAAATCATACGTGTTGCCCTTTCAAAGCCAACAACAGATGCCAACCTCAGTGCATCAAACTTGGAGTAGAGGATGCTTACAGTCATGTTGCTTTCACTACCACCATTTTGGTTTTGATTAGCTTCCTGGAAAATAATATTAATTATTTTTAGAAGAATATTTATTATCTCACACAAATCTTTTTTTAAAAAATATATAGGTCCTTAATTTATATTCACATAAGCAAAGCAGAAACAGTGCTAAAACATATTTGAATCTCAAAATGAAGATTTATGTGTAACTACTTGTAACACCACAGTGAGAATATCGATAATTGGGAGGTGCGATATCGCAGACGCGGTATAGAATATCGCGTTTTTTTCAGTTGTTGTATGGTAGCAGGAGCTGTTTCAAGATGGCGAGTGTTGTGGTAAATTAGCAGGAGAGTGTGAACAAGTTGGAATGTAAATCGTAATACGCACACACTGTGGCATATCTATCAAGATATTTAATAAGAATACAGTGTGGGGAGTGAAGTTATGCTGTGTGTGATCGGTAGGAAAACGAGGACAGAGTTTGTAAGTGAACTTGGCTGTTGAAGTATTATGTTATTATATCTGTTCAAGTGTGGAACAGAATCATGAATTTGTACTAGAGTAATGACTCACTGTGACCACTTTCTTACCGAACTAGTCTTTGGAGAAGGGTCTAGAAACTAAACTTTGTCTGGTGGCCTGCGTCTGGTGGGAAGTGTTTGTGCGTTTTGATGAACTAGACGAGTGCAATAACCTTTCCTTTAGCTGCAACCACCTGACTGGCGGCCGTGTCTAATTTAATCTATTAAATGCACTGTAGGTAGTATGGCTACGACCATGACAACTTAGGAACTGTACTTTCAAAATAACCACAACTACAGATAAAAACGTCACATGGCTTCGCAGTGACAAGGCAGTGTGATTAAAAGTGTCATTTAAGAACAGTAATTAATACTAAAACGTGCTGGAAGATAAGTGGTGAAATAAAAGTGAGTTCCAGTTAGATCATGTTGCGGTAAAGCAAAAATTTCATAAAGAAATCCAAAATGTTAGGGTTCTCAGAGGGGCCAATCTCGACTCAGACCACTACCTATCTAAAGTGAAATTTAAGATCATCCCTAAGAGTAACTGTCAGAGGAAAAACCGTGCACGAAGGAGATATGATCCAGAGAAAATAAAGGAGAAGAAGGAAGAATGGAGTCAGTTAACCAGCGAACTAGAAGGCCAGGGCTGGAAACAGTTGGAGAAGAGTCTTATAACTAAGGCAGAAGAGTTTGCTCCTGTCTCCAGGATTAAGAAGCACAGGTGGTGGAACGAGGAGTGTGATAGACTACTTGATCTGAGAAAGAAGGCGTGGCACATCTGGCAAACCAAAAAGGACGAAAGTTCCTGGCAGCACTTTGTGGAAAATAGAAGGATGGTGTTCAAGGAGATCAAGAAAGTAAAGAAGGTCCAAGAAGACCAAATACTCAGTAAGATTAATGACGACTTTACTAAGAACAACATGAGAAACTATTATTGGATCTTCAGAGAGAAGCTCAATAAATACAACCCCCACGCCCTCCAACTTCAGGATAAAAAAGGGAACATGGCATATAGTAATAGGGGCAACTGCAAGATACTGGCAGACTACTTCAAGGAACTCCTAAATTGCGAAGAGCCACTCCAAAAGATGGTGTTCGATGAAGGAAAGAAGTCTTCCACCAACCCTGACTCTAAACCCCCATCTATAAATGAGATCCAGACAATTCTGACTCACATGGAAAATTTTAAGGCATCAGGGGAAAATCAGATATCAGCCGAATTATGGAAATATGCTAGCAAAAATGCAATTATCTCACTCCAGAAATTTTTTGAGGAGATATGGAAGAAAGAAGTGATTCCAGAGGAATGGAAAATGATCCTGATACACCCTCTACACAAAAGAGGCTCTAAATCTGATCCGAACAACTACAGAGGGATTTCTCTGGTGGATGTGACCTATAAGATATTGTCCAGAGCATTACTTGAACGAGCAGAATCCCAGTTGGACTGCCAAATCGGGGAGTATCAAGCAGGGTTCAGGAAAGGAAGGTCTTGCCCTGAACAGATCCTAAACCTCAGAAACATTTTAGCATACCAGAAGCAGAGGGCGAAACCATATATAGTGACTTTTGTGGACTTCCAAAAAGCTTACGATTCCATAGACAGAGGGTCGCTATTCAATATTTTGGAGGAATTTGGCATGGACAGGAAAACCCTGAATATCATCAAAGAAACCCTCACAAATACGACCTCAAAAGTTAGATTCATGGGTGAACTGTCAGAACCTTTTGAGATCAGAACATGGGTCCGGCAAGGGGATGGCCTCTCCCCCCTGTTGTTCAATTGTGCACTCAAAAAAGTTGTGAGAGAATGGAATGCAAGAACCAGAGGAGGAATTAGACTTGGAACAAAAAATAAAGGAGTTACGATTAAATGTTTGGCATTCGCTGACGATATGGCGATGCTCGCAGAAACATGGGAGGAAGCCAAAGAACAAATCGCCGAATTACAAGAGCAGGCAGGGAAGTTAGGACTTAAGATTTCTTTCGAAAAAACAAAGATTATGACAAATATACCAGACACTCCTACGAGAGTCCGAGTAGGAGCTAATAAAATAGAGGTGGTTAGGAGTTTCAAGTACCTAGGGGAATGGACTGAATGGAACAACCTTGAAGGTAAAACAATGGAAGCGAGAAGGACCAAAATGGAATTAGCCTTCCAGAAGACCAAAAACACTTACAATAAGAAAAGCCTCTCTTGGAACACAAAGATAAGACATTACAACACAGTAATTAAGCTGGAAGCACTCTATGCAGCAGAGACACTAGTCATGGGGAGGAAAGGACAAATGGAGAAATTGGAAATCAAAGAGAGGAAAATTTTGAGGAAGATCATGGGTCCCAAATTCCAGAATAACAAACAAGTTTTCTACAGAAACGAAGCCCTCTACGCAAAGTCCGAGAGACTCTCGGAAACCATGAGAAAAAAAAGGATTGATTTCTATGGACACATATTCCGAATGAATCCTAACAGACTAACAAAAAAAATCTTTGACTTCTTTTATAAAAAAAAGACTAAGCCCAACTGGTTTAAGGAAGTGGAAAAGGATATGAGAGAACTCCAGATTACCGAAGTGATGTTAAAGAATGGTACAGCCAAGACCGTGACCACAGACAAAAGTAAGAGGTTCCAAGTTGCAATAAACACCAGAAAACCGATTCAAATATCAGAAGAGGAAAGAAGGAAGAGATCAGATAGAATGAAGAAATACTGGGAGAAGAAGAAAACGCAAGCATCCAAGAAGTGATTGATCTGACGTACCCCAAAGATGGGTGATTCGAAAAAAAAAAAACAATGGACTTGGTTATGGCGAGCTGATGGTCAGCCAAAGATAAACCTGTTATTAGAAGGCGGTAGAAAGCAGAGACGATACTCGGAGAAAACATGCTATTAGCGATGGTGGCAGTGCATGGCGAAGACAGAAACAACTACTCAGTCGACGTGTGCCTGGTGGCATGAAGCTAATGGTGGAAACATCGCAAGTGAACGACAGAAGTAGACTTTGAGCAGCAAGCAGCTACAGAAGCGCAGCCTTGAGTTGAGCGGGGATCAGTCAGAGACTTTACAGATAGCTGAATCGGTACATTAAAAGGAGAAAAAAATCAATTTTTTATTCTTGCTAGTACAATCTGACTAGTAGTTGCTTTCTCAATTTTATTTTGAAATTCTTTCACCTTATAGTTCATTTTATTGTCATCAATAATGACAGGTCAGCCTTATAAAGGATAAAACTGACAAGGAAATATTTTCATTTCCGAGAGGTAGCCTGATTTCTCCTTTGAAATTGATAATGAAAAATGCTTTTGTAGTAAGAAGTAGTTTCTGTTTACATGACATGTAGCATTGGTTTTGCTCTTTTTTCAGTGTAGTTTAATATTGATTGGAGTTTGGGGGGGGGGGGGGGAGATGGATAGTAGATCAGAAGGAGTTGATATCAATGTTGCCACCTTATGGAAACAAGGGTCGCTAGACCTGGTCTCAAAACTCACTAGATTGCGTGATATTTAGAACTAAAAGATTCGCTAGAAATCGCTAAATTAAATAAAGGAAAATGATAAGTAATGTAAAAATATTTTAATACTTAGTATTTTCATTAAATTAAACATAACATTGTATTGGAAATCAACATCAAATTTCTTCATCATCATCTTGCTCTATCGTTGGAGTCGTGGAACTTGCAGATGTGGAAGATTTAGATGTATCGTCAGCCATAGATTTAAAAGAGTATTTAGTATCTTTGCCAATTGCAGCAATCACATCAGCCATAAGCTCGTAACTGTAGCAGTTTTTTTTTCACAATTTTTAGCCAATGTTTTTAAGAATGTTTGTTCATTGTACTGAAAATCCTTTCTACTGCAACATTTGAGCGAAGAAGTTATTGGATACGGCTAAATCAGGTAACTCCAGAAAGGCATTTATTCCAACAGCATTCTTGTATTTTGAAACTTCAGTCCTGAATTCAATGAATTCAATTGCAGCGTTCCACTGAACATGATTAATACCATGCCATTCCAGCAGGAGTTCTGTCAATTTTTGCTTCATCTTATCTGAGTTCTGAGTTAAGATCTGCTATTTTGTTGTCTTTGCGCTTGCAAATTTTCAACTCTCAAAAGAATTTCTCTAAAATAATGTAATTGGAAGGAAACCTTTGCTGAATCTCTTTTGCTAATTTTTTAGTCGATACAGCATTTTCTAATTGCATTTATGAAATAGGTGGGTAATGATGTCTTTTGTACTTGAGATTCCAAAAGATGTCCTAAAAAGGGTACTGGATTCAAGTGGTTTTCTATTTTAATTGATTAATAATCTATCTTTGTCGGTTGTTGCCGCTGAAAGCATTGATATCTCATGACAAATGAGTGAATCAACATCATCAAGGTGTTCAGTAGGGCAACCGGATGTGAGTCTTCACTTTCAAAGCTCTTCACTCCAGTCATCATTAAGATTGCTCTTAAAAAGCACATATAAAGACAATTAGTCTCATTGGCGCACATAGAATGAAGTAAATCTGCTGTAAAGCATTTTTCTCCATCCATTAAAAAATGAAATTTTAATTCTTCCCACTGTGACAAAATCCTGGTCACTGCTTCTTCTATGGTCAGACAATAAGTGCCACAGGACTTCAATATTTTCAACGGTTTTTCACCACAATTTATAGCCTAAAATATTTCTGTGTACTCATCACAGCATTTAGGTGAATGTGACAATCATTTATAGGTTTCTCTGATGAGAAATTGTATATTTGATGGTAATGTTTGCTCAGAAACATCTGACACTGCTAATTGCAGAGTGTGGCAAACATGTGTAACAGTAGAGCTGTAAAAGTAGTGATGTATTCGTTACTGAGTAACAGGTTCATCGCCTGACCTGGTAAATTCATAGATTCATGTGCTAATCACTTGACTTCAAGTTTTATCCAAACGAACAACTTACCTAACTTATTTTACTAAATAAACAATTTACTTAAACTTTAACAAGTATGAACAAAGTCGTCTCATGTGCGACGCGACTCGATGCTATGCTTCATGCAAGTGTTCGATTGCATAAAAAGTAACAAGTAATGAAACGATATCATATTCTGTACACGACGCGACTCGATGCAATGGATCATGATAGTGTTCGATTGTGTTTATATCTAACAACGATTAAATTGGGTAAGCCATATTCCATTTTCAATATATTATGTACGCCATTATTTATCCAAGTCATGACAGCAATTCTAATCAAGTTTTTCAAAACTCCGCAAGGCTGAATATCACTAAAAATCGCCAAGTATTTTTTAGCGATAAAATATTTAAGAATATGGCATTCAAACTTCAAAAGTCACTAAATCCCGCGACAAAATCGCTGAGGTGGCAACATTGGTTGATATGTTGCAGAAGGAGGTCAATGAATGTAGTAATGTGTCTGTGTTGGACATGCTTTGGGCTCTACAATCAAAGTTGGATGAAACTAATAGTGCCCTCCAGTCTAAATTGCATTCCTTTGAATCCAAATTAAATGAAAATAAGATTTCCCTGGAATCTAAATTAACTGTAAATAGTAATTCCCTTCAGGAAATAAACTAAAGTAATTATTCCCTCCAGTCACAATTAACAGAGAATAGTATTTTCGGTCAGTCAAAGTAAGATGAAAATAATAGTTCTCTACAATCTCCATTGAATTCCTTTGAATTTAAATTAACTGAAACTAAGAGTTCCGTCCAGTCACAATTAACAGAGAAAAGTATTTTCCTCAGTCAAAGATGAAAATAATACTTCCCTCCAATCGCAATTGTTGCTCTTGAATCTAAATTAAATGAAAATAATATTTCTATTGAATCTAAACTAACTGAAAATAAGGAAAGTATGGCAGCTTTTTTTGAATCACTATTTGGGCACTTTAGACAAGAATTGACACATTATAGGGAACTTTGCACTCAGCAAAGTGCTGAAATGTATTCTCGGTTGAATCAGTGTCAATCTGATTTTGAGCAAGCGAACTACGTTTTGCACCAGAATGTGGAATCGCTTAAGAAAAGAGTCGAGCTGGTAAAAGAGATGGAAGATAGTCACAATGATAGATTGACGAAGATGGAGAATTATAGTTGGAATTTGGGAGAGAACCTTACCGAGAAGTACTCATTATAAAGGAAGACGTTGACCAGTTGACAATAGGAGTGGAACAATTACCTTGCCAGGTGGAGAAAGTTAAGGCATCCATGACAGTGTGGGTTAATGAAAGGCTACAAGTACAAGTACCGATTACTGTGGAAAAGGAAGGTGAGAGAAGTCTAATGGTGCACGTCCCCGAAGTAGTGAGAGAAGAGGTAGCCAAATATAACTGCTTTCACTGCATGCATGGTGGAGGAGAAAGTGGACTGAGAAAACTTCTTTGGACATTTTTGTTCCATAGACTGTCAGATTGCAGTGTGACGGAACTTAATGATGGGGAAGTCATACTCGCCCGGTAGCGGCATGCAACAAATTTTTTTCTTGAAGTGTGTGAACTCTTGTAAGAATTTTAGCTCACCTGTCAGTGAAGGAAAATATCTGTGAATGATCAGTGCACATTTGCCTGAGTCAACACAGCTGGTGTTTGTTAGCCATAATATATGTACCATTGATGAGGCGGTAAAGATGTTGGGTAGGCTGAACGAACAGGAGAATAGCCTACGCGCAAAAGAGTGTTGGGTGAGGCCACTCGCACATTTCATGGCGAGAGAAAAATCAAACTCAAAGCAGTAACAGGAGAGCTACCATCACTTTGATAACAGGAATTGAGGTGGATACAATAACCAAGGACAGAGAGGAGGATTTGGACATGGTTGTTGAAGTGGAGCCAGAGTGTTTAGAGGTGGTTAACATCGACCAATTGGGGGTGATCAGCCACCGGAAGCGTTTGTAAGCCAGGCGCAGGTAGCCGCTATGCAAAGTGGGCCCCAGGTAAACTAGTGTCTGTCACTGCTTCAGCCTTGGTGGGGATAGAATATGATTCGAGGCTATCGAATGTGGAACCAGTAGTAAACAGAAACGGTGAAGGGTTCTGGTTTCTAGAAGAAGGAAGAAGCAACCATAGTAGCATTTTTTGAGACGATGTTGGCAAAGTCAATGTTGGTAGAATATAGCGGACTTGGGGTCAAAGAGTATGGGTTAAGAGGAGAAGAAATCGATGAAATTGCATGGCTGTTTGTGGAACAAATGATCGATTGTGAATTAATTAATCTTGGGATGGAAGTATTGTTTTTGGAAGAATCTGGAGAAGTCACTGTAGATAGCCTGGAGGTTAAGGCTAAGGTAGACTACTATGTGAAGGAAGGCATTGTGGTGCAAGCTGGAAGTTAACGGCCGCACGCAGCAAGGCAAGAAAGGGTGCGCTACAGCTGACAGAAGTGGCGCGACTGTAGTGGCAAATGTAAACACTAGCAGTGCACAACAGCTGAGCAGGCAAGACTTGTATGCCTATAGCGAAGACTTACGAGAACTGTTGTTGCAGGAGGGCAATCAGCTTGGAACGCAGAGAATCCTTTTCTCCTCGAGTAATGGTCAAGTTTAAAAGTAGAGAAGTAGAAGCATTACAGGATTCGGGAGCTGTAATTACGTATTTTTCAGAGAGACTCTATAAGAAAATTGCAACGGAGCAGAAGATAGGTGAGTGGCTGGCATTTTACTGAATACTCATAACTGAAAGGGACCACTCACAACCAGTGGATGAGCTACTAAGGAGATTTCATGGAGCAAAATACATGTCATCACTTGATATTACTTCGAGTTACTGGCAAGTTGCATTGGACAGGGAATGAAGTAAGTATACGGCTTTCCCCTTTGAAGGAAAGTGTTATCACTTTTGTGTGTTACCGTTCAGCTTGAATAATGCTGTAGCAAGCTTTATAAGAGCTTTGGGTCACGTGCTAGGAAGGAACCTGCAAAACAAAGTAATGACCCATGTAGATGACATGATGACAGTTTCTGCAATGCTTGCAGAACATAGGGAGACATTAAAAGAGGTTCTATCAAGCGTGGTTGGTGAGCGGTTAACACTCTGGCCTTGTGTTCATGAGGACGGCAGTTCGAATCCCTGCCTCGGCAACCTGATTTGGGTTTTCCATGATTTCCCCAAATCACTCCAGGCGAATGCCAGGATGCTTCCTTCAAAAAGGCCATGGCCAAATTCCTTCCTGTTCCTTATCCCCAGTCCCATGCCGCCTCTAATGACCGTAATGTCGACGAGACGTAAATCCATAACTAAAAAAAAGGAGAGAGGTTCTAAACGCAATGAGAAGAGGGAGGAAGAAGAAATGTGCCTTCCTGAGAGAAAGGCTGAATTTCTTCGGTCACATAACAACCCCACAAGGGGTAGCAGTACACGATTCGAAGTTGGAAGTTTCCTTGAACGAAGAACAGGGCTCAGCTAAAGAGTTTCCGTGGTTTGTGCGGCTAATATATGGAGTTTATGAAAGGACAGGTAACGAACACCATCCATTTAAGTGAATTGGAGAAAACCAAGACGCCATGGGAGTGGACCTTGGAAAGTGAGAGGGACTTTGTGCAGATTAAGCAGGTGTTGATGGAGCGCATCATGTTGCCACACCCCGACTGGAATCTGGATGTATGTTTTTTGGCAGATAGTTCTTCCTATGGTCTAGAGGCAGAAGTATTCCAGGAAGTGGTAGAAGATGGAAAAGTGGAACATCAGACGATTGCTCTCACAAGCTGAATGCTGGGGAAGCACAAACGATGGTACACGGTTACAGAGAAGGAATGCCTTTCGATTGTGTGGAGTTTTCAAAAGTTTCAACATATCTTTACCAGAAGTAAGACTACAGTTTACACCGATCACAAGGCACTTTCCTTTTTAATGAGTTGCAGACTGACCTGTGGGAGGTTGGCTCACTGGGCTTTGTTTATGCAAGAATTCAAGTTTGAAATGAAATATCTGCCAGGGAAAGAGGACCAGGTGACAGACTGCCTATCTAGGTTGCCAGTGGGACTGGAAAAAGCGGAGGAGGGAGTAGAAGGGCGAGATGAGTTTCATCTCAATTTTATAAAGCAACTACCGTAAACTTACGGTCCTGCCATCAAGACTTCGGTTTTCATAGAGTTCCCAGAATCACTCTAACGAACTGGGAATCGATCCTACTTAAATAGTGAGACCTAACTTTGCTCTTACACAGCTAATATTTTCCATGTCATTGCAAAAGATTTAATAAAGACTCAAGTAAAAAATAAGGACAAAAAAGTTTATTGTGGTCGCAGGTGACATTAACTTGACTAACAATAATTACTACCTGCCCCATTTTTTTGTCTTATATGCTTTGTTAACGTCAGGTAATTAGAGGTGAGAAAGGATTGGCGGCAAGGAACGGGAAGAAGTTGGGTCTTTTCAAGGAATCATCCCAGCATTTACCAGCAGTGATTTGGCGAAACCATATAAAACCCAAGTCTGATGGCCGGACTGGGATTCGAACCCACCTCCTTCCGAACGTGTACAACAGAGTGTTACCACTCACCCATTAGCTTCACTTTTTCATTACTAGTCGTATTTCATCTACGATTACATCCATAAAATTATTTATAAATCTACTTAAAGCAAAGTTAATAATCGTAAATGATAATATGCCGGTAGAAGTGAGATGATTTGATGAGAGGACGTGTTTCCAAAACAATCTCTGAAATCAGAAACGCAATTCAAATCTCAACCCTTTTTTCTATTTTTAGCAGCTCTAAATTGAACCAATTAAAGGTGTATCAGATGCTTTATATTCTGTTCTGCTCATAAAATTCATATACTACTAATGTGATAGATATAAGAAATTTATCTTGCACTGTAGCGGTACGAGATGGAGTCAGCTACTTCCGCCTCTGCACCAAACAGCATGTGACTGAGGTGAAAGGTTGATTTTTAAATGCTATACTTCCATAGCCAACTTCTTCGTTTCAGGTCATTATAGCTCCATGATGATGCGCGGTGCCAGATACGGCGTTTCCTGATTTGAGCTCCGGTGGTTGAGGAACTTTTTAGAGCTGGGAAATGTTTCGGGGGTGGTGATTTATAACTAATTACCAGATGATACACAAAAGTCCTGGGTTAAATCCCAAACCTCTCTGTAGCACGTATGGAGTGAATGCATACCACACTTTTGACAGTGATTTGTCTGCCAGATTTGGACGTTTAGCTGGTGGCCCCATCGATGTGTTTCGGTCTCAATGGGCTGGCACCGTGTTCTACCCTCTCGCTTATTTCATCTCTTATTTTACTGTCGTCAGTCTCTCAATTGGTTTGATACAAACCTCCATCTCTTCTTATTTTGCACTAACTTCTTTCTCAAAACACGTCATCAGTTATCTGCTTCATACATAACCAACCCCGCATGTCTTAAAAAATCACCCACGATCCTGTTTCTTCTTTGTGTAAGATTTTTCCAAAATCTTCTTTCGTCAGCCATCATTTCCAAAATATGTTAATTTCGTGGTTTAACTGTCCACTTAATTTTCTATATCCTTCTATATCATCCTTCTATAGCACCACATTACGAATGCTTCAATTTTCCTTCTTTCCGGCATTCCTGAAGTCCATGTTTCGTTACCATAAAGTTCTGTGCTCCATACATAGAGTTTTAAAAAGTTCTTTCCTGAGTCCTATGTCAATATTTAAAACTATTGTTTCATGCTGATTCTTTTTGATAGTGCTTTTGTGCTTTTAACACCATTCCTGTTTCGGCCATCTGTTGTAATTTTACTTCATAAGTAACAGAATTTATTTACTTCTAGTTTTTCATCCGATACCATTTTTATATTTAACCTACTATTATTTCTTTTACACTTTTGTCTTGCTTTGATCTGTATTTATTGCTTCGTCCACATATAAGTTGAATATAAGTGGGGATGAACTGCAACCATGTCTGACACCCTTTTCAACTGATGCGTGCCTCTCATGATTCTCTGCTTTTATTATAGCCACTTGATTCTTATATAGATTATAAAATATTTTTCTATCTCGATATGTTAAACCTGACTTTTTAAAATTTTGAAAATCTTGCCCCTCGTAACATTATCAAAAGCTTTTTTCTAAATTAACAAACGCCATGAAAGTAATTTTGTTTTTCTTGATCGGTGATCAGAATTGCTTCTCTTGCAGAGCGGTTTTTCCAAAATTCAAACTGTAGCTACTGTATATTTTATTCCAACCCAACGAATCTACATTATAATGTCTGTCTGATAATGACCAGCACAGGGTGGCCACAAGGTAATGATTTAAAAATTCCCTGAAATTTCCAGGTTTTCCAGAAAAAATTGCCATATTTTTCCCTGATTTAGAAAGTTTATTTGCATGATTAAGATATTTAAAGTTTTAGTTAGATTTTGATTGTAAATAATTAAATCTGGTATAAAACCCAAAAAATTAGAAAAAGAAACATGTTTAAGAATGTTTATTTGAAAATTTTATAACTAATTTAGTAATCTTATGAAGCATAATTAAAAATGAGTAGCACAAAAATAAGATAATGACTAATATGAACTAGAACAAATTAGTAATCTTTCAATATTATGGTAGATAAAATAATTGAAGATTTTTAAATTGTTCATCAGTAACTTGACTCAGTCAAAAGCTTAGCTTTTTTATGCCTTTTTTCATTTGCTACACTTTTATTTTCAAATCTTCTGGTTCAGTTATTGAAGCTTCTTTTGTTCCATCTTCAATTTCTTCTGTTGTCGAGATAACACTTTCGCTTAAGTTTCCGCGAGTCTACGCAAGCTAGCATGAACCCGAGTTTGTATAAACCATGCAATCGTATAGGCTCACCTTGCGTGGTTGTTTGGGTGTGCCACTCGCCTTGGCAGCGGTTTATTTGGTGCAAGTCAAAGGCACGAGCATGATGTTTATACTGTCGTATCGATTCAGCATTTGAAAGAGCTCTGAATGACGCAAAACTTTATAAATTCTACCTATTTAGACCTATGGTTAGTATTTACACGATCTTACGTATTATTTTGTTCCTGCTTTAATTCGCCTTATATCATTAATTCAAAAAAGTTATAAGGCCATATAATTATTGCTATTCACATTTTTGTTGGCATTGGTATCTTGAATCTAAGCTTTTGATATTAAAGGTTCATTTTTTCTCAAAAGAAGTTAAAAACCAGCTTGTGACATTATACAGGACTTCGAAGACTCTCCACAAATTGAATTTTTTTTGATACGTTTGTTTCACTCTTTGATTGAAATTGTAAAAATGTTTAGCGAAACATAAAAACACCTTTATAAACTTACTACTCTACGATTGCTGTTTTATTCAGTAAAAAATATAACTTTTGAGTTTATATGTAATACTATAATTCTGATTTAGATGTCATCCACCTTTTTTTTAAATATAATTTTGAATGCTGAGTTCCAGGGACAGTTCGTTTCAGCATTCGCGCACGAACATCTCGTCATCGTATCTCGATGAGGCACAAGACGTGATGCAAGTTGATAGTGTAAATGCGGCATTTGTTGGCTGATTTATTTAAAGCAAAAGCTCAATATTAAAATAAATTAATAAAAAATTTCCAAATTTTGCATTAAAATTCCCTGACAATTTTTGAAATTATTTGGATTCCCTGATATTTCCATGAAATTTCAAGGTTGCTTTAAATTCCCTGATAATTCCAGATTTTCCAGGTCTGTGGCCACCCTGCAGCAACAATTTATTTTGAAAGTTTAAATATTGCGAAGTCTTATAGGCATTCAATCAGAACATTGTAGGAGGAAAACTGAGGCATAAAATTGAAGTTCAGTGTGGGAATGTCAGTGTGGCAAGATCAGTGTCAAACAAGGAAACCAGTATTAAACACTTTGTAAACACTATGTTTCCATCTACTATTATATTTGAGAATTACACTCTAGCTGCAGAGAGTAATAGAGCTGATTTATAAAATTTTGTAACAATTAGCAGTGTTATTGCTCAGCTTGATAATTTCATTCCAACTAACTCTTAATCTTTACTGAAAAACATGCATGAAAAAAATGGAAAACATTTTAGAGAATTAGTTCATATCCATATTGAAATTTCTTATTGAGACCGCAAAGTTCTGTAGTTTAGCAACCGATTTGAGGTCATTGCGTTTGAGGTCTTTGCTCAAGTAGAATGTGAAGGAGGAAAAAAAACATTTCTACGAAAAGATTGAAATGTTACCTGTTTGGTTTCTAGCAAACCGATTAATTTTGATCGTCATTTTGGTTTAATACAACTTCATTAAACAATGGGATTAATATAACAAAATCTGCCAGACAAGAGGGGGCTTATATTCACTTTGTATTTGATAGCTGCTAAAAATTGAAAAAGTGAGAGAGGAGCGAAAAGAAAGAGAGAGAGAGATTAAAAATGAAATTTGAATTGTGTTTCTGATTTCAGAGATTGTTTTGAAACCCCCTCTCCCATCACATCAACTCACTTCTGCACATATATTTTCATTTACAATTTTTAACTATGTTTTAATTAGATTTTTTAAATAATTTTATGGATGTCATCAGAGACAAAAAAAGAAAAATATTGAAAAAGAGAATCTAACAGCTGAGTATTAACACTATGGCACCACATTTGGGAGGACGCTGGTTTTATCCTTTTACTGAAACGTAGCGGAAGATTGATGAACTACCCTGCCAATAAGAATCACCAGTGGGCGGAGTCTTCCTGTTTTGTTCCAGGCATTAACAGATGGTGCTGAATTAAATACTCGCCAATGGGATAGTACGATGGGCGAAACCAGCAGATGTGTTAAAGTTTCCACGGAAGACAAACTGTCCAATGATGCCACATTGTGCAAAATAAGTAATTTAGTCTCGGACACTCATTGTCAGTTTTTTCTCCAAAGAGTGTACTTTCAAAATAATCACAAATACAGTTAAAGACATCACATGCTTTCAATCTATCAGATTAACAAAAGTAAATTTTAAATGAATCTCACAGCAACTTCTTTGTCACAGACCACACCAATAGAGGGGTTTAAAATTCAAAGCAATAACAAAAGAAAGAACCCAATAAACATGCTTTCCTAATGTTTTCACAAAACCTGACATAGCTCCTGTCACTCAAAATCAAAATTTAAACAAAAATATACTCCTTAACACTAAGTAAATATGTGATATAAAAGTACATGGTACTATTATACCTCCTAACCATAAAGTGTAATTAGATTAGAAAAAGGAAATAAATTAATATTTCTTAATATGACAGCATAAAATTTATAAACATTTGCTATCTATTAAAGTCTTATTTGAAAATTAACACTTCTCCAATTACAAAATGTGATTATAACTTCCATATGGAAATGAGATAAGGTAGCATATAGTTGTAAAATTTGAAAATTCTATGGAGTTTGTCTGGAAACCACAAGATCCTGAAAATAAGGACAGCAAAAGGAGCCTTCACTTATAACAGGTAGAGAGGGTGGCACAGATTCCCAAAAACAAGGCTACACCAAGAAATATAAATTTTTCAGGTACAATCCAACCATTGACAAGAACGTGTTTTTTAAATGCTTGTTCTTTTCTTTGCCCTTATTTATAAGATAAATGCAGATTAAAAATTATGCAAATTATAAGCAAAACTAGATGAAACTCTCACAAAATCAGGGATGAAAATGATTGTATACTACTATAATTTGTACCTATATTTTGTGTTTTTGAAATAGCTTCAACATAATCTGCAATTGTTATTCAATATAAGTTTGTAGTAAAACTGTGGCAGTTCATCATTGCAAATTGCTGATATAAGAGGGACACAGCAAAAGTCATTGCAACCACTTTTCCATAGTAATATGGATCCAGCAAGAAATTTTTAAATAAGGAGTGTAGTTAGTTGGCTGAATGCCAACAGTAGCCACCTTCTTACATGATGGGGATGGGAAGTATTAAAACCACCCCCCCCCCCCTATTATCAGGACCTTTCTTTGTGTCCTGCAAAAATTTTATAAACCTTTTTTGTGGGATATATTTTTGTTACATAAGATCAGAAGATTCTCTCGTACTGAGGCTGAGGGTATTTGCATCATCGGCAGCATGTGGTGGATTCTTTGGATGACTACTTTGAAGGACTGTAAGGCAATATATACTAGCCTGAGTATATAACTTACATATTGCAGTTAGAGGAGCAAACACATATGTAACAAATGACTGATGTTTCTTACTTTTTGTTTTTGTCATCCTGATAGAGATCTCTATGTTAAAAAATTCATACAATAAATATTAGTATATATAGTGACCTACCAATTTTATATTTTGAAATTTGTTGCCTCACCTACAATATTGTTGAAAGAAAAGTCGACTTTGATGGTTTTTCCTGTACTCCTACCCTTTCCGAACTACATAGATGGAAACCAGCCAACCGACATATCATTGACATCAGGCATCACCTTGGCCTTAGCCTCTATTAACACACCAACTACAAGCCTGTCACTTATTTTATTATAAACAAAAACTATTTTTTTAACAGACTCAAACTAATTTTTAAGGACTGTTTGCATTTTTATGTTCATCCTAGCACTCCTACCTTCATCTGTAAAAAATATATGTATATAACAGAGGAGTTTTTTTCTTTTACTCTTTTTGGCCAGCTGTAAACAGATTATTTCAAATATTCTCTTCCTTGACCTTTAATGGCAGCCCAAAATTCCTGCATTTATTTTCACAGTTCTTCGTTCCTTGCTTTAGTCCATATGTTGCCTGCTCTCAGCTTTGGTTTTTGTTATAAGCCTTTATGCTTTTAATCTTAAGGGAATCTGGTTTCTGGACATCTTCAGATTGGTTCCCACCTCTTGCAGATCTATTTCCACCTCAGTGCACCAGGACACCTTGATTTTCTTTCCCAGAAAGTAATTAAAGATTTTGTTGGATAGGATCACTGTGCTTCTTTATGTCATGTAATCATGAATAACAATACTTCTTTTATAAATGAATACAATTTTTCTCAGCGTTGTTTATTTATAAACATTTCTCGGAAAGCAAACAGAGTAATATTATTATTGATAAACAATATTTTGCTGAACTATTGTGTATCAATAAAAATCCTTCTTTTCCAAATCTCATCTGTCAAATTTTCCCTGCTGTGGTTGTGATATTTTCTGTATTCATCAGGCCAAAGATTTTCCTAAAGAACTTTCTTTTTTTGACTTTGAATTTCTAATAAGAGCATTCCTATTCATTGAGAATCATTCTGCCAAATACCAGGTGTGGAAATATGAAACTGGAATTTTTTCCAAAAAAATACACTTTTATTGCATAAAAATGATACAAAGTACGTTATTCGAAATATACATTTTTCCCATCTTTCTTGTAATTTGTGTATGCCACGCCACACAATATTTTCTCTTTTGACACAAACCAGTTATTAAGCCATTTTTGTACATTTTCATAAGAAGAGAAGCACTGCTCAGTGAGTGCGTGTCCCATCGATATAAAGAGATAGTAATCGGATGGAGCCAAGTCAGGTGAGTAAACCGCATGCGTCAGTATCTCCCAACTAAGTGCCTCAATCATTTCCTTGACCGGTTTTGATGTATGTGATGGTACGTCGTCATGAAGAAAAATCACTTTGTGTTGTCTTTTCTGGTATTCTGGTAGTTTTTCCCGCAATTCTTGATTCCAATTGATCACTGCTGTCGATGAAATTCAGTATTAACAGAGTCACCCGTTTTAGTAGCTTGTAATAGATCACGCTGGTTTGTTCCCACCAAATACTGAGCATTGTCTTCTTTCCATAGCGATTTCGCCTTGAAGTTGATGTTGATGGTTCACCTGGAGTTACCCATGATATTTTATGCTTAGGTTTCTCAAAATATATCCACTTTTCATCACCTGTCTATAAGCTACCTGAGAATCCTGCAAATTCTAAAAACAAAGTAAGTTTGTTTACAGTATAATGGGAGTAAGTGAAGCACCCGATACCGCAACCTTACAGCCATTTATGCAGCTAACTGAAGCAGTAAAGTTAACTAAACAGTCAATACAAATAATTAATCAACCTTAAATAGTAAAAATCATATTCTAAACATACCTAAACAGCTGTATTATTACAGCTTTATCAATCCCAGTTTCAGGATGCAGCTTCTTTAAGCCAATGAGCTATATAATAAATGCTTCACCCCTTTAATCAACTATGATGAGCAACATTATGATGATGAGCAATATTTTTGAAATGTCATTTAAATATAATATGATAAACCACCCCATGTGTTCGTAGAGGGTTTTAATTATTGCAAACCAGTCACACAAATTCAGTGGAAGAAATAATCTTCAAAAAATGAAACAGTAAATTTTAAACCAAATTCCATATAACTTTTGGAGTAACCCATAGCATTGTAATTATAATAATAGGAAATTGTAATATTTTGCACATGGCTGCAATATGATGAAACCAGGAAGGAGCTATTCTCAGAAATTAATTTTAAAGCAGAGAAAGCTACAGGAGAGATTAAAAGCTTTTTAAGTAGTTTAAAACCTGGAGAATTGTTTAAAATAGGTCTTCAGGCCATTATATAATATAAGCAGGGATGCGCCAGAAAAAATTGACGTTTGCTAATCTAGTCATATTTGGTGTTAAATGAAAGCTTGTCTTATTAGAAGAACTAAAAACTTTCTTTTATCAAAACTGCAAAATTTATTAACAATTGTGCACATCACTTAAATTACCTTTTTACGACACATCCATTATAGCTACAGAAAATTTTACAAGGATATAAAATGTTTATTACACGAAATATATCTACTGATAGATTTTCAGAACGCTAGAAGCAGTATTAGCTGAGTTTGAAGAACTATTTTGCGAGGTTGGACTTCGAACCATGTGGAGGGGTACACTAAACCATATTAACAAATATATACAAGTGGCTGTGTGGGCATCTTTGTCGTTTGGTTAGTTGCTTGGTGTTGCTCAGTGTGAGAGGTTGGTGTGGTGTGTCACGCATAAGGCAGGAAGTAGGAGTATGTAGAACCATGTGCTGAGGCAGACATCTTAGATTCTAGTGGTGCCAGGGAACTTTTGTAACTAACATGTGACTTTTGAACTTCATTAAGGGCTTTGTCTGGTCTGATCGCTTTTCATGACTTGTAATTTAAAATTTGGTGAAGAATTTTCCAATAACCACTGATTGTTCTGGACTTGTAATTATTTTCAAGTGGAAGTGGAAGTGGAAGTGGATTTTGACTTTGAAATAGTAGCATTGACTTTCTTTTATTATGTTAACCTAACCTTTCCTTGCTTGGGGTTTAAATCAAGACAAGTAGCGGCCGAGATAAGTTCATACAATTGATAATCCAATGGATACAAAATACAAGGTTGGAGCTAAGGTGATAAACTCTATAATAAACCTGGTATATGGCATGTCCCTTAAATGTCACAATTCGATGGAGAAATGACTTTCTTTTATACCTGGTGAGCAGCATTTCACATAGTGTTTTTCATTATTTTTTTTTGCTGTCTTTCATTCATTTAATTTCCCATCTTCTGAATCTTTCCCATTACTTTTAAATGTATGGAGACAGCTTCCCGTGTTACATTTAATTGATCCGAGAGTTGTTGTGTTTGATCATCATCCGATCCAAGAATGCTTGATACTCACTGTCTTCAAACTTCTTAGGAGGTCTTTCACGATCTTCGTTTCTCACGTCAATGGTCCACACGATAAATCAGCCTTCTTGCCGTACTCTGGC
Source organism: Vandiemenella viatica (assembly GCA_031002005.1). Lineage (NCBI taxonomy): Eukaryota > Metazoa > Arthropoda > Insecta > Orthoptera > Morabidae > Vandiemenella > Vandiemenella viatica. The sequence goes on from JARYHS010013630.1 coordinate 61,969,504, forward strand.
GCCACAACATCTAGGGTCGGAAGGGTCCTGGCAAGAAATGGCATTAAAAACATTTTCCTACCACCACCAAAATTGAGAAACATTTTGCGCTCTCCAAAAGATGACCTTGCCCTTCGTACACCCGGAGTTTATTGCATCCCATGTGAATGTGGAAAGAAATACATCGGCCAGACGATACAGTGTGTACAACAACATTGTTTGGAACACGCCCGACATGTTCGCCTGGGGCAAAAAGACAAATCAGCAGTGGCGGAAATTAGTTTGGCAGAAGGACATGGTTTCAATTTCGAAGCGACTAAGGTGCTGACACATGCGAGAGGCTTCTGGGACAGCGTCATTAAAGAAGCGTTTGAAATTCGCCTCGTGTCTGATTTGGTTAACAGGGATTGTTGGTTCCAGATAAGTGATGCATGGATTCCTGTTATTGAGGCTGCTCGTCACCAACGCTCTGCTTTTTGTGTTCCGGGGGTGTCTAATGACGTCTGAGATGCTGCTAGGCAACATAACATCATCTGTCGTTGCCATGCCAGTTTTCAAACAACTCGCTCTAGGCAGACTTCAAGGCTTACAACTGCACCTGAAGATGGCGACGGAGAATATTGTTGCTGAAATATTGTGCATCAATAATAATATTACTCAGTTTGTTTCCCGAGAAATGTTTATAAATGTTCAAGATTTTTGAAAACTACACTGTTGTATAAAACTTGTATTGTTGTAAGTTGAAAATCTGTCAGCTGTCAAAAAAGAAAATGGTGACAATGACATAATCTGACGGAAACTGGTAGAGCCATCTATCGGCAAATTCCGGTATACACACACCTGGTATATAGTGTCAGGTTAAATGATAGTATAATAGTGTCTGATCATGAAATTGACAGAGTCCTTTGATTAGTTGATACACTATTTCCGTTTCACTTGTTCAAAACACTAATGTTTCTCTCTATTAGTGATGTTAGGTTTCATCTGCTCACCTAGCTATTTACACTTGCTTCATTCTTCCAATTAACCATTACAATGAACTTCATTTTGTAATTCACCAATATTGGGGTTTGGAGTATTTAAGTTATTCTTCTTCATAAGCAAATGTTTGAAAGCAACTGATTTCAGAACCAGGTTAAATGTCTTACAGGGTTCCACAAGTCTCTCTCTACTGAGGTTGGTCTTTTGATGAGCCAGGTAATTACTGACAATTTTTGGGATTATTTTTTCTTTGCTTGGCTGTGTATTCAAGTCTCCAAACAGGATAATCATACGCTTCTTGGGAATTTTATCTGTTGCGTCCAGGTACCTAATTAGTTTGAACTAGATTTTATTCATACTTCAGAAAGAGTGCCAAGATTTGACCATTAGGCAAGGTGAAATATGTTACTGAATCTAGAATCCAGCTGACAATAAATATATGGTCTAGGTGATAGACATTCTTCATAATATGTTTGTCAAGAATCCATAAACTTGTGACTTGAATGTATGCCCATTTGAAAATCACAGTCATCGTTGTGATCAGCATCTGATATTGAGATAGTTGTTATTGAGGTGTTTACTATCCTTCAGAAGAGAGTTCATATTAAAATCAAATAAAGTTACTACTTCTATGGTTGATCTTTTCTGGAGTCTCCAATACCACCATGCATGTTGGTGCAGGCTTCTCAGTATCCAAATACCTTTATGCTTTACCAGTCCATGGTTAACTGGTTATGACCAGCTCATTTCTGCTGAGTTTTCCTTCATACTTTTGTCAGCTAAAAATTTTTAGATTGGATTATCGACATGTCACACAAGCCAAGATACTACCATATTTGTAAATTTTGCAGTTCTATTCAACTTGCTGACACAGTTTCCTGTTAGGATTTGTTACCCAACCTCCCACTGGGTTGCTTAGCTTGATGGGGGCTCCTTAATATAGGTTATATGACACAGTAACTGATTCACATTTTTTAAAAATCATATTTGACTCTATAACATCACGCTCACATACTTCCTTTGCATTTTTCAACTGATTATTATTCTCTTACTTTATGGGTTCCCTTTTCACACGTTGGAAAAATAATATTTTATATATATATATGGCAGACTTTGCCACCCTCTAGGTAGGGCTTCATTCCTCACTGAAAATTATCGTCTTATAGCCAAGTTAGGATTGCCGACAATTAAGGAAATTGGTCATTGCCTTTTGGTACCTAGAACAAAACCAATTACTCATTAACTAGACCAGGAATTGAACCTGGGTTCTCCAGAAAGTTAATGGTCATCCACTGGAATCTGTTGGTCTACATTGAATAAACTGGATTACCTTTCTATGGTTAATATGTCTTAATCAAATTATTGGTAAAATTCTGTGTAGATTTGAACAAACTTGAAAAAGAGGAACTAGAAATTTACAAAGATGAAGAAAGAACAGATTCGAGCCCTGAAGGAATATAGTAAATTATCGAATTTTCTAATGACACTAGAGAAATAGAGAAAAAAAATATGCTGAGAATAGATTCTAGCTGATTTTAATTTTTGTCTGTGAAAAGATATTATAAGAAACTAACAAAAATCTGGAAACATAGCTTACCTGCATCAAATTACACATTTCACTATAGAAATGTGAAAATGTTGGTAATTGATAGAATATTAAATGACGGATTCCTTTAAGTCTTGGACGTCTAAAAAAATGAAAGCGTTCACTATAGAGAAGAAAATGTGCATCACTATGGAAAAACATATCTCTGGCTCGAGCTATCTTTCCTTCCTGAAAGATAATAAAATTACAATGTTACAAATGAAACTAGACCAAACTTATGCTGTAAAATGCTTACAAGAAACAGGTTTTTAAAAGCAACTGTTAAATTAACCTTTAGATCAATGAAATCTGCACATAATAAGAAACATGAATGATTTACTAAAAATGGTAAAAGAATTTAAAGTTGAAATCAGAAGAGGGGAAAAAGTAGATGGGAAAAGTAAAGGGAAGAAATGGATGTGAAGGAAAACTGCCACTGGAGCAAGAACTCCATTGCAATCAAATTAAATTAAACTATTATACATACATGTTGGAGACTGTGTGACTAAACAACACAAATTAATTATCAAAAGATTTTCAATAACTTTTCTATTAAATAAATCAAATCAAATTACTACATGAATTTGCTATTTATAAAGATGGTACTTAATTAACTAGTGGACTTGATTACTACTTCTAATTTTCACTTAAAATAAGATAGGATAGGGAAAATAGACAGTTACCCGTCACTTACCACTGATGAAGGCAGGAGGGCGAGACGCGTAAAAACACAAAAACAAAAGAATTACACAATATTTCGACTTAAGTCTTATTCATGTAGTAGGCGAGACATATGGCAGGGGGAAAGATGTGGTCACATCCGAGCCCGCCACATGAATGAAGCACAGGCGGAAAATGCGTGGTAGTGAAAGAATTGCCGGGAGGCGGGGGGGGGGGGGGGGGGGGGAAATAGGCTTGACCAGCGATAAAAGTGAAACAAATCAATATAATCTCTGTGCAGCTGGTTCAAAAAGTTATAATTGAAAATAAAAGAATTTAAAATATATATATATAGGGGAAAAAAAAAATAAATAAAAAAATTAAATTAAAAATTAATATAAAAAATAAAAAATAAATAAATAGCCGACTGTAAAATGAAATGAGAGATGGCAAGTGACAGGTTTAACGTAGGTTTAGGCCAGGGGTGTGTCTGGTGTCAAGGATATGTTGATAGGCCAGTTCCCATCTGCGGAGTTCTGAAGGGGTGGTGGTATTTGGAAAAACTCGAATAGCTCTGACTGTGAAACAGGTGTTGAGGTTGTTTGAATTATGGAAGTTCGCATGAATTGCCACGGGATGGTCTGGGTTGGAAGTATAAACTGTTTGCCTGTGGCCATTCATTCTGTAGGAAAGTTGTTGGGTGGTGAGACCAATGTAAGAGGCAGTGCAGTGGATGCAGGTGAGTTGGTAAATAAGGTGAGTGGTAGCACATGTGGCATGTCCAATTATAGGGAAAGATTCGCCGGTGACAGGATTAGAGTAAGTACCACTACTTACTCTAATCCTGTCACCGGCGAATCTTTCCCTATAATTGGACATGCCACATGTGCTACCACTCACCTTATTTACCAACTCACCTGCATCCACTGCACTGCCTCTTACATTGGTCTCACCACCCAACAACTTTCCTACAGAATGAATGGCCACAGGCAAACAGTTTATACTTCCAACCCAGACCATCCCGTGGCAATTCATGCGAACTTCCATAATTCAAACAACCTCAACACCTGTTTCACAGTCAGAGCTATTCGAGTTTTTCCAAATACCACCACCCCTTCAGAACTCCGCAGATGGGAACTGGCCTATCAACATATCCTTGACACCAGACACACCCCTGGCCTAAACCTACGTTAAACCTGTCACTTGCCATCTCTCATTTCATTTTACAGTCGGCTATTTATTTATTTTTTATTTTTTATATTAATTTTTAATTTAATTTTTTTATTTATTTATATATTTTTTCCCCTATATATATATATTTTAAATTCTTTTATTTTCAATTATAACTTTTTGAACCAGCTGCACAGAGATTATATTGATTTGTTTCACTTTTATCGCTGGTCAAGCCTATTTCCCCCCCCCCCCCCCCCCCCTCCCGGCAATTCTTTCACTACCACGCATTTTCCGCCTGTGCTTCATTCATGTGGCGGGCTCGGATGTGACCACATCTTTCCCCCTGCCATATGTCTCGCCTACTACATGAATAAGACTTAAGTCGAAATATTGTGTAATTCTTTTGTTTTTGTGTTTTTACGCGTCTCGCCCTCCTGCCTTCATCAGTGGTAAGTGACGGGTAACTGTCTATTTTCCCTATCCTATCTTATTTTCAGTGCCTCGCGGCAGTTTCTTTGTTTCCTTTATCCAATAATTTTCACTTAATAAAGATCAATTCTTACAACTATAATGATCGCTTTTATACTTTGAAGTTGTATGTTTTGGTATGTGTGCATGGGGGAGGAGTGAAGGGGGAAGGGGAGTCATAAGAGGGGTGGTGCGAAATTTAAAAGATACCGATATTATTTGGAGATGACTTGGACAGATGGCAGCACTGTCCAGAACAGAGAATCCACACAACTGAAGAATTAGAAGCTTATGGAGTCACATTGCAAGAGCTGTATATAATCATCAGTTTTCTCCAATTGTGGAATTACAGTCACTGACATTTGTCATTTTGACTGAGACATATTATAAAGATAACACATATATATATATATATATATATGCTTATAGATATGACTCTTTAAAGAATGATTTTCAGTGTCTATACAACCACAGAGTCAACTTCGTGTATATGCAGAATGATATGTTGAGAGGAGAGGAAAGTTTCAGCTTTCTGAGGTAGATAATGAATTAAGGAAAAAAATTGAGGGTTCTTATTAGAATTTCCATGCATTTTGAAGAACCATTCATAAAAATAAAATAAAAAATCACACAGAAAAACAGAAATGTTACACACTTTAGATTACAATAATCAATATTTCATTTAAAAATAATTTCATGTAACAGAAAAAGTAATTTAGGTAACAATGAAAGGAAAGAAATGCCGCGAGGCAATATTTACATGGAAAAGAAAGGGAAAATACACCCAACACTCACCAAAGCTGAAGGGAGGAGGGCAGCAGCAACACAGCACAACACACAAACAAATAAAAAACAATATTTCGGGTGAAGAATCCCCTTTTTCAAGTAAACAGATAGGTGGCTGGTCTTGCGCAAGACTTGCGTCGGACGCAGCCACTCATAGAACGCAACAGACCGTCGGAGGTGGTGGGGGCAGCAACGATAATATAACCGCGAGTATACGAAAGATTGAAATGATCAAAAAAAAATATATACATATATATTAGTTATTAAAAATATATATAAAGAAAAAATATAATTGAAAATTAAAAAAAAAAAAAAAAATATGAAACTATTGAACTATTGTACTGGCCAGTGGTGGGTGTATAGGGTGAGGATGGAAGATGTTAACGGAAATTAAGGCCTGGGGGATGTCTGGTTTGAAGGATGTGTTGATATGCCAATTCCCACCTGCGGAGTTCAGATTGGGAGGTAGTGTCTGGAAGTACTCTAATGGCTCTTACTGTGAAGCAGTTATTAAGGTCACGGGTGTTGTGAGTACTGGCATGGTGAGCAACGGGGAGGTCCAGGTTTTGGGAGTAAACTGTCTGTCTGTGACCATTCATTCTGATGGATAATGAGTTTGAGGTCAGGCCAATGTAGGAACTTGGACAGTGGAGGCAGGTGAGCTGGTAAATGAGATGGGTGGTTGTACAGGTAGCATGACCTATTATGGGGTAGGTTTCACCAGTTGTAGGATTGCTATAGGTAGTGGTAGGTGGATGCATACCGCAAGTTTTGCAACGGGGTCTCTTACAAGGGAAGGATCCAAACGGTGGTTTAGGAGCATCAGAGGTTTGATATTTATGTACAAGAATGTTTTTTAGATTAGGCGGTCTGCTGAAGGTGACTCGGGGTGTGGTGGGAAGGATAGATGGAAGAATGCGGCGCATTTCAGGAAAGGATCTAAGAAAGTCATAGCCCAGACGAAGATTTTTGTTTAGGGATTCCAGGCCAGGGAAAAACTGGGTGAGAAAAACAGGGTTCTGATTGGCTTTAGGTTGTTTGTGTCGGTGTGGAGGACTGTCCCTGACCCTTGATACTTGTTTTTGAATTAGTTCTGGAGGATAATTGCGGTTTATGAGTGCCTGGGTCAGATTGTTGGTGTAGAGGGTAAAGGACTCGTGATCAGAGCATATGCGTTTGCCCCGAATGGCTAGGCTGTATGGAATGGAACGTTTTGTGTGATATGGATGGCAGCTATCAAAATGGAGATATTGTTGTAGGTTAGTGGGTTTTATGTGGACAGAGGTGTGTAAGTGACCGTTCCGTACAGAGATGTCTACATCCAGAAAAGTGATGTCAGTCTGAGAGTAGCACCAGGTGAAATTTAAGGAGGAGAAGTTATTCAGTGAGTGCAAGAAGTCAAGAAGGAGGTTTTCACCGTGGGTCCAGATCATAAATATGTCATCTATATACCTGAACCACACGGTGGGTTGTAGGGTAACCTGTTGAAGAAAACGTTCCTCTAGTCTGCCCATGAAAAGGATGGCATATGAAGGTGCCATGCGAGTGCCCATAGCAGTGCCTCGAATCTGATGGTAAATCTGAGACTGGAAGGAAAAGAAATTTTTGGTCAGGATGAATTGAGCCAAAGAAGTGAGGAAATGAGTGGTAGGGAAGGTGTGCGGGGGGCGACTGTCGAGGTAATGTTCCATGGCACTTAGGCCATGGCCATGAGGGATGTTGGTGTATAGCGATGATACATCAATAGTGACCAGGAAGCAATCTTTAGGTAGGGGTGTAGGGACTGTTGACAAACGCTCTAAAAAGTGGGGGGTATCTCTGACATAGGATGGAAGGGCCTGGACGAAAGGTTGTAGGTGCTGGTCAACGAATGCAGAAATGCGTTCTGTGGGAGACCCAAAGGCAGCAACTATAGGACGTCCAGGATTGCCCGCCTTATGTATCTTGGGCAGAAGATACAGGGTGGGGGTTCGGGGGGTCTTAGGAGTCAAAAGGTAAAACCCTGTATCTTCTGCCCAAGATACATAAGGCGGGCAATCCTGGACGTCCTATAGTTGCTGCCTTTGGGTCTCCCACAGAACGCATTTCTGCATTCGTTGACCAGCACCTACAACCTTTCGTCCAGGCCCTTCCATCCTATGTCAGAGATACCCCCCACTTTTTAGAGCGTTTGTCAACAGTCCCTACACCCCTACCTAAAGATTGCTTCCTGGTCACTATTGATGTATCATCGCTATACACCAACATCCCTCATGGCCATGGCCTAAGTGCCATGGAACATTACCTCGACAGTCGCCCCCCGCACACCTTCCCTACCACTCATTTCCTCACTTCTTTGGCTCAATTCATCCTGACCAAAAATTTCTTTTCCTTCCAGTCTCAGATTTACTATCAGATTCGAGGCACTGCTATGGGCACTCGCATGGCACCTTCATATGCCATCCTTTTCATGGGCAGACTAGAGGAACGTTTTCTTCAACAGGTTACCCTACAACCCACCGTGTGGTTCAGGTATATAGATGACATATTTATGATCTGGACCCACGGTGAAAACCTCCTTCTTGACTTCTTGCACTCACTGAATAACTTCTCCTCCTTAAATTTCACCTGGTGCTACTCTCAGACTGACATCACTTTTCTGGATGTAGACATCTCTGTACGGAACGGTCACTTACACACCTCTGTCCACATAAAACCCACTAACCTACAACAATATCTCCATTTTGATAGCTGCCATCCATATCACACAAAACGTTCCATTCCATACAGCCTAGCCATTCGGGGCAAACGCATATGCTCTGATCACGAGTCCTTTACCCTCTACACCAACAATCTGACCCAGGCACTCATAAACCGCAATTATCCTCCAGAACTAATTCAAAAACAAGTATCAAGGGTCAGGGACAGTCCTCCACACCGACACAAACAACCTAAAGCCAATCAGAACCCTGTTTTTCTCACCCAGTTTTTCCCTGGCCTGGAATCCCTAAACAAAATTCTTCGTCTGGGCTATGACTTTCTTAGATCCTTTCCTGAAATGCGCCGCATTCTTCCATCTATCCTTCCCACCACACCCCGAGTCACCTTCAGCAGACCGCCTAATCTAAAAAACATTCTTGTACATAAATATCAAACCTCTGATGCTCCTAAACCACCGTTTGGATCCTTCCCTTGTAAGAGACCCCATTGCAAAACTTGCGGTATGCATCCACCTACCACTACCTATAGCAATCCTACAACTGGTGAAACCTACCCCATAATAGGTCATGCTACCTGTACAACCACCCATCTCATTTACCAGCTCACCTGCCTCCACTGTCCAAGTTCCTACATTGGCCTGACCTCAAACTCATTATCCATCAGAATGAATGGTCACAGACAGACAGTTTACTCCCAAAACCTGGACCTCCCCGTTGCTCACCATGCCAGTACTCACAACACCCGTGACCTTAATAACTGCTTCACAGTAAGAGCCATTAGAGTACTTCCAGACACTACCTCCCAATCTGAACTCCGCAGGTGGGAATTGGCATATCAACACATCCTTCAAACCAGTCATCCCCCAGGCCTTAATTTCCGTTAACATCTTCCATCCTCACCCTATACACCCACCACTGGCCAGTACAATAGTTCAATAGTTTCATAATTTTTTTTTTTTTTTAATTTTCAATTATATTTTTTCTTTATATATATTTTTAATAACTAATATATATGTATATATTTTTTTTTTTGATCATTTCAATCTTTCGTATACTCGCGGTTATATTATCGTTGCTGCCCCCACCACCTCCGACGGTCTGTTGCGTTCTATGAGTGGCTGCGTCCGACGCAAGTCTTGCGCAAGACCAGCCACCTATCTGTTTACTTGAAAAAGGGGATTCTTCACCCGAAATATTGTTTTTTATTTGTTTGTGTGTTGTGCTGTGTTGCTGCTGCCCTCCTCCCTTCAGCTTTGGTGAGTGTTGGGTGTATTTTCCCTTTCTTTTCCATGTAGAAAAAGTAATTTCATATATCTGTTCACTATTTACGTTATTTACTGCTTCATTCATTCATCAAAATAATCAAAATTGTCTATCTGTTTATAGTTCACTTAATTATCTTATATCATAATAATTAGAATAAGAGTCTTGCCATCTGTTTGAAGGAAATTAAAACTCAGAATAGTCGGTTAGACTATTAATGTGTCTCCTTCTGTATCACTTATGAGAACAAATCCAAAATTTCTCATGGCCCTACCCATATATACAGGGCAAAGGCACAAATTTGATCGCAGTCTTAAAATCGCCACAGTACTATTGTTATCAAAGAATGAAGTAACTGAAAAATTAAAGAGTGCAGTGTGTCTTCTTCTTGTTGTTATGTTCTACATGCTATTGTACCATTTTATAATATTATATATATTATACATGTCAGAAAATTTGGGTACTTAAAGACCGGGCACTATACTATGGTAATGAAAAAGTAAATACTGGCAGATTGCACCACATTTCAACATTTCTGTGGCAATGTTCCACCATCCGAATAAGCTCTCCAGAGGAAAGAAAAGCTGTACATGACCACATTACAACGATGTATGCTAATGGAGTGTGTATTATCCCCGTCATTAATTTCTTATCCATCATTCTTACACATATTACATTCTCTTTTAACCTCGTATTATGTATTCCTATAGCCGGGGTGGTGGCCTCCAATTCAAATCAACTTGAAGTAGGTCAACAAACAAAAATGGTAGTATCCTTTTCGAAACTATCCATCATTGAGAAACTATTTTTTTGATTTATTTCGATCAGCATTTAATGACAGTGGCTCATATTGCATTCATGATGTAAAGTGTACTGTACTATTTGTTTTAATATGGGTACAGGATCAGCTATGTCTCTGACAATTAATCACTGTTTATACAATTCCATTATGAGCACAAAACTGTGATTGCAGTTCTTGGTCATCCTTCAAGTGGATCAGCATTAAGAGACGTATAAACACATTTATATTCAACCACTCAAATTTTCACTGTTAAAAATAAACAAGATTCTTTACAAACCTCTACCAACTTTGAATGAATTTATGCTGTCAATAAACCAAAATGAAAAATTTTCTGATGGTGCAGTATTTCAATTAATCCATTTCAAGGAGACACACACACAATACGTCTACTTTGAAAAGCCACACAAAGAAAACTTACAGATCAAGGTGGAACTGTTGTGACACATGTAGAACATTACAGATTTTTTTTTTTTTTTTTTTTAATTATTGGTAGCAATACAATCTGTGTGCCTGGCAGGCTACTTGTCACTTTACTACAGGGTACGGCAAAATGATCTGATGGTTTTCACTGCCTTATTGTCGAGCGAGTAGATGGTGGAGGGTGGTGGGGATAGGTGCTTTCCAGAGCCCACAGGTGGAGCAGTGGTCGGGTGAGTACCGTGCTTTTGTTGTTGAGGCGTTTTTTAAAAGTGGCAATTCCTGTGTTTCTGTTCAGCGGCAGTTCCGTAGACGTTTTAATGTGGATCCAAGAGGAAGAGTCCCAACTCGTAACAGAATTATGCTACGGGTGAGTACCTTCAGCATTAAAAAAGAAGTCGACAGGCCATCCAAGATAAGTCTGGATGCCAGAGAATATCAATCAAGTTAAGAGAAGCTGTGACAGCCAGTCCTCGGCAGTCGGCCCGTAAACAAGCTGCTTTGCACATGCCTGACCACTCAGTAAGACGAATATTGCGTTTCGATCTGCACTTCCACCCGTACAAAATGGCTATTGTCCAGCAGTTAAAGCCTAATGACTATGCAAAGTGTAAAGCATTTTCAGAAGAAATGATTGCTATGTTGACTGATGAAACAATTTTAATGATGAGCGACGACGCTCATTTCCATCTGGATGGTTATGTAAGCAAACAGAACTTTCAGTATTGGTCGGCTACAAATCCGGAACAACTGCATGAATGTCCTCTGCATAGTCCTAAGGCTACCGTGTGGTGTGGTGTAGCAAGAAGGTGTGTTATTGGGCCATACATCTTTGAACAGGGTGGTCGAACTGTTACGATCAATTCGCAACGTTATTTGTTGATGTTGAAAAACTTCCTGATCCCTGAACTTAAGAGAAATCGTTTAGTGCGCAGGAGGATATGGTTCCAGCAGGATGGGGCAACTGCCCATACAACCAATGAGGTTATGGACGTATTGAGAAGCAAGTTTCGTGGTCGAGTGATCTCTCGCGTTTTGGGGAGATTGAATGGCCAGCTCGCTCTCCATACCTTAGCGCTTGTGACTTCTTCTGGGGGCTCCTTAAAGCAAGAGTTTACACAAACAAACCCCGCACACTGGACGAACTGAAAGAAGCCATGTGCAATGTTAGACCAGGTGTTCGATAGCTTCACTGCAAGGCTTGATCAAAGATGGACGCCATTTAAAGGACGTTATCTTCACATCTTAAACGGATGAAATTGGTTGTTCTGATGTTATTTTCATTAATATACATGAACACCCTTCTGTAATAAGCAATAAAATATTTTGCATCATTTTTATTTTTCATGTTGTTTTTACTTTAAAACCGTCAGATCTTTTTGCCGCACCCTGTACAATGAAAACAACTCAGTCAAAGCTGAGCTTGTCACCACACGTCAAGAGTACAACCAACAGGACAGGTACAAATTTTTAAAATCTACATGCTGGGTGCATCACAACAAAAACAATTAAGCAGTCGGGTAACTTGAAGTTAATAGAATACAATATTGCACACCACTATGCAGTTGCCGAAAGACCCTGTGATGAGACAGTAATTTGTTAATGTAGGGATTTATTCATTGTAAAGTCAGTCAAAACACTCATTAAGTTCAACATGTTTGGGAACTGTTTGGAGCTAGGGTTAAGATTTTTAGGGTTTAGTATTATCATATTTCATAATTCAGTGTTATTGAGAGGCATATTCAAGGTAAGTTAGAATAAAATATTTCAATACTACAAGTATGAACATAAATTATTAATGATTCAGGTATGTTATATACTTAAATAAATGATGGAGCGAAATTCCTATAGTTTACATACATTAAAGAAGTATTATGAATAAGATTAACTGTTTAAGGAATCTCAAGCTTTCAAGAGGTATATATATATATTGAACATTAGGATAGGATAAAACACCGCTTACCAAAGAAGGGGATTCCTGCGGCATTGGTACATGAAAAAAAAAAATGATCACACAAAGAATAGAATTTTCGAGCATGGGTCTTCCTCAGTAGAAGTGAGATGGCTGCACGCAAGCGCTGCTGGCAGCCAACTGCGTGAGCCACAATATCGGTGGCTCATGGTGGGGCAAAAAAACAACATGGCAAGAAGTGAGGGTGGGGCAGTACCGGATTAACCACATAGCAGGAGGTAGCAAATGCTACGGGCCTTGCGCCTTCTAGGGTGCCTCGTGCTTCTTAGGTGGGCCCCCCACACCTAGGATAGATCGGCAACCTTTTTTTTCCCTATCTCTCTACAATTTTCCCCCGGACGGCAAAAATCAATGAAATCAAGGGCCTCTTCTTCACATTTGCTAAGGGCCCTGCGCTGTCTTAATCCGGCTCTAGGGTGGGGGTAGAAGAGCACAGGCTGGAAAACGATGGTGAATAGCAAGTATAAAGCAAAACTGTACACAAGGAGTGAGATGGCTGCATGCTGGAGGCTGACAGCCAACTGAGTAAACCCACAAGGCCGGTAGCTCATGGTGAGGGGAAAAACAACAGGGCATGAAGTGAGGGTGGGGGTAGAAAGGCATAAACTAGAAAATAATAATAATAAATAGATAATAAACCTGTCCATAGGGACCCGTCACGGAAGCGCGACAGATGTCAACTGATGGTCCTAAATTGCCTATTAAGTAATGGATGTATGTGCAAAAAAACTGAGAAATATATTAAATAAAAATAAAATTTAAATTTGTAAATTTTAAATTAAGCAAAATTCAAAGTTACAAAACACAAAAAGATAAGCTCTGGTGAGCGATGATTCTGTGGGAAAAGGTAGGAGGTGAGGAGGATGGGTGGGTAGAAAACTGGTGCTATCTTAAATTCAATCCTGGTGGTTGTCTGGTCCCCAGTTGATACTGATGAGCCAATTCCAACCTTCCAAGTTCCGAAATACTGCTTTTGTCCGAGAGGACTCTTATGGTGCAGACTGCAAAACATGTGTTGAGATTGTTGGTGCCATGATAAGATATAGGGTGGTCAGGGTTCTGGGTGAATACTGATTGTCTGTGTCCATTCATTCTGATGGCATGTGGATTTGTTGTCAGATCAATGTAGGAGGCTGGGCAATGGTTGCAGGTGAGTTGGTATATAAGGTGGGAGGATACACACGTAACAGGTACTGTGATGGGGAAGCTTTCCCCAGTTATGGGGTTGGTAACGGTGGTGGAAGCAAGGTGCATACTGCATATTTTGTAGTGGGATCTGTTGCAAGGAAACGAACCTTGGGGCTGTCTTACAGGCTGGGAGACCCCGTGTTTATGGACCAAGAGTTTATTGAGGGTTGGAGGTCTGCTGAAGCAGGTACTGGGTGGGTGACGGTGGATTTTAGGAAGGAGGTTTCTGATCTCAGGGCAGACACAAAAGAAGTTGTAACCTTGTTGCAGCACTCCGTTGACGGATACCAAGCCTGGGAAGTATCAGGTTGTAACGGCCCTCATACCTGAATTTTGAATAGTATTGTACTGTATGAAGTATTTGTAGTGAGCTAAAGTTTGCTTGAATATGATCTGGTATGTTTGTTTTGTAATTTCTTGTAAATCAGTGTATATAGACTTTTTTTTATGTAAGAAAATTATTTAAAGTCCATTTAATATGTTTAAGAACCGAATGGTACAAGAGAATTTCTTAAATGTTTGTAATTCCAGGTATTAATGTAAGTTACAATGTCTACAGGACAATTTTCTACAGTTTGAAAGGATTTCTGTAAATAATTTTGTATTTAAGTATCTCTAATTACCATTTCTGATCATTTTGTAATGTTGTTAATTAATTTTGTATTAATTCCAATTGTTTTTAATATGTTTGATTGTTTGAGTGATTGTTAATGATCGAGAAATATCAGGCGGATGCCTTTGAAGAATTCTCGTAATTTCGATAGAGACTATATAAACAGATCGGCTGGACAGAGCAGTTAGTTAGTTAGTTAACTTCATTCAGTATTCAGTTTTACAGAGAGAGATTATCTTTGCAACTGTTCAGAAGTGCATCTCTGTATTGTATCTATGCATGTGAATATCGCTGACTTTGTTTTGAAAACAATAAACAACTCTTCAACATAACCTTTTTGGTGGACTTTTTAATTAATCAATATAGTAATTAAACCACCGAAGAACGTAATAAGGTGATCAAAGTGGGGCTACGGTTGGTTTTAGAGAGTTGTGGATTGTTCATAGGTTGAGTGGGTTGTGACGTGGCCCGTTAAACTTGTTTGTGAACTAAATCTGGCGGGAAATCAGGGCTTCGGAGATGTAGCTAGCATACCGTTGGAGGGCCTGTTCATTGGAACATATGTGACTCCTCCGAATGGCAAGGCTATAGGGGAGGGAGTGTTTGATGTGATGAGGGTGACAGCTATCGTAATGAAGGTACTGTTGTAGGTTGGTGGGTTTGATATGGACAGATGAGTTGATGTAGCCATTCGTGATGGATAGACCGACATCCAAGAAAGTGGAATGTGTGTGGGAATAAGTCCATGTGAATTTCAGAGTGCTGGCAGTATTGAGTTTATTGGGGAAACAGAGTTGGTTGTCTTCCCTGTGTGTTCAGATTAGGAAATTGTCATCAATGATCTTACCCACAAAAGGGGTTTCAAATGAGATCCAGCTAAGAATGACTGTTTCAGGTGGCCTAAGTAGACGTTAGCATATAAGGGAGACATGCGAGTGCCCATGGCAGTGCCGCTAACCTGGTGGTAAATTTGCCATCAAATGCAAGAAAGTTGTTCAGTATTAGCTTGGCCAGGGTGATTAAGAAGGATCTGGTTGGGAGGCTATTGGGGTTACGCTGGTCTAGAAAGAATTCCATGGCGCTGAGTTCATTACAGTGGGGAATATTTGTAGATAGGGACATCACATCAACCATCACTAGGAAGGAGTCAGGGGGAAAAGGTCTGTGTACCATGGCCAGTCGAGAGAGGAAGTGTCGTGTGTCTTTGATGTAGGAGGGAAACTGGCTGACAATGGGCTGTAGATGCTGGTCCACCAGGGCAGAGATGCACTGTCGGTGAGCCATATGCAGCAACTACGGGTCATGCTGGGTAGCCAGGCTGATGAATTTCAGGAAGTAGGTATAGGGAAGATGTGCGCAGCTTTTCTGGAGTGAGACGCAATGAGGAGTGAGGCCTTGGAGTGGTCTACTAAACTATATATAATCTTTTATTCTATCACTGACTGCATGTGTGGTATCATGGTTGAGGGAGCGGTAAGTGTTGGTGTCAGACAGCTGACACAGTGCTTCACTGACATAGACACAACGGATCATGACCACCATAGTCGAGCCATTGACTGCCAGTAGAATGATTTTCTACCCCCACCTTCACTTCCCACCATGTTGTTTTCCCCCCCCCCCCCCATCATGAACTACCGGCCTTGTGGGCTTACTCAGTTGGCTGCCAGCCTCCAACATGCAAGCCATTCCACTAATACAGAAGAAGGGTTAAAGGCTCGAAAATTTTACTTTATGGGTATATGTGTTTTTTTCCATGTCTCGACGATGCAGGAATCCTCTTCTATGGTAAGCAGTGGTTTTTCTCCTATCCAATTGTTTTATATATATATATAAAACCAAGGATGGATAGGGAAACATCACCCAACACTTACCAAAGATAAAGGTGGCTGGGATGACGGAAAAAAAAAAAAAAAAAACGCAGAGCGTAATATTTCGGGAACAGCGTTATTTGTGCGGAAGTAAGGAGTGAGACACCAGGCAGAGTCAGATTTGTACACAGCGACTGCCATCTGGTGAATGGCGTTACTGGCGCAGATCGTAGTATGTGGGGGGGGGCTCAAATATTGGATCAATATTGTTGACAGTATAATATCATTGAAAGTGGTAGACCAACATAACTACTCAGTGCACATATGTACACCAAATTTTGAAAAACTATACATAAAAAATAAAATATCAAAAACACAAGATATATGAATATTAAAAGATAATAAGTGCTGGGTCTGATAGGAGGAATTTATTGGAGATTGAGGCCTGGAGGATGTCTGGTTTCAAAGATATTCTGGTAGGCTAGTTCCATCTATGTAGTACAGAGGAGGTTGTGTTGTCAGGGAAAACTCTGATGAGCCCTAACTGAGAAGCAGGTGTTAAAATTATTCAATTTGAGGGGACTGGCATGTTTTGCAACTGTATGGGCCTCATTATTAGTATATACTGTCTGCCTGTGGCCATTCATTCTAATAGCAAGTGGATTAGTAGTGAGGCCTATATATGAGCTGGAGCAATGGAGGCATGTAAGTTGGTATACGAGGTGTGTAGTCATGCAAGTAGCATGACCAATGATGGGAATGTTTCACCTGTGGTGGGATTAGAGTAAGTGGTAGTGGCTGGATGCTGGATGCATACTGCATGCTTTACAGTGGGGTCTGTTGCATGGGAATGATCCCTGTGGTAGTTTGGGGGAATTACTGGGTGGGTACTTGTGGACCAAGATATTTTTTAGATTTGGTGGTCAGCTAAAACGTGCATGGGGCGGTGGGTCGGATTTTATGAAGAATGGTGTGCATCCCGGGGAAGGAATGTAGGAAGTCATGCTCACGGCAAAGGATCAGGTTGATAGACTCGAGACCAGGGAAGAACAAGGTAATGAAAGTGGGGATGTGGTTAGTTTCAGGAGATACAACATTAGAGTGGCTGTGTACAGGAATGGCTATGGCACGAGAGATTTGTTTGTGTACTAGATCAGGGGTGTAGCTGCGGGAGATGAGAGCTGCAGACAGGTTTTCTAGGAAAGAGATTCTTCATCAGAGCAGAAGTGCCTTCCACGGACAGCCAGACTGTAAGGAAGGGAACGTTTGAGGTGCGAGGGATGACCAACTGTTAAAATGGAGATACTGCTGCAGATCTGTAGGTTTGATATGAACAGAGATATGCAGGCGCCTGTTATGCAAGGAAACATCAACATCAAGAAAGTGACATGGCTGTGGGAGTATGTCCAGGTGAAGTTGACGGAGTGGTTGTTTAGGGAGTTGAGGAATTCTATTAGGTGATTCTCTTTGTGGGTCCAGATCATAAAAATGCCATCTATGTATCTGAACCACACAAGTGGTTTAGAGGAAAGATTGTTGAGGAATTGTTCCAGATGGCCCAGGAAAAGGTTAGCATAGGATGGTGCCCCGCGGGTGCCCATAACAGTGCCGCGTATCTGGTGATAAATTTGGGAATTGAAGGAAAAGTAGTTGTTAGACAGGATGAGTTATATAAAAAATAACAATGAGCAGGAAAATGCTTTAAGGCAATAAAACTAAGGAAGGATATGGAAATGTGACCCAACACTAACCACAGATGAAGACGGTTGGGAATGACGAACACAAAAAAGAACAAACACAAGAAAAGCGCAATATTTCGGCATAAGCCTTATTCTTGCAGAAGTGAGACACCAGGCGGAGTCAGACGTGTATATATAATGTTCTTGTGTTGACAAAGGGCTTGTCCCAAAAGTTTCTTTCTCAGTTGTATTTTTGTTTTTTCTGTGTGTTCTTGCCCAACATCCATAATCTAAAGGTAAGTGGTGGCTAATTTCCCTATCCTAATTAAATTCCTTTTCGCTACTTAGCACCTTTGATTTAATTGTTTACTATATATATATATATAGATTGGTAGGAAACAAAGGCACTAAAAGCGGATATATTGAACATTGGATAGGATAAAAAACCACCGCTTACCAAAGAAGGGGATTCCAGCGGCGTTGGTACACGAAAAAAACACGAACACACAAAGAATAAAATTTTCAAGCATGGCTCTTCCTCAGTACTTCTACTGAGGAAGAGCCATGCTCGAAAATTTTATTCTTTGTGTGTTCGTCTTTGTGTGTTCGTGTTTTTTTCGTGTACCAACGCCGCTGGAATCCCCTTCTTTGGTAAGCGGTGGTTTTTTATCCTATCCAATGTTCAATATATATATATATTGTTGTCATCCGTATCACGGCAGAGTTTGTTGAGGCCACAAGATTGTGCTACTTTCAGACTCAAAATTATGAAGAAATGTTTTAGAGCTAGTAAAAGCTGTTCAGGGTGTAGTGCAGAGTATACGGGACACTTTGGCATAGTATTCCGGTATTTTCAACTAAGTTTTTTTTTTTCCAGAAAGTTTTGAGGATGTATCAAAATTAGTTAGCTATGGCTGGAGTTATTGTTTGGTGTGCTGTGGGCTGGGCGAGAACTTGTAATATTCAGAACAGAAACTCTGATGTGATCATTTTGTATGGTCAAACTGATTAACTAATGTGTTGATGGTGGTGAGGAACCTTTTATGTGAGTTTCAATAAAACCAGGAGTAAACTTCTGACAGTCAGAATTATTTTTTATTAGTAGAAACTGCAATCTGAACAGTATTAAAACAAAGTATGTCATACCCATTTATCTTTTAGTGATACTGTAAGAAATATGCACTGTCTGAGAAGATTAAGGTGATAGTCTGAAAGCGTGCCAAACCTCATTAAAAAGGTGCAAAAGCATTTCTGATGTCACTGGGATATAATTTCAAAAATCAACAGCTATTTTGAACACCAGCATGTCAATCCCTCCTGAAGTAGTTCATGTAGACTTAAGATACTATTCTTTTGTTATTAAGGAATAACACTCTGAGGATGTTCAAGCTCTGTTACGAACAACACTACCATCCATCTTCACTGATGATACAAAATTTTAATATAAGGAAAACCACTGTCTTGCCTACACTATGAAGGATGTTCCTGTTGTAGCTAAAACCAAATTCCCAGCCAGTTTCCACATCTTAAGTGTGGTATCAAGCAAGAGTGGCACAATCCCACTTCTTTCAGAAAGGTGAAAATATTACAACAGAAATAATTGGCTTGATGATAACATCAGTATGCTCTGCAGAAAGATCTTTTTGCCTCCTAATAGCCTTGATCTAAATTGACAGATTATTTGTATGACCGAACAAGACTATGTGGGCATCTGGGAGAATACAGGTTTTAATAGCCATCTGGGCATCCAGGTCTCAGTTTTTCATGGTTTCCCCCATTCCTTTGCTCCACTAATGACCTTAAAGTCAATGAGGCAAAAAGCCTAAAGGAAGAAAGGGGAAAAATGAGAGTGACTCCATACAGTGCTAATGTACCAATGTCATATTGCTGTTGAGGCATTGTTCGTACTTGTGTGGAAATATGTGGGTGCGCTTTTGGCCAGGAATCAAAGTTATTGGCAAAATATGGGGGAGCTACATTGAATAAAAATATTCTTTAGGAAAGACACAATATAATTATAGAAACATTTCTCAAATGACATTTTTTGACTGAAATAAATGATTGAAAAACTAATGCAGTTTTGTCCAGGTTCTACTGTAACATCTTATATAAGAACATCTGGGTTATGGACCTGCAATATAGTTTCTAACTAATTAACACTGCACTAAATAATTGCATTAATACACTGGAAAAGCCTCCATTCACTAATTTGTTTTTGCATACAGTTAAAACGAGTGTCTGGAAGTCACTTCATATTTACACAACAAAGCTCCTTCATTTTCTGTCTAAATAATGAAATATTTCCCACATTAAATTCCTGAATATTTTCTGTTTTTAATTAGCATACTACACTGAGAAATTTAAAACAGTAGCTCAGAATTCTACAATACAGGAGGTTTTAGACACATTACTTACCTTTGAATATTCGCATATCTGGACGAAATTAATATCCTCCTTCTTCAGAAAGTTTCTAATTCTCACAAAGTCAAAATATGATGGCACATAAAGCAAGGTATGATTCATAATTGAATCTTTATACTGGGGAAGTATTTTCTTGATGAAGTATTCAAATCTGCCATCAATTGAGTTAATTGGGTTATCAGAAAAAAACTTGTGAAAAACCTGACAATGAAATTGTATCATTATTAATTGCATTCATAGAGTACTAATGCTATCAATCTCACATTATCTAAAGTTATCAAAACTGTCAAATGATGTATGGCCAAATGGAACAAACACAGCACAAAATATTTTGAATTAGAAAGATAACAAAAATAAAACACAAGTTTTAATAGCAATATCAATTATGAGTCCAGCATTTCTTAGAATGATGTAAGTACTAAACTGCAAAGCTAACCTGTGGTACTTGGGTAACAACACTAGATACCGATCCCACATCTGGAGGATTCCTCACATCTATACGGCCAGCATAATTCCTACAGCCACGACTAAGCAAGGAAGCAATCTCTGGCAAATTTACTGATGAAATAACAACAGTCTGACGGTAAAATCTAGACCACCCATTGATGGACCAAGTACGCACCCTCGAGAAATCAACACCGTGTGCATCACGTGGTTGCAGGTGCAAATGATCCATAATGTGCAACACGTGATCCCAATTCTGTAAACAAACAATGTGTGAGTACAATACTAAAACTACACAATAGGACAATCCAATTGCAAATTTTATACCAAATACTAAATTCCTAACAAGTTTAGTAAATAATTTGTTTACACTTTTAAAATCTAGGAAGTTTTTTGAAGTGTTTGAGTAACTTCCAGATAAGATTTTGAACCAATTTGAGTTGTCAATTGATTACAATAATTTTACAGTAATGTAATATAATTAACATTGTGTGCAGTGGAATCTTCTGATAAATTTATTTCATTTTAAATATCCGTTGGTGCTCCAATTTGGAAAAAAAGAAATGACATTACGGAAATTGCCTGAGGCTTCTACTGAATGCAGGATGTGACCATATGACACTTAGTACTCTTTTACTTACACCAGGATCTGTAAGCAATTAAGATGACTTACAGATTTAATAAAGGATAACAGTGTAACATAACACCAGCAGCCAATATAGTGTTACAAGACTCCCTATGACAAGTGGCAACATGGGCCAGCTGAAAACAGTCTCTAATTACACTGAATCTAGAAGCATGTAATACATTTGAAGTTTTGAAAGTCCTGACAGTTGTATACTAGCCCTATAACAATTTTGGTCAAAACTGTGCAGTTTTGTGACAAAAAGGTCATGTGTCTTCTATTGATTGTGACAAAGTAACAGAAAGGAAATGAACCATAACTTATCCTGAAATGCTTACAAGTTGACTTTTAGAATAACAAAAATCTCCATCAAGAAATGACTTCCGCGAATTCCAATCTAATATTTTATTAACATCAGTTTAAGTTAGGGGTTCTTAAACTGTGAAGGCATGAAGAAATGGCGGGGAGGGGGGGAGGGGGGGAAGGGAGGATGCAAGGTATCTTTGCCAACTGAATGGGCAATACCCTAGCTACACACCGTCCCAAGTGCTACGCCTCTTTCACTTTTCACTGCCTCTTAGAGTTGAAAACATTTATTTTAATACCACATAAATAGCGATTTTCCTCTGAGATGTCGTTGTTATTATTGCAAAGTTGGCACTTACTTCATTATCATTAAAATTGTAGTAAAGGGGGGTGGGAATTATTCTTTTGCCAAACAGGGGGGTGTGGTACATGTTTGGGAACCCCCAGTTTAAGTAAACAGAAATTCAAACCTGCCCAGCTGTCTAAAGAAATGTTAAGAACTTCCAAAACCCAATGCATTCTCATGATCATCATCTAAATAATGCCTGGAATAGGTCAGCGAAATTGTTTAAAATCAAAGGTGGGACACAAAATGTCATACCACTCATTTCATATGTAAAAAAAAAATGTTTTGAAAGTCACTGGCACAGCTGCAAGTTGTTATGGACTATGAACACTATAAGAATGTTGCAGCTTAATCTATAATACAGAACCAACACTTTCAAATTGGCAGAACAATTTATAAATTGTCTTGTTTACAGGGAGCTCTCAGTGTGCCAAAGAGAGCATAAAAACTGAGATGCTTCCATGCTCTTTGTTTCTGAAAAAAAGGAATACAATAGTCACTTCAGGCTCGACAGTAAATAATTCTTTTTCTACCATCTTAACAAGGTGATGAGTGTATTCAGTAAAACTATTTATGGCATTTCCATGAAATTAAGAACTTTCACCCAAAATTTAAAAATTTAAACTATATAGCTTTAATGTATACTATTATAAATCTGTAAGCAAGCCGCATGCATCTGATGGGTATGAACTGGTATAATGCAGAAACTACCGCATCAATTTGGATGGTGTTTTCAAATTTTTAGAGCTAATGGTCTGTATCAAAATCTGTGGAAACAGCTAATGACTTATATGTACTGAGGAAAGGAGCAAATAATCAAACTCATTTCTAGACAGAAAACTTATGGGCTACAGATCACACTATATTTGGGATGGTCACTCCTTTCAGGAATAATTGACAAAAGATCTCACTACTTTCCTTGGGATTATGTTTCGTTTCTTGACTTCGGCTATTTATTTATTCGATTCTCCAAAATTTTAATTTTTAATATCATCAATACGTAAGTCAAACATAATAAAGTGCAACAAATTGTTATGGTATAATGTTATTTGGAGTGGCAACACTTTGCATAAACTATATGAAACCTTCTCAAACTGTATTAGCAGTATTAATTTTCATTGAGACTATTAAGTGAAGTGCAATCTTATTTGTATGTAATTGGTGTTACAATTTGAATTTGTTTGCATGTAAGTTGAAATCCAGCCGGCACACTGTAAAATTAACCACTCTCGCAAACTGAGATGGTGGTGCTGTAATGCAAACCACCTGAGACGGAATTATTCTTTTGGTATGAAAATATGTAAACATGTTCCGTGGGCAATATCATTTGAGAGTATGTGTACGTTATAACCAGAAAATATATACTAAATGAGTAAAATCATTCAAAATATGGGCAGTTCTGTAAAAGTTGTTATGAAAGAAATACGTATTATTATATGTATTCCTTGTAGCTGTTTCCAAGGTTAATCCTTTGATAAAAAACTGAATTCCACATCAGTGTGATATGCAGGGAAGAATTATCAGCACACACACGCTTTTTTTAAGGTATAGTATTGAACGACAATAGCTTACAAGGTTTACCATGGATTAATTGTTGAACTATATATAATGTTAGTAACCTATTGTGTTTCACATGGTTGTCAACCTCTTACAACAAAGCCAGTTACAATAACAAGAAGTGACAATTTTCATTCTGGTCCAGGCTACATTTCAACTATGGACGGTTCATAACAAATAAAAAAAAATATGTTTCTTTGTAATTCTTCTTTCCATTCTTATATAAAAAAATAATAATAATAAAGTCCTTATTTGTGGGTGTTTATTGTTGTGTCTACTCATACATATTTCACCATGAAGGTTACATAATCTGAATGAATCAGCAACATTTTTTACCTCCTTTTTGTGGTTTTTTTTTTTTTTTTTAATTTATAATTAGGAAATTTTTCTATTTGTCATCTTTAAATACGTGTTATCCATAATCTTCAGCTACAATGAACTGTAATAATTTTTGCCTCTCTATGATAATATTTTGTACTAGAAAACAAAGAGCAAAGCATTTCTATACACACCGAGGACCATGTGCGCGAAGCAGTGGCAAATACTAGAGCAGGGGTGGCCAACCCAAATGATACTGCGGGCCACTTCGGAAGTGCATCATAACTCGGCGGGCCACATATAAAATTATATATCCGCAACTAGAGAAATTTTTTTGGAGTGAAAAATTGAAACATGAGTTATTATTGTGTTTACTATTATTACAACATGTAAACATGAATGATATAATAATAATAATACTAAACACACATTGTAAAAAAGTATATAACACTAAAAATGGAATAAAAAAAACATTTTGTAAAAGTGTGATGAATCTCGCGGGCCGGATCAATGTTCAAGGTGGGCCGCGGGTTGGCCACCCCTGTGCTAGAGTAATAATAAAATGGTATAACATTTTGTGTACCACCTCATACAAGAAGTTACGAAATGTTGAAAGTAGAATAACATTACCTGCATAAGAAACACATCTGCTTGATCCAGTATAAGAACTTCTATAGAAGCTAAGAAATCAAAGTCTCTTTCAGGTTCCCCTTCAGCTCCAATGATAACACGCAATCCTAATGGAGAGGCAATTATTATGTCTGCTGAATAGAAATCAGCATAAAGCTAGAAGAAATAATACAATACAATTATTATTATTAATTTTAATTGTGACATCATCTAATTATTCATTTTATATTTTTTTAAAAAAATTTCTTTTATAATTGGAGTGTTATATTCATCCTCCATTTACTTTTCCAATTTGCATATTTTAATTTTAAATTCCTTAAGCGTTTTTGGTAAATAATTCCTCACTTCACTTGGTAATTTGTTCCAATTGCTGACACCCTTACCAACAAAAGAAAATTTTCCCACTGCCTTATGCATGTAATCAAGTGCCAGCTTGTGGTCACGGTTGCCTTTCCCCTTCCATTCACTATTCCTAATTCTTTGACCAATATCTGTCCAAGCCAAATCACCAACATATGCCCTGTACACTCCCAGCACTCTCATTACTCGCCTCCTTTCCTGCAATGACACCCAATCTAGCTCCTTTATCATATCAATTACTGACCAGGTCTTGTGATAATTGCACAAAGAAATCTAGGTACTCTTCTTTGCACATCTTTCAACTCCTGTATTTGATAGCTAAAATGTGGGTCCCAAACTACACCACCTTATTCAACCACAATTGAGTTGAAAACAGAATATCTGAAATTTTGTATATACATACAAACCAGATAAAACAAAGCAAATTCATACTGCTGAAAAGTCTTAGTATTAATTTATTTAGAATGTGGTATGAACTCAATGAGAATGCAAGACAAACTGAGAAAAATTGTTACAACTGAGAGTGGTCACAGGTAGGACTGCACTAAAATTTTAACAATTGGTAAGGTTTTTTTCCCTTATGGCTTTATGCCTCATCAACATCAAGACCATCAGAGGTGGTTAGGATGGGGGAATAGGAATGGGAAGAAATATGCCTTTGGCCTTTTTGAAGTAATCATCCTGTCATTCACCTGTAGTGATTTTGGGAAACCAATGGAAAACCCATAGGTGGACGGCCACATGGGGATTCAAAGCCACGTCCTCCCAAATGTGCATTACTGCTCAGTAAAATGAATAAGGATTGGGGCTCAGAGCTATCTTTGAACTTTCTAAAAAGATAAAATATTAATTTTATTTAAAAAAAATACACAAACATGTTTTTTAATATATATATATATATATAAAATAATGAAGTGCAAGTTTAGCATTCTCACAAAGTCATGAATGGTGAGCAGTGGTTAAAAAGTTGTTGGGCAATGTGGAAGGATAGGATGAGATTAGGAGGAAAACCTTTGAGAGAAGATAGATTGGATTTAATTTAATTGTGATTGAGCGCATACTCTGATGGCAATTTCCCTACACACACATTTCGTGCCCCCCCCCCCCCCCCCCGTTTTTTCCCTGTTCCCACCTACTTTCTCCCTCTACACATTTTAACTTTAAATTGTTTCAATGTTTTTGGTAAATTATTCATCAATTCTACTGGTAACTTATTCCAATCCCTGACCCGTTAACTACAAAAGAAAATCTTCCCACAACCTTGTGCCTCAAATCGAGTGGTGATGGTCATCTTTTTCCCTCCATGCATTTTATCACAGGTTCAGATTTGGCAGTTGCATAGTGCCCAGTTCATATTAAGTTAATTCCCATTGTCTGAGCTCAGAGGAACAGTAATCAAATGTACAGGAATTGAGATTGTTGGCATCATGAGCGGTGGCAAGGGCAGCTATCAGGTGAAACAAATTTTGGAAGAAAACTGTTTGTCTATGGCCATGAATTCTAATAGGTAGTTAAAAATTAATGTAGTGAAAAATTAATGTAACAGGCTGCAGTGTAATCTCTACAAAAGTAGTTCCCATCTGTCTAAACACACTTACTCCAATGCTTCTGCCACTGCTGGTAACATCTCTGAAAATCTTTGTTTGGAATGTTGTCTAAGACCCTTATTATATAACTCCTTGGATATCCTTTTCTATACCTTAAATGCTGATTGGACTTTCGGACAAAGAAAAAGTTACACAGAACAAGATTAAGGGAATAAGATGGCTGGGGTAGTAATTAAATGCATTTTTAAGTTAAAAACTGCTGTAGCAACAATTCGTCACAGGATGGTGCATTATTGTGATGAAGAATCCAACTATCACCAGTATCTGAACAGACATGGAGAACTCATTTTCAAAGTCTTTCTAGTAGTTCATAGCATCAATACTGATTTACTATTTTCCCAGAATGTACACTCTTTGGCAAAAAAATTGACTGTCGGCGCCTGAGTCTAAGTCCCTTATTTCGCACAATGTGGCATCATTGCCCGTATTCAACTAAGCGCCATCTGTTATTCATTTCCTTAAGTCAAGCCTCGAACAAAGCAGGAAGACTCCGCCCGCCCATTGACGATTCTTCTTGGTAGTTCATCTATCATTCCCCACATTTCAGTAAAAAGCTATTGACCGATCTCGAAACAAGTAACGCATTTTCCTGTCCCTGGATTGACTGTAATATTAGGCAAGATATCGCCGACCATACCTCAATTGGACGAAATTCGGTTCCAGCTACACTTTTCTTAAATTCAGATCGTGAAACATATCGTTAAAGTTGTAATTAACAAGATTGCAATAAAGCGAAGTAAAAATGAGGTTCAGTTATACATTTTATTCCAAATGATTAGCAGTAAAACTATAACCACATTTATTTATATATTGATGTGGCTAATCAGTTGCAATAATGCAACACATAATGGGGTGTGTAGTCCGAGAAGTGGGTGTAAATGTTCAAAGATCCAGATTTTTAAGTTCTACAAAAGTATTGAAACGATTATAAAGAGATTATTTCGGATAATTGTCTAATGCCAGTTGAATGTAACTGACTTCCGAGGCAGGATAAGGTTGTTTACCCACTGCACGAGCCGTCTGTGAACATGAGCTCCGTTTGCTTGTGGCTAACCATCTAGTCTTGTAAACGCGTGGTCCTCGGTTCGAGTCTAGGTTATCCAATTATTTTTTTGCGTTTATTTTAAACAAGTCGAACCTACAACTGCGTTATGTGTAAAATATAACATCGACTCTTACCTGCTTGCGTCAGGACATAACATACTTAAGGAAAGACTCATAACTGAGTGCTTCTTAATAAACTGCACACGTAACTATGAAATCTTTCTCAGAGGTAAGACTGAAAGAAATCTTCTCGGGCTTCAACATCGTCGAAATAGTGTCGTGTGGTTACGTTAGGTGGACTATAACAAGTTCGCACCATCGTCAAGGAGACGAAAAACTAAATAATATTACTATACCAATTTCTTATTATGCGTCTGGATTTACGATTCGTCGACTTCTAAGTCGTTAAAGGTGGGAAGGGAATGGAGACAAGGAATGGGAAGGAATTCGGAATATGGGTTTTCGAAGAAATAATCCCGCCATTCACACGAAGTGACTTGGAGAAACGAAGGAAAATCCAAATCTGGATAGCCGGATAGGAATTCAAACCTGCTTCCTCTCGAATGCGGGGCCATAGCGTTAACGCTCAGCCATTAGGTTCAGTTTTTCAATATCTTTCGTATTTGGTCTATGATACCGTCCATAAAATTATTTAAAAAATCTATTGAAAAGTTAAAAATCGTAAATTAAAATATATGTGCAGAAGTGAGTTCATCTGATGAGAGCGGGGATATCAAAAAAATCTCTGAAATCAGAAACGCAATTCAAATTTCATTTTCTCTCTCTCTACTCTTTTCGCCAATCTCTCTCTTTTTTAATTTTTTTGCTAGGGCTTTACGGCTCGTCAACAGCAAGGTCATTAGAGGCGGGATCGGATTGGGGCAAGAAATGGGCAGGAACTCGGCTATGGCCTTTTCAAGGAAGCATCCGGGCGTTCGCCCTGGAGTGACTTGGGGAAACCATGGAAAACACAGATCTGGATGCCCGGACGGGGATTCAAACCCGCGTCCTCCCGAATACGAGGCCAGAACTTTAACCGTTCACGCACCACACCCGGTACTTTTTTTTAATTTTTAGCAGCTATCAAATTCAAAGTGAATATAAGCTCCCTCTTATATGGAAGATATTGTCATATTAATCCCGTTGTTTAATGAAGTAGTATTAGGGCCCTAAACCAAAAATGACGAGCAAAATTGATCGGTTTGCTAGTAACCAAATAGGTAACATTTCAGTCTTTTCGTAGAAACGTTTAAAAAAAAAATGAATCCAATTCACATTCTACTTGAGCAAAGACCTCAAACGGATGCTAAAACTACAGAAATTTGCAGTCTCAATAAAATGTGGTAAAATAAGAAATTTCAATGTAGTTATGATGTAATTCTCTATAATACTTTCTCTTTTTTTTTATTTTTCTTTTTTTTTTTCAAGTATGTCTTTCAGTAAAGATTAAGAGGTAGTTGGAATGAAATTATCACGCTCAGCAATAACATAATCATAGCTAATTGTTACAAAATTTTATAAATCGGCGGTACTACTCTTCGCAGCTAGAGTGTAATTCTAAAATATCGTAGTAGACGGAAACGTAGTGTTTACAAAGCGTATAATACTGGTTTCCTTGTTTCTTGCCACATTGACATTCCCGCACTGAATTTCAATTTTATGCCTCAGTTTTCCTCCTACAATGTTCTGATTGAATGCCTATAAGACTTTGCAATATTTAAACTTTCAAAAGAAATTGTTGCTTGTCATTCTGAGACAGACATTATAATGTAAATTCTTTGGGTTGGAATAAAATATACAGTAGCTACAGTTTGAATTTTGGAAAAACCGTGCCGCAAGAGAATCAATTCTTATCACCGATCAAGAAAAACAAAGTTACTTTCATAGCGTTTGTTGATTTAGAAAAAAAGCTTTTGGTAATGTAAGGCGGGACAAAATGTTCAAAATTCTTTAAAAAAAGTCATGTCTTACGTATCGAGATAGAAAATTTTTTTATAATTGATATGAGAATCAAGTCACATTATATTGGATGAACAATATTTTAAATTCCACAAACACACCTTTAACCGCCAATGTGGCCTATGAACTTATAAAAAAATGTTTTCATAGGAGTTTGTTTTTAATCAATTTGATGTAAAATATAATAATGTTCACTTTTACATATATGATATGAATTTTACAACAAGTGAGAAGGGGATAGTCAATGTAAAAATACCGAACTTGAGGTGGGATCGAACCCAGTACCCTCACCTCGGCAGGCCAATGCTCAACCGTTCAGCCACTTTGCCTTACGCTGAAGCCTACGTCGTCCATTATATAACAAAAGTAAACATATATATATATATAAAGATACAACATTTCAAGTTGAATAGTTAATGATGATCTATATAAAGAATCAAACTGTTATAACAGAAATAATCAGTCAAATAAAAATATGATAGATAGACGGGGAAGGAAAATAAATTTCTATTTCGGCAATGTGTCTGTTCTCTTGATACCGCCTAGCTGTAAGATACGTTTCCTTGAATAGGAAATTACCACAGCACTGCCAGAAGTCAGAAATCGTGGCAACACTGGAAGAAGTAGTTGTGGCAACCTCTAACAGGAAGTAAGTGCCAACTTTCCTGTTTCCTTCGGCCAAGAAGAATACCTTTATAACACTAAATAACACGTAATAATTTATCACGATCGGCTCTTTTGGAAAGATTGAGCAATCGTCTATTTTTCTGCATCTTCACAATTCGGCACACGCATTTTTGTAGACGCAATGACAGTTTATAAAAATAGTGGAGCGTGGTGGAATAAGCGCTGACGCGCTGGCCTCTCATTCGGGAGGTTGCGGGTTCGAATCCTCGTCCGGCCATCCAGATTTGGGTTTCAATGATTTCCCCAAATCACTCTATGTGAATACTGGAAAGGTTCCTTTAAAAGGCCATTGGAGAAATCCTTGCTACAACTCCTTTCACGCCTCTAATGACCTTAATGTCGACAACGCGTAAAACCATAAGCAAAAAGGGAAAAAGAATGTATGCTCGCCTCATGTCTTTGAGCAAGCATTGAACTTCATCTTTAATGTCTAAGTCGGTCAAATATTTTCGCAGCTTAGGAAAAGGTGGTAGTCACTGTGGGCCAAGTCTGCAATTGTATGGTGGGTGGGTGATTATTTTCCAACCAAAGTTTTGCAGAAGAGCGACGGTGTGATGAGCAACGTGTGGACCAGCTATGTCGTGAATAATGCTTGCTTCCTTGCTTACATTTCGTCTTCTTCGGTTCTGAATTGAACTTCTGAGTTTTTTCAGTGTTTTACAGTAGCTGTAGTAGTAGTAGTTGTTGTGGTCGCAGCTTGCATTAACCCGACTAACAATGACTCCTTCCCATTCAATTTTTTTTCCTTCTTATGGCATTACGTTTCGTCAACGTCGAGGTCGTTAGAGGCGGGGAAGGACTGCGGAAAAGGAACTGGAAGAAATTCGGCCTTGGCTTTTTAAAGGAACTATACCACCATTTGCCTGGAGTGATTTGGGGAAACCAAAGAAAACCCAAATCTCGATAGATGGAGGTATTCGAAGCCGTCTCCTCCCGAATGCGACACCATTAGCTTCACTTTTTCATTACTAGTCGTATTTGGTCTACGATTACATCCATAAAATTATTTAAAAATCTACTTAAAGCAAAGTTAATAATCGTAAATGATAAAATGTCGGTAGAAGTGAGATAATTTGATGAGAGGGTGAGTTTCCAAAACAATCTCTGAAATCAGAAACGCAATTCAAATTTTTTTTTTTCTGTCTCTCTTTCTCATTTTCAACCCCTCTCCCTTTTTTCTATTTTTAGCAGCTATAAATTAAAGGAATTAAAGATGCCGGATGCTTTATATTCTGTTCCGCTCATAAAATTCATATATTACTAAGGTGATAGATATATAGAAGATTGTCTTGCACCGCAGTGGTATGAGATTGAGTCAGCTACCTCAATTGGAATTTACGCGTCTGCACCAAACAGCATGTGACGGAGGTGAAAGGTTGATTTTTAAATGCTACACTTCTATAGCCAACTTCCTCGTTTCGGGTCATTATAGCTCCGTGATGATGCGCGGCGTCAGATACGGCGTCAACCGATTTGAGCTCCGGTGGTTGAAGAACTTTTTAGAACTAGGACATGTTTCGGTGGCGGTGAATTATTACTAATTATCAGATGGTGCACGAAAGTCCTGGTTTAAATCCCAAACCTCTCTGTAGCGCGTATGGAACTTCTGACAGTGACTCGTCCGCCGGATTTGGACGTTAAGCTGTCGGCCCCATCGATGTGTTTCGGGGGAGTAGGTCTCAATCGGCCGGCACCTTCTGTCTTATTTCATCTCTTATCTCTTATTTTACTGTCGTCAGTCTCTCGATTGGTTTGATATAAACCACCATCCCTTCTTATTTTGCACTATCCCCTTCATCTCAAAACACCTCTCTTAAAACACGTCCACCGTTATCTGCTTCATACATAACCAATCCCAAATGTATTAAAAAACCACCCACGAATCTGTTTTTTCTTTGTGTACGATTTTTCCACAAACTTCTTTCGTCAGCCATCATTTCCAAAACATATTAATTTCGTGGTTTAACTGTCCACTTAATTTTCAGCATCCTCCTATAGCACCACATTTCGAATTCTTCAATTTTCCTTCTTTCAGGCATTCCTGAAGTCCATGCTTCGTTACCATAAGGTGCTATGCTCCATACATACAGTTTTAAAAAGTTCTCTCTGGTTCCTGGGTCAATATTTGAAACTACTTTTTCATGAAGCCACATTCAAATTCCTCTTTTACTTCTTTTATAGCTTCCTCCACATATAAGCTGAATATTAGTAAGGATGAACTGCAACCATATCTGATACACTTTTCAACTGATTGGTGACTCTCATGATTCTCTACTTTTATTATAGCCACTTGATTCTTATATCAATTATAAAATATTTTTCTATCTCGATACGTAAGACCTGACTTTTTTTAAATTTTGAACATTTTGTCCCGCCTTACATTACCAAAAGCTTTTTTTCTAAATCAACAAACGCTATGAAAGTAACTTTGTTTTTCTTGATCGGTGATAAGAATTGATTCTCTTGCGGCACGGTTTTTCCAAAATTCAAACTGTAGCTACTGTATATTTTATTCCAACCCAAAGAATTTACATTATAATGTCTGTCTCAGAATGACAAGCAACAATTTCTTTTGAAAGTTTAAATATTGCAAAGTCTTATAGGCATTCAATCAGAACATTGTAGGAGGAAAACTGAGGCATAAAATTGAAATTCAGTGCGGGAATGTCAGTGTGGCAAGAAACAAGGAAACCAGTATTATACGCTTTGTAAACACTACGTTTCCGTCTACTACGATATTTTAGAATTACACTCTAGCTGCGGAGAGTAGTACCGCCGATTTATAAAATTTTGTAACAATTAGCTGTGTTATTGCTCAGCGTGATAATTTCATTCCAACTACCTCTTAATCTTTACTGAAAGACATACTTGAAAAAAAAATGAGAAAATATTATAGAGAATTACATCATAACTACATTGAAATTTCTTATTTTACCACATTTTATTGAGACTGCAAATTTCTGTAGTTTTAGCATCCGGTTTGAGGTCTTTGCTCAAGTAGAATGTGAATTGGATTCTTTTTTTTTTTTTTAACATTTCTACGAAAAGACTGAAATGTTACCTATTTGGTTACTAGCAAACCGATCAATTTTGCTCGTCATTTTTGGTTTAATACTACTTCATTAAACAACGGGATTAATATGACAATATCTTCCATATAAGAGGGAGCTTATATTCACTTTGAATTTGATAGCTGCTAAAAAATTAAAAAAAGTACCGGGTGTGGTGCGTGAACGGTTAACGTTCTGGCCTCGTATTCGGGAGGACGCGGGTTTGAATCCCCGTCCGGGCATCCAGATCTGTGTTTTCCATGGTTTCCCCAAGTCACTCCAGGGCGAACGCCCGGATGCTTCCTTGAAAAGGCCATAGCCGAGTTCCTGCCCGTTTCTTGCCCCAATCCGATCCCGCCTCTAATGACCTTGCTGTTCGACGAGCCGTAAAGCCCTAGCAAAAAAATTAAAAAAAGAGAGAGATTGGCGAAAAGAGTAGAGAGAGAGAAAATGAAATTTGAATTGCGTTTCTGATTTCAGAGATTTTTTTGATATCCCCGCTCTCATCAGATGAACTCACTTCTGCACATATATTTTAATTTACGATTTTTAACTTTTCAATAGATTTTTTAAATAATTTTATGGACGGCATCATAGACCAAATACGAAAGATATTGAAAAACTGAACCTAATGGCTGAGCGTTAACGCTATGGCTCCGCATTCGAGAGGAAGCGGGTTTGAATTCCTATCCGGCTATCCAGATTTGGATTTTCCTTCGTTTCTCCAAGTCACTTCGTGTGAATGGCGGGATTATTTCTTCGAAAACCCATGGTCCGAATTCCTTCCCATTCCTTGTCTCCATTCCCTTCCCACCTTTAATGACTTAGAAGTCGACGAATCGTAAATCCAGACGCATAATAAGAAATTGGTATAGTAATATTATTTAGTTTTTCGTCTCCTTGACGATGGTGCGAACTCGTTATAGTCCACCTAACGTAACCACACGACACTATTTCGACGATGTTGAAGCCCGAGAAGATTTCTTTCAGTGCTTACCTCTGATGAAAGATTTCATAGTTACGTGTGCAGTTTATTAAGAAGCACTCAGTTATGAGTCTTTCCTTAAGTATGTTATGTCCTGACGCAAGCAGGTAAGAGTCGATGTTATATTTTACGCATAACGCAGTTGTAGGTTCGACTTGTTTAAAATAAATGCAAAAAAATAATTGGAAAACCTAGACTCGAACCGAGGACCACGCGTTTACAAGACTAGATGGTTAGCCACAAGCAAACGGAGCTCATGTTCACAGACGGCTCGTGCAGTGGGTAAACAACCTTATCCTGCCTCGGAAGTCAGTTACATTCAACTGGCATTAGACAATTATCCGAAATAATCTCTTTATAATCGTTTCAATAGTTTTGTAGAACTTAAAAACTCTGGATCTTTGAACATTTACACCCACTTCTCGGACCACACACCCCATTATGTGTTGCATTATTGCAACTGATTAGCCACATCAATATATAAATAAATATGGTTATAGTTTTACGCTAATCATTTGGAATAAAATGTACTAGACGACCCATGCGAAAATTTCGCGAAAAAAAAAAATCGGTGAAAAGTGAGGTTGAATATGATGTCACTAAAGCTGAGTCATTACTCTTCATACTCCTACTTCATTTATCGATTTAGGTTGTATATACAGGGAGATAAATGGCTAGAGACACAAAAAACAGATTTTAGAAAAATTGTCATTTTTGCCC
Source organism: Vandiemenella viatica (assembly GCA_031002005.1). Lineage (NCBI taxonomy): Eukaryota > Metazoa > Arthropoda > Insecta > Orthoptera > Morabidae > Vandiemenella > Vandiemenella viatica. The sequence goes on from JARYHS010013630.1 coordinate 62,004,636, forward strand.
TTTAAGGGTCGAATTACGAAAAATTCATATCTTAAATTATAATGTTACCACGGCGGAGACCTTAATCTTTAGTATGATACCTCATTTATCTATATCGGTTGGATATCAAGTCAGATAAATGGCACGTGACACAAAAATGCGTTATAGAAGCATTTATACTTTTTCCATTTAAGGGCTGAATTCCAAAAACATTCTTTCTTAAAATATGATGTCACCAAATCTGAGACATTATTCCTCATAATCTTACTTGATTTTTCGATTTTGGTTAGATATCCAATGAGATAAATTGCTTAAGACACAAAAAATGAATTTTAGAAAAATTAACATTTTTGCTCTTTAAGGGTCGAATTACGAAAAACTCCTATCTTAAAATATAATGTTACCATGGCGGAGACCTTATTATTTAATATGATACCTCATTTATCTATATCGGTTAGATATTAAGGGAGATAAATCGCTCGTGACACAAAAATGCGTTATAGGAAAATTTATACTTTTTTCCCTTTAATGGTTGAATTCCAAAACAATTATTTCTTAAAATATGATTTCACAAAGCTGAGACGTTACTCCTCATATTCCTACCTCATTTATCGATTTTGGTTAGATATCGAGGGAGATAAATGGCTCGAGATAAAAAACACGCATTTTAGAAAAAGTGACTTTTTTTGCCCTATAATGGTCGAATTACGAAAAATTCCTTTCTTAAAATATAATGTTACCATGGCGGAGACCTTATTATTTAATATTGATACCTCATTTATCTATATCGGTTAGATATTAAGGGAGATAAATCGCTCGTGACACAAAAATGCGTTATAGAAAAATTTATACTTTTTCCCTTTAAGGGTTGAATTCCAAATACATCTTTCTTAAAATATGATGTCACAAAGCTGAGACATTACTCCTCATAATCCTACCTCATTTATCGATTTTTGGTTAGATATCCAGGGAGATAAATGTCTCGAGATACAAAAAACGCATTTTAGAAAAAGTAACATTTTTGCCCTATAAGGGTCGAATTACGAAAAATTCCTGTCTAAAAGTATAATGTTACCATGGCGGAGACCTTATTCTTTAATATGATACTCATTTATCTATATCGGTTAGATATTAAGGGAGATAAATCGCTCGTGACACAAAACGCATTGCAAAAATATTGATACTTTTGCCCTTTAAGGGTCGAATCCGAAAAATTTCTGGCTTAATATATGACGTCAGTAAAGCGGAGATCTCTTAATCTTTAAAACGATGCTTCATAAAACGGTTTCAGATAGGTATCCAGGGAGATAACTGACTCGTAACACAGAAAACAGCATTTTAGAAAAATTTACATTTTTGCCCTTTAAGGGTCGAATTCCGAAAACTTTCTTGCCTTAAAATACGATTTAACCAAAGTGGAGACCATAAGCTTTAATATGATACCTCATTCATTGATTTCGGTTAAGTATGAAGGAAGATATAGGCTTGTGACAAAAAAATACCTTATAGAAATAATATATATGATTGATAACTGAACCTCATTTTTACTGCGCTTTATTGCAATCTTGTTAATTACAACTTTAACGATATGTTTCACGATCTGAATTTAAGAAAAGTGTAGCTGGAACCGAATTTCGTCCGATTGGGTATGGTCGGCGATATCTTGCCTAATATTACAGTCAATCCAGGGACAGGAAAATGCGTTACTTGTTTCGAGATCGGTCAATAGCTTTTTACTGAAATGTGGGGAATGATAGATGAACTACCAAGAAGAATCGTCAATGGGCGGGCGGAGTCTTCCTGCTTTGTTCGAGGCTTGACTTAAGGAAATGAATAACAGATGGCACTGAGTTGAATACGGGCAATGATGCCACATTGTGCGAAATAAGGGACTTAGACTCAGGCGCCGACAGTCAATTTTTTTGCCAAAGGGTGTACCTATTCTTTATGGACAATGCCTTTGCAACTGAAGAACCCAAGCAAGAATTTAACTTTTGACTTCAATATGTGAGGTTTTTTGATCCGGGTGATCAGTTTGAACACTGTTGCTAATTTTGCACACAATCCTCAGATAATATTGGAAAACCAATACGCATCACCAGTGATAGCACTGTTCAATAACTCTGGACTGAGACCCACATATTCAAACAGATCAGCTACCACATTTTTTTCACATGTCTCGCTATTTCCTTAAGGAAGCATCACTGCGTTCGCCTGGAATGATTTGGGGAAACCATGGAAAACCCAAATCTCGATGCCCGAACAGGGATTCAAACCGACATCCTCCTGAATGCAAGGCCAAAGCGTTAACCACTCACCCACCACATTAGGTAACAATATTGTTTTCATCATCCCCATCACCACCGCTTTGAATTTAATCATTAACAACTATTCATGTGGCTGGTTTGACCACAGTTACTTGTGTGAATCAAGCTATGTGCTTCATCTTCTTTACCAGCATAAGTAAAGGCTAGGCCCAAAATACTGTATTGTTTTCACCCCAAATCTTTTTCCTTCAATTTGGGAAGGTGATAAGTACACTTTATCTTTCCCGAATATAAGGAAGCAGAGGACTAGTACAGACAATGCTTACCATAGATTAAGGTAGACAATCACAGAAGAGCACATATTACGATATTTTGTTAGTAACCTTGATTATGTGAAGACGAGGCATGTGGCAAAAAATCAGATGTTCATACATTAACGTTTAACAAATGATCAGTGCAAAGGTGGCTAAAGTAGTGGTAGTGGGTGAAGGGGGTGGGGCAGAAAATACAGAATTTATAGCTGAGGAGTAAACATTCAAACTATATTTTCTATTTTAGTTAAAACTTTGCAGTACATGCAAAAAACTGACAAATTAAAAAAAATGACTTTTATTCAAGCCTAATTAATATTATTTTTTAATTTGTATTACTGGACATTAGTAAGCATACATGGAATAAACAAACTGGCAAAATGCATTTAATATTTGTAGATACCACTTTTTGAAAAAATTCAGAGGATGAAACATGTTTTAGTTGTTTGGAAAGTGGTTAAAACATATTTTGAATTAAATGAGTTAAAACTCACGAATAATACAAAATCATTATATTATTTCATCAAATACCGAACAATCAAATAAACTGACAGATTATAGCAGATGCATACATTGTATTATTCATTAAATATTTACCAAGAAAAAAGCTGTAGTTTTCAAGTTCCTTGCAGTTTCGGCTGAACTACTTCAGCCTTCTTCTTGGGCAAACTGAATTAGATAGGTTTTAAATGCTCTACTAAATGTAACTAATGGGTCTTCTGAAAGGTTTGACCAGTCAGCAGAGTGCAGCTGTAATGTCGTTGGGTTGCTCAGTGGGGGCCATGGCACCCGTTGTTGTCTCTGCAGAAAGGCAAGTCACACATCAAGTAGTTTTAGGCCACTGTCTTAGTTGATATTATTAGGGTGTTTAGCAAACTCTAGCACCTTTTGTATCCACATCGGCCACCACTGGTGTTCTTTCAAAAGAAATCTGGTGTTTCCAAATCAATGACATGACTGCCTGTAAATTAATTTCACATAATGCCAACTAGTCTGTGTTGTTTGTTTTGAAGTGGTTGATATGTCTTCACAGCCTCTCAACTACTAGTGATCAGTCTCTTCAACATAACATAATCCACAGCTCTAAGAAATCTCACAATTGGCTATTGTAACCTCTGAATCCGATGAATCAAGTTCTTTGTTGCTGGACCCGATGGTTAAATCTGGCAGATGAAGTGATTGCAGCGAATGACTCTGCCATTACCTACGCTATGCTTCGCTCTCAGTGACTGCATGCCCCTGATCCAGTAATCCAGATACACTTTCCAGATATACAAAGGATAGACTCCCATATTTTTGATGATCTTGTGTAATGGTTAATGGTGGTCACAAAGTTCTGCCATGATGTTCTTTTGGTCTTCTTAATAACACAATGTGCCTTAGCTCTTGCAATTCAGAATGCTGAGAGATTGTCAGGAGTTTGGTGCAACCTAAAACAGTGCAAGGCCCATCTGCAATCCATTCGTCATTCCAGCAAACATTCTAGAGCTGCTAAGTATGGAATTATCAGCAGCCTGGTGAATCACTTCTGTTGGTCAAGGTTGTAGACCTATTCCTCAATGCTTTGACACTGCTGGAGAATGAGTGAATGGTGGTACAGCAGTCAATCAGCTTTGTTGATATTCCATCCGTGTCAGTTATTTTCTCATCCACGTTCAAACACTACATGCAGCCATATTGGGAAGTGGTAACTTCTCTGAATATCATGATCCACTTCCCAATTGAAAGAGAGCACAAAGAAAGGTCAACGGCAGAGGATGCACTGGAAGCAGTAATAAAGTGTGTCATTTGGTCAGTGTTGAGGATGCACAAATCCATCCGCTCCAATAATTTAGAAATTTCTCGACCTCTGGAGAAATTGGTGGTTGAACCCCACAACGCACTGTGGACATTGAAGTCTCCTAACAGGAGAAAAGGTCAAGAAATTTGCTGCAAAACATCAGCCAGTTGGTCAAAATCAACTGGTGATCCCGGCAATATATTTATTGAACATACAAACCTTTATATAGGCCCATATATTCTCACTGTTACTGCTTGTATGGGAGACATGAGAGCACTGGTTCGGAGTGGACAGTGTTTTGGACGAACACAGCTATTCCCCCCTTCGCTCAATCACCCTTCGTATCATCCTTTTGATATACTGTACATCATATACTCTTAACACTTGGTGTTGTGTTGGTCTAAAATGAGTCTCTTGGAGACAGACACAGTGGTCTAGACCGTCCCAAGGGTAGTGATTCCTCCTTGTAAGCTTGCAACCCGTGTATGTTCCATTGTAGTATGAAAGCCTTCCTCTCTATCGAGTTTCACCTATCCTATTTAGGTGGGTCCTCATTTGATGGTTGGTGAGGAACAGGAACTGGTTCATCCACCAGAATTTCTGAATCATCATCTTACAAAAATACTAGAGACATCTTGGACTCTGAGGAGACCTCAAAGACCCATGATTGTCTCTTCTTTGGTGACCTATTCTTCTTCTTCTCCCTACCACATGTTGGTCTGGGAGCATAGGAAGAAGAGGATTTCACAAATCTTGTTGGGTCTGTATTTTTAAATTTTGGACCACGGATCTTTTCTGGCATTTCATTTGCAGTGTTTGGTGGTGTTTCTGCTGCTGCCACAACACGTAATGATACTGGCATTGTAGCATTTTTAACTGTGGTCCTGTTTCTGTTGGTGGATGCTGCGAATCTGCTGCTGTATTGGTCAAGGGGTTAGATCTATTGTTAACAACATCTGTGGTCTTAACTGTTGTGACCTTGGTGGGTTTTGCACTACACTTACATTAACATGAGCATGTTGTACTTGTGCCCATGTCTGCAACAGATGTCTGTGTAGCAACACTTTCTTTCCTAACAAGGATTGAGACCATCTTAGCAATGCTTGTACCAAAAATTGGAGCAGCAAGAGACATGGCCTCTTTCTTTGCATCTCCATAACGAATTCGATCTTTGGTTTCCAACTCCTTTATCTTTTGCTCTTCTAGACACACATGGCACTCCCTCCTTCAGGCAGGGTGCAGCCCAGAGCAGTTGGTGCACACCTGTGGGAGCATGCAACTAACACTCAGCTCATGTGCTCCCCTTTCACACTTACTATGGGTGGTGTTGCCCTTACACAACACCATCGTATGTCCGAACATCTGGCACTGGAAGCACCACAACAGGTGTACATTCAGGTTTATGTAGCATGCTTTTATATTTTTGGGCAACACTGGTGTGCCAAACACCAGGACAAAGGTGGCAGTCTTTTAAATACTGCCATTTACCCTTCACATGATATGATGCACCTCAACTAGTTTCTGACATTTCCACTCCTTAAGAAGTTCCTCGGTCCATAAATCAATAAAGGCTGACAATGCTTTTGCTACAGTTCAGGAATTTGTGGAGTTCACTTTTAATGGTGAACTAGACAGGCTTCTCAGAGTTAAGGAGTTACGTAGCCTGCTTCCTGTTGGATGTTTCCAGCAGCAGTGTCCCATTCTTCAGCTTTTTAACAGACTTTAGGATCCCTAAAACACTCTCCAAACCTTTGTTAATATAAAAGGAGGACACCTTCTCAAAGTTTCCCTCTGTCCTTTGCATCACTACGTTACCTAGTACACGCTCTTTCCTGTTACACTCAGTTTGGGTAGTAGGGAGCTATTGTCCCTGACAAACTTCTTCGAATTATGGACATTTGTATGATGGTGAATCAAATCTAAATGAGCCTTTTTAAGTTGTGCGTCCATCCATGGCGTGATGGGTCTGAAACGGTTTGAACAGTAGAGGGAGGTCATGTGGAAGGCAGCAACATCATTGGTGCACCAAGTGCTTCTTATTCTGAGGAACAATGATGATGAATGAGGTACACCTTGCAATTGCAAAATATATTATTAATTAAGTTTCTCATCTGAGAAAACGTAAATGCTGCTGAAATTCTGCTCCGTTTACTCCCACAATTCGGGGAAAGAACTCTTTCATGAGCTCAAGTAAAACGGGTGTAACAAATTTAAGAAAGGTTGGGAGCGTGTTGGAAACAATTGGCCGCCTGCACCGTCTCCGCACCAGCATCACACCACAGAACACCGATGCTGTTCGAGAACTCGTCAAAGGCCATCAGCATTTAACTGTTCTTAAAATCTCTCATGAACTTCAGATCATGTACTGAATTGTGCAGTAATGTGCTGGGATTCAGGAAAGTGTCAGCTCGATGGGTTCCAAAGTTGCTGAATGCAGAGCAGAAAACGGCATAGTTTGAAATTTTTGAAGACTCCTAATGAGTTACGAGGGAGAGCATGATGCTTTTTTGGAAAAAATCATCATGTGTGATGAGACTTGGGTTCATCATTACACCCCAATTCAAAGAGCGCCAGTATGGACTGATGGAAGACTGGCAAAGGTGCACCGATGAAAGCGAAGATGATGCTTCCTGCAGGGAAGGCCACTGTGTCCTGGGACTTTAAAAGGTTCTGCTTGTAAATTTTCTTCAAGATAGTCAAGCCATTACTTCTACCCGTTGTTGTGATCACCTTAGTCGAGCATAAATTGTCAGTCGGTCAAAAACATACGGCATTATGATCAGAAGTGTGTTGCTTCTCCATGAAAATGCCGGACACAACACAACAGAAACACGCACAAAAATTGGTTGACATGAAATGAGCTGTCCTAGAACATTCACCCTATAACCAAGACCTGGTGCCATGCATCTTCCATATGTACAGATCACTCAAGGAAGCCGTTGGTGAACAGCAATGCACAATGAATGAGGAGGTGCAGCTGTTCTTGTGAAGTTGGTTTGATACACTGTCCCCAAACTTCTTATGATACCAAAATTAATAAAATTGCCTACCGCTGAATTAAGCCCATAGATAAGAAGGAAAACTATGTAGAAAAACTTAACTTAGAATTTATTTTGCAATTTTTTTTAATTTTTTGCAAAAGGCTCGTTTATATTTGATCCTCCCTCATACTTGCCCGTGACTCACCTACACTGCATGTAGTGCAGTTATTTATTTATTTATTATTATTTTTGTAAATTTTGACTTAATTTTAAGGTGAGTAATAGTTTTTTTTGTATTTTTAGGCTTAATTTTAAGGAGGGTAATGGTTGAATGGTGTGTTGCCTCCAATACAGGCAAAAAGCTAATATGACAAGAGTGCACAGGTGCCATGCAGGTTACATGCTAGAGACTGATTATCCTCACCACCCATTCACCTCCTCAGCATGTGTCACACCTTGAGGTTAAAGGTTTTTTTACAGAAAGGTTTATAGCATCCTTACGATCCAAGCATTTAAGCCAAGATTGCCACTCTCCAAAAGACACAATGTTCCACCGTACACCCTACAGTGCTCGCTGAAGCATGCACTGAGTTTATAGTGTAGGAAACTTGTGATGCTCACAAGTTTTGCCTAAACCGTACCTGGAGCTGGCGTACCTGGAGCTGGCATACCTGGAACTTGCATACCAGGCCCCTGTGGAGTTAGTTTTTCAGTTATAAGAGCCACCCATTCTGTAGACCCTGCAGAAAAGTTTCTTGTCGAGTAAAGAACATGTGCTACAAACTTCACTAGACAAAGACCTGAGCCAATATTGAAATCATGTACAGATATTCTCCTGAACATAGTATAACTAACTCTGTATAAATCTTTGCTGAAGTTTGGTTGAAAAGTCCAGGCAACTTCCTTGCACTTGATGCAATACAACCGCATATTAGGCGTATATCTGATGTCAAGGATACATTGGTTAGTTAGTTCCCATCCAAGTTAGTATGATGAGAGGTAGCATGAGCATGTCACCTCTCATGATACCAATTATTTTAATTCATATTTCACCATTTGTGATATCACAGTACTTTCAAGCAGTAGGAATCACTCTGAACTCCAAAATTGAGAACTGTCCTACAAGTACAAACTGGATACCAGGCAACCACCCTCCAAATTAACCTCTTTTCTCAACATCTTTTATTTTCCACTTTCCCCATCTCCACAAACACAAATCATTGTTTACAATATGTGATGTTTGACTTCATATTTTCTGAATGCTATATATGACATACAACCTGCTACTATCACCTTCACTATTCCTATCACCACAGAAAGCTTTCCCATCATTGGACATTACACCTGCAAAATCTCCCATCTCCATAATCCAGTTAAGCTGCAACTACTGTTCAGCTTCCTTCATAAGTATGGCCACCAATCAACTGTCCATAACAATAAATGGCCACAGACAAACAGGATTCACCCAGAAACTAGACCACCCAGCAGGTGCTTATGCCACCTCCCAAACAGCAGCAGTCCTCTCAACTCAGACGCTGAAAACTGCCTACCAGTACAAACTGGACACCAGACAACTATTGGATCTCGACTTAGAATAATACCCTGTGAACCCATCAAGTTTTTCTTCTCTCTCTCTCTTCTACTCCAAATGACAACATGAACTACCTCTCAGCAGAGGTGATGTTTAATTTCTTATTTTTATGGATTACCGTTCATGTTTAGTAATATGTATTTATTTAATATTACTCACTTTTATAATATTTGCTATCAGCTCCTACTGCTTCTCAATTACTTTTTTTGATAACATATTTACTAATTTTGCAATGCTAAGTTATTTTCCTTAACTAATTACCTCCATATCCTGTCCTTTATCTGAATGTACACCCACTATACACCTTGCTCAATGACCTCTATTTGAGGCAGTCACCTACAGCACCCATGCTCTACCATATTATACTGCTGAAGAGGCGATAAAGCCCCAATAATTGCTACATTTCTTGTGTCCATAATCTGAAGTAAGTGATGGTTTATTTCTCTATTCTAATTTTTACTTTTGTTTTGGTACCCAGTACCTGTTGTTCCATTATATTACAAATTATGATTTGGAAATAAACCACCACTTACCTCAGATGACAGATGGTTTCGACAAACGAAATGGAAACAACACAAGAAACATTGCAAATATCACGCCTTAGCAGTAGAATAGGGCCGATGATGTGTCCATGCCACTCTGCTATCATCCGAGGAAAGCAACGGTTTATTTCCCCATCCTAATTTGTAATTCTACCTCACTATTCAACATCTATTTGGGTTTACGTTATGTTTGTGACTGTTCGCACACAGTTCTACCATCACCTAGTAAATGATGTTTCCTTTTTGCTTATATTGGATAAGGAAAGTAAATCCATCACTGATCAAAGTTCAAGGCAGGAGGGTAATCTAGACACAAAAAAGGAGGCATAATATGAAAGTTAAAAACAATATATGTATAGTGAAAAGAGTTTCCCTGAACTTGAAGATCTCTTGGGCATGCAGCCGGATCAATTGATCGTAGTTAAACGAATTTTTGATGGTGTAATGTGCCATCGAAAATTCGTTGAACTACGATCAATTGATCCGACCACATGCCAGAGAGATCTTCAAGCATCAGATTTGCTGGGAAAACCTAGGATTACATATCAGTTTCCTTGTAGAAGGTGAATATGGTATGCAGTGCCCATATGTTCATTTTTTTCAACATGGTATCTTGCACATGACCCCTTCACCACCCCACCCCTCCACCACCCTTCTTTTCAAAAGCTAGACCTTTCAAAGCCCAATAAGCTTTAGGAATTCAACATTAGAAGTAGCTAATTTTAGTGCCAAAGAAGGCCACACTGCTTGAAAAGACCAATAGGCTCAAAACCAACATTAAACATTTGGATCAGCGAGTATGAAAGGCAAGAGGATAATGTTGGGATCATTAGGCAGGAGCAGCAATTTAACAACTGCAGCATATTCTTTATAGTGGAGTAAAATAAAAGAACTGTGGAATTATATTTGAAGCATAATGGATGAAGTAGAGGTAATTATACATTTTGGCAGATTATTATATTTCAATTAAACAAGGAGGTGAAACAGAAATATATACAAGGTCATGCTCTGAACCAGTTCCAGTTTCAGGCTGTGACCCTTCAGAAGACGAAAACTTGATCCCTTACTATTTTTGTCATTCCCTGTTCCCCTTTTTTCAGAAGACAAATATTTCGGTACAGAAATCATTACTGTAAAAAAAGACTTTTCAACACTTCCTTTTTTAATTTGGTAATTCATTTATGAGGTAAATACTCAACACCAACTGAGGATGAAAATAAAACATACCTTCAAACTTTTTTTAGTAACTGCTATTCCTACTCTGAATGTGTCATCTGTATTCCCAGAAAAAGTAAGTTCATAGTCTTCTGGCTTGGGATTCTTTTTAGGCATGATAATTTCAGAGCCAGTGAACTCATCATGAAATCTTGATTTATTTATAATGTTGGCCTTTCCATCTGGGAGAAGAATGGAGGATAAAACTTCAACAATTCTGTATAAAAAATTAAAATATATTTAGTACTAAACAGAAATTTGTATTATACAAAATACTTCAGTCAGCAACAATCCAATGAAAAGAAGGGGAAAATTAAAAAAACTGACATCACAGGACATTGTGCAAACTTTATCCAAATATACAGATTTCAACTTTCTTAAATCAATTCAGATAACTGTTAAGGTGTTACATTAAAAACAACCATATATTGTCACACAACTCTAGTGAAATTGATTAGCAAGCTATGAAAATCCAAAATCATTAGATTCATTACATAAATGTGTTACTTTTCATCATCATTCTTCCAAAATAAGATATAATCCACTTCTGTTCAGATTTAGATATGCTCTTCACATTAAATAAAAAAGTATTTTCACTAAGCAAGAAGAAAAGTAATGGAAAGCAATAAAAATTTTAGCATAATATTAAAGGACATGGAGACTAGTCAGCAGAGTACATTCGTCATTTTACAGACACGCAACAAAGAATGCACTTTTGAAATAACAACCCATGTGTAGTCAAGTTTTGTAAAGCTGATAAAAATCCGTTGTAAGAAATGTATGAAATCTTAATGATAGGCAAGCACGTTCTCAGAAAATATTGTACTTAAAGGAAGATTAATTGGCTGTAACATGTGGCATCATATAATCTGATTTTTAACTGGACAATGATGAACATTGTAATAGTTTTACAAATACAATATGACATTTGGCTTTGATATTCAGATAAAAATCACTGTATCAATGAAGCTTAGAATTTAATCAGTGTAGACATATGTTACTAACATCAATATATTGTAAAACATACAATAGGAAGCAATTACATTATAATATTTGTATGCCTTTTCACTAATACGTTAAATGTGGTGGACCCCAAGGTTTAGGGGGGGGGGGGTAGAATAAGTTTTGATTTCATACAATGAAACCAGGAGGAGGTCAGTTGCAACAAAGAGAATAAACACTGGCAGACATTGGAATGTGATGATGTAGGAGCCAACACCCAGCAGAGCAGGTCAGGAGTCAGCAAGAACAAGCTGAACAATGACATCATTTGGCAAAGGAGAATCATGGAGGCAGCTATTGGTCGGAAAGAAACCCTACCACGGGCTAATAATGGGGGACAGAGGACCAAAACCAGCGTGCACAGAGCAGAGAGGGTTCTCGGCAATCGTCGCTCTTGGTTCTTGTCTTTTAGATCGATTTGAAGGTCAGCCATGGCAGCACCAGAGATGGAAGCAGCCTAACAGCAGACATCAGCATCTTCAATACAACAGTTTGGAGGAAACCACTTTGAGAAAATGTAGCTGGGCTATATCAGACGTTATCCAAGCTAAAAGGGAAAACTATTCAGGCATTAGCAGAGAGGAATAACTAGAATAACTCAAGAAAACAATGGAAGAATTAAAGGTCTATAATGTAATAATGTAAATAAATGTAAATGCTGCATATACCTTACTGCAGTATCATTTATAAAATTTAACACTCATGGAACTTTGAGTCTTACCCACAATTTAATGTTCCTCTTGAGAAGTGGCAGAGTGAAAACAAAAAAAAAATTAGCCCGGCCACCACAGTAGGATTTTCTTGGCTTCATGGTGTGGCGTCAGCTAACACGAAAAAACGTTGGGTGTGAGGGTAGAAATACTCCAGTAAGTTGCACGTAATGGGATTAATGGAGAATTAAAGTAAAAAGAATTGTAAGAAAGAAAATACCTCTCAATACAACAGTGTTACAGAATTCACCGAAGCAGTCAACGCAGCAATAAGCAGTATCGGTGAGCGGATTCAGCACAACGTGGCGCAACAGTGCAGAATTGGGGACAGCAGCAAAAGGTCACTGGTCAGCACTTCAGCAATGCAGCAAAAGAGTGAGTAAGCAAGTTTTGCAGCCATGACAAATAGTGCAGAGGCAGTGATTCCACAAAAAGCGAGAATGTAGCAAAAAGAGAGAAATCGAGAGTGAGCTTAGCAGAAGCTTTAAAATTAATTTCTAATACATTTTGTGGCAAAAAAGGAGAATTAGATAAGTTTCTTAATAATTGCGATATGGCATTCAGCCTTATGAACCCAAGATTTTGTTTAAGTTTGTTAAATCACGCATCGGAGGTCAAGCCAGACAAAGTATTTGAGTACGAAAGAAAGTAAAGGATTGGAAAGATGTTCGAGCTATATTAATAGAGAATTATCAGCTGAAGCATATGGTGGATCATTATATTATCAGTATGTTTGCAAGTCGGCAACGGGTTGGAGAAACAGTGGAGGAATGGGTTAGTAGGCTGGATGGAATTGTGCATGAATTTTGAGAAGCCATGAAGAGAGATTTAAAAGGAAGTGAGTTAACAGGAGCGTTTAAGTTAATTCATAATTTGAGTCATGCTGTGTTTACTAAAGGTTTAGTAGACAAGAAGATTGTTGCAGTGCTAAGGGCATGAGGAACAGATGTGCCATTGTCGGAGATTGTGGAGATTGCCCTTTCAGAAGAAACTGTAATTCTGTTGGTCACAGAGAAACGGCAGCACCAAGGAAATGATCACAGGCAGCACACAGGATTAAATGGAGGAAGAAATGAAGCTTGGAATTCTAGGAGTACAAGGACTGTGGAAGATTATCAATTATGTGGAGTAATCGGCCACAATGTGAGACGGTGTAGAAAAGCATCAGTTGTACATGAAGTGGCACATGCAGTGAGAGTGCGCTTTCAATTGTGTAATCGCGGTGGGCATGAAGTGACACAATGCCAGAACGGTGTAAGCATGAGAGTGTTCACTGCATGAGCAAGTAAACAAGCCGAAGACAAACGTTTCAAAGAGGAATGTAAAGAAGCTATTGCAGAGATGAGACAATGGAGGAAAATGCCAGGGAGGCTAAGTTCTATAGATGAGAATGAACATAAGGGTAACTGCAGGAGATGTAAATTTGAAGAATCCTAGGACTTGTGAAAGATGTAATTAGTCGAGTCATATGGGACAATGCTGTTCCTACAGGGGGATGAAATGCAATAAATGTTGAAGATGGTGTCATCATCCACAAGATTGAAATGCATCTCCATGGGTGGAGCAGGTGCAAGGAACATGGAAGAGTGTGGAAACTTAGTCGGACCAAAATCAAGCGGTCCGGTGACGTTCAAAGACGGGAGTTGGAAAAAGTGGTTGCATAATGACTATGTTGAATTAGAGTGTGAAGAAAGTAAATACAGTCCAATCAAGTTGTTGCTGGATACAGGAGCTCAGGCGACTCTTCCCATGTCAGAGCGTGTAAGACAGGCCCACAAGAAAGAAATGATGAAAGGAGTGCAGATTAAACGGATCACAGGAAAACCCTTATTCACTGAAGGAGCAATGATGGTTACTCTGAAGGAAGGTCAGGAACTGACAATGTGTCATAAGATGCAAATTGTTCCATTTGGAAGGAGATATCCTGCCATACACAGACACAGTAAAGCATACGGATAAAGTCAGAAGCTGTAGGGAAGATAATTAATGAGCATCGATATAGGATACCTGAGGGTCAGAAACGGGATTGGAAGAAAGAAGTTGATCGCTCGATGCAAGAAGATATAATAGAGGAAAATCAAGTGCAAAGGGCTTATGTGCAAGGTATCAAGATGTCTTCCATTAGGTAATAGATATGTAGAAGCATAAAGCAGTGGAACAGAAAATTCAATTAAAGGCTGAAGATGTAAGAAAGAGAGAATAGAAGAAATAGGATAGAATACCTGAAAAGCAAGTGAATAATCTGCAGAACGACGTAGGAAAGTCATCAAAGTCAGAGCTAATAAATGAAGAAATCAGCGGCAAGATGAATTCATTTTTTTTAATACACCATTGGAAGAAAGAAACTAAAGGTCTACTTTGGGAAGAAATAATGCAACAAAGTGGAACCAAGATAATGAGAAAGGTGAAGAACGAAATCGAAGAAACGCTGAAAACTTAAATAGTACGTGGTTTCGAAACCAAGTGGAAAATGTCAATGAGAATTCTTACGAGGACACAGGAGGATCAGAGAAAGAAGGCAAATGATTAGTGCCAGAGAAAATAAAAAGAGAAAGCAGAAGTTATGAGAGATTGCAAGAGCAGCAAATATGAAGTGAAGCACTGTTGTCAGGGAAAACAGATGCATTAACACACATTTGACAGATGAACGAGGTACAAGACTGGACGAGGGAAGCAATGTCAAAACAGTTAACACGGATCAACTGAAACAATTCTACTAGTAAGGAATGAATGCAAACTTCGAGAACGTTACACCACCACGCTCCGTGCGATAATAAATCGTAGGTGGTGAGTAGATAAAACATAGCGTGTGGTCGCAGATTTTAGTATGTCCACAGGAATGACTGAGACAGCGAAGAAATGTCTCTATGTTGGTGAATCAGCAGTCATCAGTGTTAAGTGCAGACAGTGAGAGAGCGAGCGACAACAGACAACAGATGAGTGTGGCATATGTCACAAGGCAACCTTGGAGTGGGCATGGTGCTTACTTCAGCGGCCAGCCAATGCAAGCAGCAGTGGGCAAAAATGTTACGCGAGCTACAAGACATTGGCAGCGGAGACCTGTTGTGCACTAGTATTCCAGTTGTTCAATAATGAAGCCGACACATCCCTTGGATATTCCAATATTGTTTGCGATACACTTCTGAATGATTCACTGGTCATTTTGAACCAAATCTTCAACGAGTTTTCAATGTTTATTGTCTGTGGCAGTGGATTGGACATCTGCTGATTTTTCATCAACAATTATGGCTTTTCTAGGATCGCAATCAAAAAATTTTACTGCCCATCAAATCTTAGTAGACCTATAAACAGCATCATCATGATAAATAGCTTTTAAACGATGATGAATCTCAGCAGGAATTACTTTTTCAGCAGTTAAAAATTCGATAACAGCATACTGTTTAACTCATGTTGACATTAGCACTAGAACATGACTCCGTACTTCTTAAAATACTCTGGACAAATTCAATGACTTCAAACAAAATAGAAAGACTTTCCGTAACACATACTCAAAGTCATACAGGTGCCTTTATTGTGGAAATGAGGTATGTATAGACAACAATGGAGAAGCAAGTAGTAAAACACAATGAATAAATCAAATTGTTAAACAAGACTGCCCCATATCACCAATTCTCTCTAACCTATGTACTGATAATGTCACTAGACAATGACAAGATACTTTATATAGAAATTACACAATTTCAGGCACTATATAAAACACGATTTTATTTGTAAATGATATTATTTTTTATTGAAATATGTATATGGAAAGGAAGTTGCAGGGAAGAAGACTAGTTGGTCACCCTAGAAACAGATAGCCAGACCAAATAAAGATATATTTACGGAAAGAAGGAGAGACAAGAGGATGAAGAGAGAGAAGAATCATTTTACAACAACATTAAATGGAAAATAATCTTATATATATATAAAAATAGACGTGTTTTTTCCTATATTTCACTTTTCAGGCACCACTACCTTGCACAGATCACTGATGTTTGTTGGTGGAAGTAGCATGGGGTTTCCTGTCGTGCACAACGTTGGCCGAATAGCGATAGCTGTGGGGATGTGGGAGATATAATGATTAAAGTTGGTCAGTGCAGGGCGTTTTCATATTTCGACCAAAAATTCGTATCTCCGTATACTTCTCTTTCCTGCCACAACTACATAACATAGACCTTTGGTATTTGTGTGTGGTAGTAGAATCGTCTTTCCTGTCGTGCACTATGGTTGTTAGATGTCGGTAGCTACGGGGGTGTGGGAGATATGGGGGTTGAAAGTGGTCGACCTGTGGCAATTTCATACTTCTGCCAAAGACAAAAGTGTCATGGTGTATCACTTTTCAGCGAAAACTATAGATCACAGATAACTGGTGTTTGTGTGTAGTAGTAGCACAGAGTCACCTTTCGATCACAACAGCGGCCGATTTTCAGAAACTGTGGTACTGTGGTAGATATGGTGGTTGTAAGTGGCCGACCAAGGATATTTTCGTATTTCGACTGTCTCCGCATATGTCACTTTTCTGCCACAACTACATAGCATAGAGCATTGGTGTTTGTGTTTGGTAGTAGAATCGTATCTCATGTAGTGCACTATGGTTGTTAGATGTCGGTAGCTATGGGGGTGTGGGAGATATGGGGGTTGAAAGTGATCGACCTGTGGCAATTTCATACTTCTGCCAAAGACAAAAGTGTCATGGTGTATCACTTTTCAGCGAAAACTATAGATCACAAATAACTGGCGTTTGTGTGTAGTAGTAGCACAGAGTCACCTTTCGATCACAACAGCGGCCGATTTTCAGAAACTGTGTTACTGTGGTAGATATGGTGGTTGTAAGTGGCCGACCAAGGATATTTTCGAATTTCGACTGTCTCCGCATATGTCACTTTTCTGCCACAATTACATAGCATAGAACATTGGTGTTTGTGTATGGTAGTAGAATCGTATCTCATGTAGTGCACTATGGTTGTTAGATGTCGGTAGCTATGGGGGTGTGGGAGATATGGAGGTTGAAAGCGATCGACCTGTGGCAATTTCATACTTCTGCCAAAGACAAAAGTGTCATGGTGTATCACTTTTCAGCGAAAACTATAGTTCACAGATAACTGGTGTTTGTGTGTAGTAGTAGCACAGAGTCACCTTTCGATCACAACAGCGGCCGAATTTCAGAAACTGTGTTACTGTGGTAGATATGGTGGTTGTAAGTGGCCGACCAAGGATATTTTCGAATTTCGACTGTCTCCGCATATGTCACTTTTCTGCCACAACTACATTGCATAGAACATTGGTGTTTGTGTATGGTAGTAGAATCGTATCTCATGTAGTGCACTATGGTTGTTAGATGTCGGTAGCTATGGGGGTGTGGGAGATATGGGGGTTGAAAGTGATCGACCTGTGGCAATTTCATACTTCTGCCAAAGACAAAAGTGTCATGGTGTATCACTTTTCAGCGAAAACTATAGATCACAGATAACTGGTGTTTTTGTGTAGTAGTAGCACAGAGTCACCTTTCGATCACAACAGCGGCCGAATTTCAGAAACTGTGTTACTGTGGTAGATATGGTGGTTGTAAGTGGCCGACCAAGGATATTTTCGAATTTCGACTGTCTCCGCATATGTCACTTTTCTGCCACAACTACATAGCATATAACATTGGTGTTTGTGTATGGTAGTAGAATCGTATCTCATGTAGTTCACTATGGTTGTTAGATGTCGGTAGCTATGGGGGTGTGGGAGATATGGGGGTTGAAAGTGATCGACCTGTGGCAATTTCATACTTCTGCCAAAGACAAAAGTGTCATGGTGTATCATTTTTAAGCGAAAACTATAGATCACAGATAACTGGTGTTTGTGTGTAGTAGTAGCACAGAGTCACCTTTCGATCACAACAGCGGCCGAATTTCAGAAACTGTGTTACTGTGGTAGATATGGTGGTTGTAAGTGGCCGACCAAGGATATTTTCGAATTTCGACTGTCTCCGCATATGTCACTTTTCTGCCACAACTACATAGCATAGAACATTGGTGTTTGTGTTTGGTAGTAGAATCGTATCTCATGTAGTTCACTATGGTTGTTAGATGTCGGTAGCTATGGGGGTGTGGGAGATATGGGGGTTGAAAGTGATCGACCTGTGGCAATTTCATACTCCTGCCAAAGACAAAAGTGTCATGGTGTATCACTTTTCAGCGAAAACTATAGATCACAGATAACTGGCGTTTGTGTGTAGTAGTAGCACAGAGTCACCTTTCGATCACAACAGCGGCCGAATTTCAGAAACTGTGTTACTGTGGTAGATATTGTGGTTGTAAGTGGCCGACCAAGGATATTTTCGTATTTCGACTGTCTCCTCATATGTCACTTTTCTGCCACAACTACATAGCATAGAGCATTGCTGTTTGTTTTTGGTAGTAGAATCGTATCTCATGTAGTGCACTATGGTTGTTAGATGTCGGTAGCTATGGGGGTGTGGGGGAAATGGGGGATAAAATGGTCGACCTGCGGCTATTTCATATTTCTGCCAAAGACGCGTGTGTCACGTTGTATCACTTTTAAGTGAAAACTATCAATCGCAGATTACCGGCGTTTTTGTGTGGTTGTAACACAGAGTCACCCATCGATCACAACGTTGGCCGAAATTCGGTAACTGTGGGAGTGTGTGAGATATGGTGTTCGAAATTGGTCGATCATGAATATTTTCGTATTTCATCCAAAGACTTGTGTGTATCCGTAAATTTTACTTTGCTGCCGGAACTACATAGCGCAGAAGACTGGTATTTGTGTGTGGTAATAGTATCGAGTCTCCCATCGTGCACTATGGTGGTTAGATGTCTACAGCTGTCAATATGAATACTTTACAATCACGAACGAAGTTGTGGGTACCAGCTATTATATTATAAATGTGGAAGTAAGTTTCTGTCTTTTTGTTACGTTTTGAAGACTAAATGGCTATATCAATACTGATGGAATTTAACAATGAAATAGTGTAGGAAGGACACAGGACATTTTTTCGGCATGAATAACAGTTTTAGTCACGAAAGTTTAAGAACTTATCGAATGATGAAAGACAGACAGATTCGTGTGTTAGTCTGTAATGTTACTTTGGTTGCTCAGTCACGCAATCTGTTAGTGTTTGATTTATTAATAAATTTCGATAAGAAACAAAACTTATTATTTAGTATAGAAGTCAATTTGCTCTGCACTGTACTATTCATTTGTGTCTGTATAAAAGTTTCTGGCACCAATTTGTCTTCCTTTTTGACATGCCTTACGGACGTAAACCTGGCCTAAGGTGCAGGTCTAGAAGACAATGTGCTGCTATTAGATTATAAGATTCAGATGCTCATGTTGAATAAAGAAGAAAAAACCAAGCTGAAATAAAGCTGCCATCTGTTAACCACCCCCCCCCCCCCACACACACACACACATCCCCGCACCTTCGCTTACTTTTCTGTTTTTAAATATGTTGTAAATTGATTCTCTTCATGAGACAGATTAGATGATAGGATGATATAATGATGGCTTTCCATCATATTATGTCGACTCGGTGTTGTTTGGGACAAATCTTACGTTACTAACAGTTTTCTATATCCAATTCTGGAATTGAAACTCCAAGTCCACGCGTACGAAGTCGCGGGTAACAGCTAGTCATCAAAAAAAGTTGACCTGGAAGGATTCCTGAATGAAGAACAACTTCAAATATCTGACAACAAGCACAACAAAACTCCAAGATGGTATAATACAAGAATATCCAAGATTTAAAAAACCTTCAATGGTTTGTTTTTCAGAAAAACATTACAGGAACTGCATAATAATAATTAATGAAAAAAGATAAAAACATAAAAACTAGCATATTCTATACAAAGTGTGGTACAATAAGCAGTTTCTAACAAAGAAAGACTTGGGGAAAACAAAAAAATTCATAAAACCATAGCAGTGCCAGTGCTAAAATCAGCAGTGTAACTATTGTGGATAAACAATGCAGCAAAAACATGAGATCAAATCATTATAAATAAAAATTCAGTTTGTACATGTTTGTTTTCACAAAACTCGAAAAGTAGTATGCCGATTGATAGAAATTTTTGGAGAATGTGATGGGCGGCCCGAAGAAGGTTTTTATATACAATCATTCAAACCTATGGTTTTGTTCAAAAAATCTGATATTTTGTCAAAAATTTCATCATTCTTTCATAGCAATTTACGCTCATTATGTGCGTAATTAATTGTTGGAAGTGATTTGACTCCTTGGGAAGTTATTTGATCTCCTGGGAAGTTATTATTTTTTGTTTAAAAAATCAAAATGTGAGTTACTGTGATTTTAATTATAGCATTTAATTCAATTTTTTTTCTCGGTTGATTGTGCATAATCAATCATTGGAAATGATTTGATTATCTGGGAACTGATTTGCTAATCTGTTTTCGAAAACTGAAATGCGAGTTACTTTTATTCTGATCATTTCATTCGATTTGTTTCTTTTTTTTTCAGTAGATTGTCATCTGTGTTTTTGCCATCCAATTATTTTTTTTTTGCTGTCGTCAGTCTTTAGACTGGTTTGATGCAATCCTCCATCCCTTCCTATCCTGTGCTAACCTCTTCATTTCTACATACCCCTTACAACCCACGTCCTCAATTATCTGCTTCATATATTCTAATCTCTGTCTACCTCTACAGTTCTTACCTTCGACTGTTCCCTCCACTAACAAATTAACCAATCCAGCATGTCTCAAAATATGACCTACCAGCCTGACTCTTCTTACTGTAAGCTTCTTCCATAAACTTCTTTTCTCACCCATCATTTCCAAAACTCGTTCATTTCTTACTTTGTCTGTCCACTTAATTTTCAGCATTCTTCTGTAGCACCACATTTCAAATGCTTCAAGTTTCTTTCTTTCCGGCATTCCTAAAATCCATGTTTCGCTACCGTAAAGTGCTGTGCTCCACACATAGAGTTTTAAGAAGTTCTTTCTAATTCGTAGATCAATATTTGAAACTAAAAGGTTTCTCATTTTCATGAAGGGTCGTTTTGCTGCTGCTATTCTGCTTTTAACATCATTCCTGCTTCGCCCATCGGTTGTAATTTTGTTTCCCAAGTAACAGAACTCACTCACTTCTCCTATTGCATTCGATCCTATTTTTATATTTAATCTGCTAGTATTGGTATCATTTCTGCTACATTTCATCACTTTTGTTTTACTTTGATTTATATTCAGTCCAAAATCTTCCTTCAGTATTTTGTTCATGCCATCCAATAACTTCTCAATATCCTCAGTCCTCTCTGCTAATAAGACAATGTCGTCAGCAAATCGTAGCATACTGATTTTTTCTCCCTGAAAACTTATGCCACATGGGAATTTTTCTTTGACTTTCTTCATTGCTTCTTCTACATACAAGTCGAATATTAACGGGAACAGACTACAGCCTTGTCTCACACCCTTTTTAACTGATGCATGTCTCTCATGATTCTCTACTTTTATTACAGCCACTTGATTCTTATATAGTTTATAGAGTATTCTTCTATCTCTATACTTTAGACCTGACTTCTTTAAAATTTGGAACATTTTGTCCCACTTAACATTATCAAAAGCTTTTTCTAAATCAACAAATGCCATAAAAGTATCTTTGTTTGTCTTGATCCGCCCTTCAAGTATTAATCTTAAAGACAGAATTGCTTCCCTTGTACCGCGATTTTTCCTAAACCCAAACTGATCTTCACCTACTATCTCTTCTACTACCCTTTCCATCCTTCTGTATATTATTCTGGTCAGTAATTTTGAAGCATGTGATGTTAGACTAATGGTGCGATAATTCTCACATTTGTCAGCTTGTGCTTTCTTTGGAAGTGTGAAGATGATATTTTTATTAAAATCAGTTGGAATTTCTCCTGTTTCATAACTTTTTGATATCAGCTTGAATAATCTTTCGATTCCTTCCTCTCCTGGAGATTTAAGAAGTTCTGCAGGGATCTCATCAATTCCAACTGCCTTATTTGCTTTCAAGTCATTCAGAGCTTTATTAAGTTCTGTCCTCAAAACAGGATCTCCTAAGTCATCAATGTCGACATCGCCTTCCTTTTCCAATACACTATTGTTCAAGTTGTCCCCATCATACAGTTTCTCAATGTATTCCTTCCATCGGTTAGCTCTATCTTCTGAGCTTAAAAGAGGTTTCCCATCAGCAGCTTTAATGTTCATACCTGTTTTCTTCATTTCTCCAAAATTCTGTTTGATCTTTCTATATGCAACATCTACTTTTCCTACGACCATTTCCTTTTCTACTTCTTCACATTTTTCTTTTAGCCATTTTTCTTTTTCTATTTTGCATTTCCTATTTATTTGATTTCTAAATTGCCTGTACTGCTCTCTTCCTGCTTCATCCTGAGCATGTTTGTACCTTCTCCTCTGATCCATCAGCTCCAAAATTTCTTCTGTGATCCAAGGTTTTCGGGCAGCTTGTTCCCTAAAGCCTAATGTTTCTTTGCCAGCTTTCATTATTTCGGTCTTTAATGCATTCCATTCGTCCTCGGTTGAGCTCCTTTCACAGTTAATTCTTAGACCTAAGTCTACCATTTCTGCAAATTTTTCTCTTGTGCTAGATTGTTTCAGTTTATTCACTGCCAGTCTGTTCTGATTATGCTGCTTCCTTATTCGCTTGAATTTCAGCCTGCACTTCATTACTATCAAATTATGGTCCGAGTCTATGTCTGCTCCTGGGTACGCTTTACAGTCTAGAACTTGATTCCTGAATCTCTGTTTGACCATGATATAATATAGCTGATATCTGCCTGTATCCCCAGGACGTTTCCAGGTGTATATTCTTCGTGCATGGTTCTTAAACAGTGTGTTCGCCACTACTAGCTTATATCTTTCACAAAATTCTAACAACCTGCTTCCTCGCTCATTTCTTTCTCCTAGACCAAAACTTCATAGAGTATTCCCCTCTTTTCCTTCTCCCACTATTGCATTCCAGTCACCCATGATTATTAGATTTTCCTCCCTTTTCACATATTGGATTAATTCTTCAATTTCAGCGTATATTTTTTCTATTTCTTCGTTATCTTGCTGTGGCGTTGGCATATATACTTGTACTAATGTGGTTGGGACGGGCTTAGTTTCTAACCTCATCAAAATAATCCTGTCACTAAACTGTTCATAATAACTCACCCGTTTCCCTACTTTCTTGTTCATTACAAATCCGACACCAGTGACTCCATTGAAACCTTGTGTGCTAATTATCATGTGTTCCCCAGACCAGAAATCCTGTGCATCCTTCCATTTAATTTCACTAATCCCAACAACATCTAATTTAAGTTGTTCCATCTCCCTTTTTAAGTTTTCTAACCTACCTGCCCTATTCAGACTTCAAACATTCCACGCTCCGACTCGTAGAATGTTTCTATCCATCCTTATGACATAATAAAAGAGTCTTACTCATTAATCATTGGTAATAGCTCATTGATGTTCGAATATAGGTTGTCATTTTCAACATGCAAGCACAGAACATCAAAGCACATCAAATTGCACTTATCAGGAACATTGAAAAAGCTAAAAATGTCAACATACACCAGGGATGGTGAACCAGTGGCATGTGTAAGGGGCAAAGGCTGATACTGGAGCTGAGTATCAGGCCTAAGCACCTTAACTGAATCTTACTTGTTAAAAGGTTCTCAGAATTTGCCTTAATAATTTTAAATGACTATGTAAATCCCAGGATATTCAACTGTAAATCTTAATGGCTCCCACAAAGCTTATTTGAACCGAAAGCTTAGGAAGGTTACTGTTCACTACGAAAGTACATAAAAATCCACTTGAAGAAAAATTGGGAGTTTATTTCATAGCCACATTTTGAAAATTTGCATTTACACTTGAGTAGGCGATCGAACTAAACGTAACCAAAAAAATTTCAGATTATGAAGAGGTAGAAATTTACCGACCTAACCCCATCGGAAAATTTATAAGCCCATAGTTTATTCAAGTATTATTCACTGGTGAGACATAGCCAACATGGTGGTAAGTCAGCCATGTTGCCACCTCAAAGTTCAACACAAACGGAAGTCATGCTTGTCCAACCGGTCGACACTACAACACGATGAGACAAACTGACGCAGGTCCACTACGCCAACGTTCCCGGATTAAAGACGCTGACATCGTTCCCACGTCACCCTTTATACCCTCCGCTTAGTAAAAATAGTGTAAAAAGGTGTGATTATAGAATGTATTCAGAAGTTACCCATGTGTAGCCTGGTCTTCGAGGTTTAGAAAAAGTGTTTATCGAAAATTCTCAAATGAATACCTTCCTTGTAAATGAATTTAGTTTGAGTGCACAATGGTAAAAAGTTTCTGAATATGAATTAGTGAATCCCTGAGATGGGTGTTAATTCTGGCAATTTTTAGTCGACCCTGCTGAATTACAAATTATCGTGTAAAAATTAGTGTCACTGTGTTCTACATCTACATCTATCCTCTGTGGGTGGCAGAGGGTGCTAAGCACCAATCCTAATTCCGCACATTCCTATCCCGAACTGAAAGAGGAAAGAAGGAATACATAAATGCATCAGTACGGCATCTTATTTCTCGAATCTTATCCCTCCTGTCATTGCGACCTAAATAGGTTGGTGGAAGAAGTATTTCGTTGCACTCGTAAATTAAAGATTTTCGTGTATTCTCCAACAAATTCAAACAAAAACGATGTCGTCTGTCTGCCAAACAATCCCGCCCACCTCGCATATCAACTCTGTGACACTTACGTAAGGACTGTAACTAGCAGTCACGAATCGAGCGGCTCTCCTCTGTACTTTCTCTAACGTGTCAATCAATCCCTTGCGATACGGATCCCAAATTCCACAACAGTATTCCAAATGCAGACACACTAGTGTATTGTACGCTATTTCCTTTGTACTAGATGACCCGTGTGAAAATTTCGCGAATTCAGTGCGATGAATGGTGAGGTTGAGTGCTTGTAATATAATGAAAAGTAGAATCGTACTTTTGTGGAAAATATTTATTTTTTAGTGTAATAGGTAGGCATCAAAATACTTACAACACATTACGAAACAGTTAAGAAAATTTAAAATGCTCTTTATTTACTGTCACTGACCTTAACAGAATACAACCAACCTGAACAAAATGCACATAACATATCAACATCTCTGTGATATTTGTTGCTGAGCGAATAAAATGTTCACTTTGGAATTTTATAACAAACGAAAGTGTTTCCATAACAGAAAAAAATATCCGAAAAGCTACTTATTGAATAAAAAAAAGTTTATTGACATCTCTGTGATATCTGCTGCTGCAGGGACATGGCTCTGCTTTCTCATACGCGCACCAAATTCCGAAAAATTCTTTCTTCATTTATGATTTTACCTAACTGTAGACCTTAATCTTTAAAACGATATATTTATTGATTTCGGCTAGGTATCGAAGAAGATAAATGCCTTTTAATTTAAAAAAAAAAAAAAAAAAAATGCTGTAGAAA
The DNA here is from genome assembly GCA_031002005.1 of Vandiemenella viatica. Taxonomy (NCBI): domain Eukaryota; kingdom Metazoa; phylum Arthropoda; class Insecta; order Orthoptera; family Morabidae; genus Vandiemenella; species Vandiemenella viatica. The sequence goes on from JARYHS010013630.1 coordinate 62,030,482, forward strand.
TATTATGCGTTGTAGAAAAATTTATACTTTTTCCCTTTAAGGATTGAATTCCAAAAACATTCTTTCTTAAAACGTGATTTAACCACAGAGGAAACCTTAATTCTTAGAATGATACCACATTTATCTATTTCGGTTAGATATTAATGGAGATAAATGGCTCGTGACACAAAAATGCGTTGTAGAACCATTTATACGTTTTCCCAATAAGGGTTAAATTTCAAAAAACTTATTTCTTAAAATATGTCGTCACCAAAGCTAAGACATTACTCCTCATAATCTTACTTGATTTATCGATTTTGGTTAAATATCCAGGGGGATAAAAGGCTCGAGACACAATAAACGCATTTTAGAAAAATTGACTTTTTTGCCCTTTAGGCGTCGAATTACGAAAAAATTCATTTCTTAAAATATAATGTTACCACATTGGAGACCTTAGTCTTCAATATGATATTTCATTTATCTATATCTGTTAGACATCAAGAGAGACAAATAGCTCGTGACAGAAAAATGCGTTGTAGAAAAATTTATACTTTTTCCCTTTAAGGATTGAATTCCAAAAACATTCTTTCTTAAAATATGATGCCATATAGCTGAGACATTACTCCTCATAATCCTACTTCATTTATCGATTTTAGTTAGATATCCAGGGAGATAAATGGCTCGAGACACAAAAAACGCATTTTAGAAAAATTGACGTTTTTGCCATTTAGGGGTCGAATTACGAAAACATCCTTTCTTAAAATATAATGTTACCATAGTGGAGACATTAGTCTTTAATATGATATTTCATTTATATATATCGGTTAGATATCAAGAGAGATAAATAGCTCATGACACAAAAATGCGTTGTAGAAATATTTATACTTTTTCCCTTTAAGGGTTAAATTCCAAAAAACTTATTTCTTAAAATATGTCGTCACCAAAGCTAAGACATTACTCCTCATAATCTTACTTGATTTATCGATTTTGGTTAAATATCCAGGGGGATAAAAGGCTCAAGGCACAATAAAAGTATTTTAGAAAAATTGACATTTTTGCCCTCTAAGGGTCAAATTACAAAAAAATCCTTTCTTAAAATATAATTTTACCACGGTGGAGACCTTAGTCTTTAATTTGATACCTCATTTATCTGTATCGGTTAGATATGAAGTGAGATAAATGGCTCGTGACACAAAAACACATTACAAAAATATTGATACTTTTGCCCTTTAAGGGTCGAATTCCGAAAAAATTTTGTCTTAGTATATAACGCCACTAAAGCGTTGATTAAACGATTTCAGATTGATATCCAGGGAGATAAATGACTCGTAACACAGAAAACAGCATTTTAGACATTTTTGCTCTTTAATGGTCAAATTCCGAAAACTTTGTTTCTTAAAATATGATGTGACCAAATCAGAGAACATAAGCTTTAAAATGATGCCTCATTCATTAATTTCGGTTAAGTATGAAGGAAGATACAGGCTTGTGACAAAAAAATACCTTATAGAAATAATATATATGATGAGCATTACAACTTCTCAAAATACGACCTATAAATCGTAGTTTAGAATTAGCTTTGCCTACGACGGAAGTTATGTGCAAGTCCCATTTCATGTTGCTTTGTACTGTTATGCCTAGATACTTAAGGGAATCCACAGTGTTAAAAACTGAATTGTTAATTTTGTACTCATGAAAAAACGGGGTCTTTTTATTACTAATTTGCATTGCCTTGCACTTTTTGAAGTTAAGTGTGAGCTGCCATTTACGGCACCATTCCAAAATAACATCCAGATCGCGCTGAATTTCTAAGCAATCGTCAGAGCTCCTCACTTCCCTAAAAATAACTGCATCATCAGCAAAAAATCGCATCCTGCAATTAACGTTGTCACCGAGATCATTTATAAAAATTAAAAAATGAAGTGGTCCTATTACACTTCCTTGAGGAAGGCCCGAAGTAACATCTAGCTTAGAAGAGGCTTCCCCGTCAACAATGACATACAGTGACCGGCCAGTAAGAAAATCGCGTATCCATTCGCAAATCTGATCAGATATACCGTACGCTCGAATCTTCGCTAAAAGTCGGATTGTGTGGTTCCTGATTCCAATGGTGTAATTTTTATTATGTTCAGTGGTGTAATAGCAAAGTTATTAATCTGAAAAAAAAAAAAATCGGGTTTAATACTGTTTAGTAGACACTTGGTTACTAGTTCATAATTATTAAAAAGTGTTATTAGCTGAATTTTTCTCTTATTTAGTTACGTTTTTTAAAAGTTGTTTCTGGTTTGATTACAGTTTAATTTCAAAAACTACCACGTGTGGTTTACGACGAAATAACTTTAAAATTGATTTAAAATTTGCTCTACAGCATGAAATGTTCTAAAATTTTAATATGTTATACTAGATTTTTCGTTCTTTTAGGAAATCTACTTTTTAGTTCGGGAAACTACTGAAAACGTGTGGTGAAAAATGTTCAAAGTGAAAGTGTGCTCAACGAAATGTTTAAAATTTTATTTTCTTCATTTACACGGTCTGAAACTATCGAATTTTACTTAATTTAACCTTCTTTCTGATTATTATTATTATTATAAAATTACTTTATTGCATCGAAAAGTGTTAAGAGTTAGTGAAATTATCACGTAACAAAGATAGACTATTTACAACTTGGATAATATTGGATTACTCTATTTCAGGTTAGTTTAAAGGTTCTTTACAATTATAAAATGTTTATTTAGAGCTTATATTGTGTGTTGAGTGGCTTTATAATTTCTAAATCGGCTTATTTATTGAGTTAGCTTGAGTATCAGCTTCTGCATGAAACGGGTTTATCATGTCCTGTAGTAGAAAATTGAAAAAATTATATGTTTACTGGGAAGCTTGCTCCCTCCCTTATGCTCTGTAGCTATGAAAACTAGAATTTACCCAAATTCTAAGGTGCTTACACATGTGTGCCGAATATGGCACACGACTGAATAATTTGGGCATGATTTTAATTAAGTAGGTACCTAATCAATATCGATAATTTATTTGTTAGTCTACATAATTTATGATCAAATCAACAAAGTTCATAGTGAATGAAACAAACTGTGCCGGAATGGCTTCAGATTGCAAGAAAGAGATAGATTATGAGTGAATTTCTGACAGAACAGATTGAGTGAGAAAGTGCAGGCAGTGGGAGGAGTTCTAAGCTGACTTATTCACTTGTTTATTTTTATTTATTTATTTATTTTTTTGACGTTGTTTACCAATTAGTTGTCAGGCCACTAGGCTGCACAGGGTAATGCAACACTTTCACCTGAACTGTGAAAAAATTAAGTTCATGACCATGTGTAGCCTTTTGGTACCTATAATATTAAATAACCTGGTCGCCACGCATTCGTATTAAACCCCAAATGCGAAGGGTAATTTAAATAAAGTCACTTAACACAGTTTGAGAGTAACAAAATACTTATACTCTTGCAAAAGTTCACTTGTACATTGTCGGTACCAGAAACGTGAATAAAGCATCGAACCACAGTTTCTTTGAAGATTGCAGATTAAGTACAATTCTATGAGAAGACAAAAACTCACAAAATTCCCCTAACATTAGTGAGTATTACGGCATGTTAGAATTTGCCTAAACTGTTACTGCATGGAACAATTTGCTCCGCTAACTAGCGCGGAGTTGCGCGATCACTTTCCGGTGAAAGAATGAGAATCAGAATGAGACTACATATTACGAAGTTACTACTTTGAAAATCTAGCGCGGAGTGAGACAATCACTTTCCGGCATAAGAGTGAGGCCATGAGAGCTTGCTGCTAGACCCTTTTATAGACTTCTCAGAGACGTCAGCAACTTTTTCTTTAGTTAATATCTCCAAAAGTACAAAATAGTTTAACTTGAAATTTTCACAGGGACTTTCTATCATCATGTTCTATCTGTTTTAATTTAATTCAACACGCAAAAGGGTTTCTATAATCTTAAAATTAAAGTCATCACATGACGAACTTGACAGAATTTTTACACACTTCAGCAACAATCTATGTTTAAAAACTTAATTACCAGACAAATGCTTAAACTTTTTACTGAAACCATTATATATTCGTAATTGTCTTGATTTGGACTATCTACTGATATAAATTTCAAATTAATATTCCTTTTAATTAAAAAGTTCATTTTTTTCTCTTAATTAAAACTGCTAATTAAACTTTGCCAAATTATTTAATTTTACTTTCTTTTAACTCTTTATGTCTCTTAACAGCGAGGTCTTTAGAGACGGGAAAGGATGGGGGGTAAGGAATGGGAAGGAATTCGGCCATGGCCTTTTGAAGGAAGCATCCCGGCATTTGCCTGGAGTGATTTGGGAAACCATGGAAAACCCAAATCTGGATGCCCGGACGGGGATTCGAACCGCCGTCCTCCCGAATGTGAGGCGAGAACGCTAACCGTTACACCGCCCCGCTCGGTTTTTGCTGTTCTGATCGCATATTTCAAAACGTGAACAAACCGGAATATCTCTTAAAATAAACATTTCCCGATATAATAAATACACTTTAAAGTGATTTTTATGGTGAATCACCAATGTGGGAAAATTCCTTCAAGTTGACAATTACTCTTCTCGAAATTTCTAAGTCCAGCAAAAGCAAATTTACAATTGATCTATAGAATATTTTACTGCTGGGGATAGCTAGTGGGAGTGCTTTTGGTGAACTAAAAGGTTTTTTACATAGTCCTTGCAATTTTTAAACTACTTTCATTAACACAGCTTCTTCAACATGACTAGTTTGGCAAAAAAAAAGTGCAAGATAATTGTAACAGAGAATTTCAATCTCGTTGGCCTGAGAAAAATGACATGATTAATAAAGGTATAAGAGTGGTTTGTTTTTTATGTTCTGGAATAGTAGTATGTAGAGCATTATCTGTAAAATGACACTTTGAAATAAATCACAAATCTCTTTGCCAAAAAAGCAAACCAGAGCAAAAAGAATTTGTTGCATGTACAATTAAAGAGAGAAATAAACAATTGATGTATATGATTAAGAATGTCAGCAAGGAATGTCATACTAGGGCCGCAAGTTTCAGCTGCAAATGTTATTGCTCAGCATGGTAAACCATTTAGTGAGGAAGATTTTCTGAAGGAATCCTGGTTAACATGTGCTCCTTCACTTTTTGAAGAGTTTGAAAATACAGATAACACAGCACATCAAAGATACTCCTTTATCTAGAAACATAATAAAAGCTAGCATACTAAAACTGGCGGAATATGTAAATAAACAACAAACAAATGAGATAAAATCATCACCTTTTATATCGTGTCTTGACAAAAGTACTGATGTAACTAAGCCTGCTCATTTAGCTGTTTTTGTAGTAAATAAGATCACAGAAGAATTAATTGTAATAGCATCATTACCAGAAACTACTAAGGGCACAGATATTTGTAGGGCTGTTAAAAATTAACTTAGTGAGAAAGAAGTAGATTTATGCAATATCATTTCGATATCAACTGATGCTGCTCCAAGTATGTTGGGCAAAATAATGGTTTTATCAGTTTATTTAAAACACACATAGGACATTCGATTCTTGAATTCCAATGTATCATATATCAACAAGCCTTCTGTGCAAGGGTGGATTCACCTCCCTTGATAATATAATGGACATACTCACAAAAATAGCGAACCTCATATCGTCACAGGCTTTAAATAAGAGAAAATTTGATGCATTGTTGAAGAAATCAACTTGATGTACAATGGCTTTATGATGTATAACATGTTCGCTGGTTGAGCTGCTGTAATGTACTTCAAAGATTTGTTGACTGTTTGGAAAAAGTCAGACAGTTTTTAAAAAATGGAGAAAATGGAACAATATTAACAATTGATGGATATTATGGGGCTATCAAAATTAATGGTTTTTACGTACTTTTCCAGGCGCAGATTAAATAATCATAATTGCGATAGATCTTGTTTGAGCTATAGAGCCTAATCTGCAAGATTTCAGTAATGATATTGTTTCCAATAATTACAAATATTTCCCAACCATGGGGAGGGTGGGGAGGGGAAATCACTGGACATATGGGTGTACACAAAAAACCAGACCAATTAAAACTCACTGAAGAATTTTCATCACAATTTTCTCAGTTCAAAGAATTAATGGAGATACTGAAGTTTATTATATATCCTGATGTGACTTTGCCTATTAAACTGAGCTTGTCTAAATTTGATTGGTTGTAAAATGAACAAATGGCATTGAATCTGATTGAGTTCCAGTGTAATTCCATAGGGACTCAAAAATTTGTCAACTTGGTATTCAATTCCAGACACATTTAGCTATCTTAAGAAGTTATCTTTTGCTATCTTAACAATGTTTTCATCTACCTATGCCTGTGAGTCATTATTTTCAGAAATGAATAACACCAAAGGCTTGCTCCAAAACTGTTTGTCAAACTTCAGATGGCATTCTGCTAAAAGTAACAAACTATGAAGCTAATATAAGTTATTTAATTTGTAACAAGTTGCACCAGTTTCATCTATGTAACTATACACAAAACTGTTGATGGTATTATTATTGCTTAGTATAAAAATGTATATCTCTGGCTGCAAATATAAAGTTTTAAGGTGACAGCATTTAGTTTTATTTTCCCCCCCCATTAATCAACAAGTCATGATTTATTGATGGCAGGTCATGACTTCATTCAACATTTCTTTAGAAAAAAAATGGCATGTAGATCAATTAAGGTTTGCCATCCTTGATATGCACCATATGAACAATATCATGCAAAACAAAATCACAGGTGAAACAGTGATATACAAATCCACTGATTAACCAAAATGAAGTAGTGAATTATCTAACAGACTTTCTAAATTCTTTCAATGTTCCCAGATTAATGTCACACATTCTGAATTTGAAAATTGTATGTCAATTATATTACTCCAAAACAACAATGAGCCAACGTTATGCAATCACACATAATTAGTAGTCAAAAAATTTATTAACAATCTAATTGAAGTAACGTCATAAAGATGAAGGAAGACATACTAATTCCACGAGTATCACTCACTCTGACTGATATGCCATTCGAGGTCAAATGATTTCAATTTGCAACATGCCTTGCGTTCACCAAGAGTGATCTTTGCAATTGTGTGGTTTAAATTTATAAAATGATTGCTACTCTCATGAGCAATTATACGTCACATGCTCCAGAGTTGGTAAAGCATCTGATTTTTATGTTTATACAGAAAACAAACACACAAAAAATGCAGTCTATCAACAAGCATTACATTAAAAAATGATTCTTTGTAAATAAATAAATAAAAAATCTTAACTTTGCCTACCACAATAGAAACTGAATGTTTTTCACATGGCCAATTATATGTTGCATGTTCTGGAGTCAGTAGGCAGTTTCATTTCATATGAGACTGAGCCAGCGAAGCATGGATACATTTAACTGGTATATATATACTGAGCTTAATTGATAGAATATGTACACTGAAGATAATTGGTACAACCATATAAAGAGCATGAATGTAGAAATGATGGCAGGATTAAAATCTCTTGATATGTAAACCACCACCACAGCCTAAACACATGAAAATAGAAGAAGCAGAAAGTAGGCAAGTGAGCAGGAGGGTAAGCCAGTTGGTTGGAGAGGACAGAAACATGATGGTAAAGGAACAACTATAAAGCTAATATCATTTGGAATGATTATAGTGCAAAGGGAAAAAATGAGAATAAAAACTACTAAATTAAAAAGACAAACACAATTGTAAAAATATCTTATCAAATAAGTGATGGATTAACCAAATTTAGGATGTTACCCGATTTTGAGGCTAAGTGGATGTCTAGTGTCAAGAGTATGTTCATACATTAGTTGCAATATATGGAGCTCAGCGGGAATAACAGTTTCTGAATATAATCTGATAGCACTAACCATGAAGCAGGTGTTGAGGTTATTGGTAATAGCATGGACAGCCACCGGATGCTGGCATAGAATGTTTACCTGCGGCTATATGTCCTCATGGACATTAATTGGTGGTGAGGCATGTCTATGAGGTGGAACCGTTGAGCTAATACATGAGATATATTGTGGTGCATGTTTCATGGTAAGTCAGAAGGCTGGAGTCAGTGGTTTTGTAGCAAGGTCAAGTGTGGGGGAAGAAACCATTTTGTCATTTAATAAAGTTAGGAGGAAAGTTTTTATGGGACAAGACAGACGTTTTAAGGTTGGGTGGCTAACTAAAGCAAGTGGGGGTAGTAAAAAGTATTTTGGAGAGTAGGAGGTGCATTTCAGCATAGGACCATAGAAATTCATACCTGTGATGAAGGGTTTGATTGATGAAATTGAGACCCGGAGACAACTTTAGCAATGAAAATGAGGCTTCAGCCAATTTTGGCAGTGCATCACAGGAATTACAGAAAGAGGGACATATCATGATATAAGATATTTGATTTTGTACAAAGTCGGGATTGAGGGGGAGGTGCCTTGTCACAGGTTGTAGGAGTTCATTCTCTGTGTTCCACACCACAATCCATGCATGTGTGGTTACCTTTGAGGTGTTCACATAAATCATCTTGCCATGTGTTTCATCACTTCGTTTATAACAGTGATTTTCCTAAAACATTATGAAGTCTACTCCTCACATTGATGGGTTTTGATTTCCCTAAACTTTCTGTTTTCATTGCCTAAAAGCATATCCTTTTCATTCTCTACATCATCACACACCCTAACTTATAAAGTGATTCATATACCACAGGTGTTTATTAGTGGTGAAGAATAAAAAAAAAGCTCTTTTCTTCACACTTTATGCTTTTTGTTGGATGTCATTAAAGGTGTAAGAGGATAGTGGACAAGAAATGCAACCATAGAATTTTGCAGTAACAGATACACAAAATAAGAAACTCTAATTTGCAATTAAAATTCCAAAAATATTTTATATAACCAAAACACAGTTATTTTATCCTTTCCTACTGGCTATTGGAAATTTATAATTTCAATAATATATTTGTATAAAGGTACTTAAAATTAAACACACATATTTTTTTCAATTTTTTTTTTTTTTTTTTTGAACTCTAAGTGCTAATTACTAAGGCGGTACTTATAAGTACCATCAGGAACTTTGTGTATCAAAGGATGTACAGAAATAGCAAATGAAATCAATTATGATCATATTGGTATGAAATGTTTGCCTCATGATATTCAAAATTATTTTTGCTCATTCAGACAGAAAAGACATTGCAGTGCAACATTTGGAATGATGTTTTGACTGTATTTTCTTCATTCTACATACTTCACATCTTCATCTGATTTTTACAATTTAGGGACAGTGTATACCTCTGTTTCCCAATCTTACATCTCTCATGGTGGAATAGTATGACTTGTGTTGTTTGAATGGATGAGGGCTTGGTGAAATATATATAGATGACCTTTTCTTCTTAACGATATCCTTCATATGTAATCTTGGTTGTCCGGGTTGAACCGCGTCAATTTGTTGAAACCTAACGTTTCGGCCATCATTTTGTGGCCTTCTTCAGAGTACTGATACGGCTGGAACTGCTGCCACCTATATATAGCTCCCGAAGACGCGCTAGCCGTTTGGAGTGACGTCACTCAAACTACCACCGCCAGCGTGGCCAGTCCGATGGGAGCCTGCGTCCCGCGTTTTCATGATCAAGCATGACCATATTTGGTCAAGTTGTAGCACGCCGTCCGCGTTCATATTATCTGGTCGTTTTTTAATTTCCAATTCTTCTCTGACACGCCGGGGCCACCATCTGCTTTCTTGAACCAATACACTTGTGTCATTGAATAAAATTGCGTGCCCACTGTCAGCAGAGTGTTGCGCTACAGCTGATTTGCTGACGTCATTATTTTTAAGATGTCTCATATGTTCACACAGCCTTTCCTTGAGTGTCCGTCCAGTTTCGCCGATATACACTTGGCCACAGCTACAGGGTATCTGGTATATGCCCGCTGTCTGCAACTTCTCCTTCTTGTCTTTGACTTTTAAAAGCACATCAGAAATCTTCCTATGCGCTCTGTATATTGGACGGATATTTTTCTTCTTTAAAAGACGGCCGATTTTATCCGTCACCCCGTGGACATAGGGTAATACTGCCGTGGGTCCGTCTGTTCGTCTTCTGGCTTCCGGTGTCGGAACACAGGGTGATGCTCGAGGTGCAAGCCTTGCAGTGGCCTTATTGATGATGTCAAGGCTGTAGCCGTTGGCCAGAAACGTCTCCTTTAAAATTTTCCTTTCAGCGGCTATGCTCGCTTCGTCGCTGACTATGGAAGCACGGACGGTTAATGATTTTAAAATTCCATGTTTCACTGCTGGATGGTGGTGAGAGGCTGCATGCAAGTAGCGATTCGTGTGCGTGGGCTTGCGGTAAAATCCGTGCCCTAGGGAGCCATCTTCCTTCATAGTCATCATACCTTGTGCAAAGGATCTTCTAAAATTTTGTACAGACTTTTTTTCAAATATCGAACCATTTATGTTATAGGCATTGACAAATACAACATCCAGAATTCCAAAAAACAACCTTTACCATGATTTCGGTAATCTTCAGTCGGCATTGCACAAAGTCATCAGCTGATCAGCAGTATCAACCCCACACATGAAGGTCCTTGACGACTCCTGAGCATGAAATTGTCAACTTCAATCCATCTTTTTCTTTGCATATAACTAGTGGTGTAACAACAGTGTGGCAGGATGGGCAAAATGCTACGGGACCTACTGCCGGAGGTGGCCTCCGATGACCAGCCAGAGAGGCCCTCTGGTCGAAGATCCACCAGGTCACCAATCCAAACTGAGAGAGGGCCCATCTGTTGAAGTTGCCATTGACCCCAACCAGTATAGTGGAGTTTCACCGCTGCCATGAAAATTTGATACTAAATGTATGACCTTTTAATCCTTCCATTTCCAGTAGCAAATACCTAGGTTTGTAAATTCATTGTCACAATCACATCTTTTTAGTTTTCCATCAGCAGATTGTTAGAAAATCCTTTGCAGTAGGGTCTGATTCTCCCACAGACAAAAGTTGTTTCAGTTTTTTTTAAATGAAACTGATGAAAAATAATGATAATACTAGATAAAATCGTCATTGCTCCATTTTTTTTTCAGTCAATTCTAAGACCACTCTTTGACCTAATGAATAATCTGAGAACATTCCAGTCATTTCTTCATTTTTGCCTTGATAAATTATAAACTTCTAAGAGAAGAGCTAATAAATTATAAACTTCTAAGAGAAGAGCTTCAATCAGAGCATATTTCATAAAAATATCCATTTGGAAATCTCTAAAACAATGATCAAACCAACTGCATACTTGCTAAATCTATTGACCAATAATCTGTATAAAACTACCCAGAACTCCCTGACGGTACTTATAAGTCCACATTGGTTTTTCTAGATTATTTAGTAAAGAAACTAGAAAAACATATTTTATAGGTAAAAAATATATGGTTAAATGTTCAAACTAAAAAAGTAATAACAGAAATTGACACTTACCAAGTAAATTATCATCTAAAAATTCATTGTAATGTACCACTTGTTACTCTGGCCAGTATGTTGTCAAGCCCCAACTTAGAAAATTAATTTCTCGGCAATTTCACGCAGAATTTTAAAATAAATGTTGTCATTGTCTGACTTAATCATACAACAATACATCAACAGACTTAACAATGCAGTGGACGCTGGTATTGTCGAATTATATGGTGGTAAATACAGTGGTACTTATAAGTACTGTCACGGAGGAAAGGGTTAATATAGTCAAATATTTTATACTAGCCAAGTTAAAACAGATACGCTGATTGAAGCAAAGTTATTTCATAAACATCTAAGCTTAAAAGGCCTTTATACATAACAATAGGAATAAAAATTTGATCATGCTGAAAATATAGTCAATTGGTATTAAATGCAATAAATAAGAATACAAAAAATATTTTCTGACTGGTTTTACATATATATAGTAACAATGAAATCAAGACGCTAAGTAGGAATCAGGATAGGCAAATGAGCCACCACTTACCTTTAGATGATGGATGTGGGGCACGAACACACAGAAAAGACACAAACACAAATAATAAAGTAATTTTCGGGATAAACCCTTCGTCAACGGGAGAACATTATGAGAGGTTGGTGCAGCTGGAGACTGTCTTTCTACGAGGCAGTGGGACAGTCTCTTCTCTGTCAACCACTCATCCACGAATCAAACCTGCAGCCTCCCCTAATTTCCTCAAAACATCCATTGCCCAACTGCTCAACATACCTCAAACTCCTCCTTTGAAACCCACACCTCGCTCTCTGCATTCCAGCCCTGCTTCCAAACCTAAACTGTCAGTCATGAACCTGTCCTCTTCATCAATATCTGAAACTCAACACTCCGTACTCTCCAACCTATTCCGGGATTCTCTATCATTACTATTACTCCGTGATTCATTAAAAGTGTGTGGCAGAGGAACACTCAGCTGGTGGTACCACTTTGCCACTCATGTCAGTGAACCTGGGCCTCAAGACTACCTGGAATCCAGTCTCCAAAAATTCAAACCAGTATCCACACTTGACCCACCACCTCTTCCCCAGAACCATCCCATACAAATTTTGAGAAATTCTTATCAACCAGTTTGGCTTCTTCTAGTTTTCTGAAATCCTTGACGAATACCAGCAATCTCAGCCCAGCTGAAACGCGTGCCAGAAAACAACTTTCATCTAACCCAGACCTTATCATTCTACCTGCAGACAAGGGCTCAACCACAGTAGTTATGAATCGCAGTGACTATGTGGCTGAAGCCCTTCGTCAGTTATCAGATGCCAACACTTATTGCCGCCTCGCTGAAGATCCTACACCAGCTGTCAACAAAAAATACAGGAATATGTACAGTTCAATGGGCCCCTCGAAGATCACACCCTACTCCTCAAAATCCACACGTGCCTACCCTTTACCTCCTTCCCAAAATCCATAAGCCTGGCGATCCGGAACTCCCAATTGTTGCAGCTTATGGATCTCCTACTGAACAAATCTCTGCATTGGTGAAATAGTATCTACAAGCTATAGTCTCTCAGCTTCCCTCCCAAATCAAGGACACACAACACTTCCTTTTCAATCTGTGCCCACTCAATATCCTTCCAACTCCATCCTGGTAAAAATTGATGTCACATCACTGTACACACACATCCCACATTGCCATGGTCTTAGCACCATGGAGCATTTTCTGGATAAGCGCCCTCCGAATAGCCACCCCAGCACATTTTTCCTCGCCACCTTGGCTAAACTGATACATATCAACAACTACTTCTCCTTTGAAGGCAATATCTACCACCAAATCCGTGGCATGCCATGAGCACTCGCATGAGCCCCTTTTTATGCTAAAAAAGGATAGCAAAATGAACCTCACTTACCTAAGATGGTGGGGGAGATGGTCTTACTACACCACCCTCCCTCCATAATGTTCTCCTGTTGAAAAAAGGCCAAGTCCTGAAAAATTCATTGTTTTTCCTGTTCTTGTGCTCTTTTGTGTGTGTTCAACCCACGAAGCTATCATTTAAGGTAAGTGGTGGTTCATTTTGCTATCCTTTTTTTTTATTTATTATTCCATTCTCTAATTAGTTCCTATTATTTCCTGGTTACTATATATATAACTATTCAGATGAGAAGCTGATACTGAAAAATAATTGTTTAAAAAACATAAAAACTGCCTTCAAAAAAAATCACACTAAAAAATTTAAAATAACTTCATACCTTGCTTAGAAAAAATTAAATCTAAATGAACAATATTTTACATTACTGTTATAGAAATTTTTACATTAATTAGTTATTTTTGGAGTAGGTGCCAACTGTCACATTGCGAAGATCGAATTATTGAACTTTATTTGGTGTTCGAGACCAAACGGGTTTTACGATAAACATTCCAAATATTTTACAGAATGTCGTAAGGCAGATATTGTTATTGCAGGAGACAGCTTAGGGAAACGAATTAACATTATTTTAATCTGTAACTTTGCCTCTTTGGTCATCCAGGCATATTTCTGGCGCTACACTGCCAGTTGGTAGGCTGCATTGTGTAGCAAGCGCTTTACAGTTCGTATAATATCGGCATATCATCTGTATGTTTCGGTATTGTTGTATCATGTTACTGGCATTAATTGTAGGTAAGTAGTAACATGATTTTTTAGGTATTATTCTTATTCACTATTGTTTTTATCTTTTCGTTTTTCTTGCTTTGGCTGGCACAGACTCCAAAAATAACTAATAAATGTAAAAAATTTATGTAACAGTAATGTAAAATATTGTTCATTTAGATTTACTTTATTCTAAGCAAGGTATGAAGTTATTTTAAAATTTTTAATGTGCTTTTTTTTTTAAGGCAGTTTTTATGTTTTTTTAAACAATTATTTTATTTTTAAATTTTTAGTGGAATTATAGTTTGTTTTGTATTTTAAATATGCTGCAAAAGTTTCCATTTGGGAACTTCCTGGTAGCTCAGTGGTTAAAGCACTTGCTTTCAAAAAAACTACAAAGGGGTGTGGAGGCGAAGAGTAGTTTGGTTTTTGTAAAGCTAGTGTGGACAGTATTAGTCTCTTTGTTGTAAGTATACATGTGGAAAGTTCCATCAATACCAGATAAAAACTATATATAGCTTTGTGTAAAGAATATGTGCAAAAATTAAATGAGGTAAGGCAGTGAGCAGTTGGGTTTTGTAAACAAAATGTAGACTTTATGTTTCCCTTTGTTTTTAAGTATACATGCGCAGTGTTCCATAAAAATCTGATAAAAACTGTGGGTATGTATAAAGAACATGGGAAATTAGGAGGAGTGAGGATAGAAGGGAAGAGGTGTTGGGCTTCTGCAACCTAATTTAAACACAATTGTTCTGTATGTTTCAAAGTATACATGTGCAAATTTCCTTCAGAATCGGATAGAAACTGTAGCTTTGTGTAGATAAAGGGGGTGGAAAGGGGGAGAGGGGTTGGCCTCTCTAAACAAAATGTAGATATTTCTGTTTGAAGTACACATGTGCATACGTTATTCAAAATCAGACAGAAACAGTAGCTTTATATAAAGAACATTGACAGTTATTAAAGGGGTATAAAGGGGGATAGGGTTTGCATTTTTGCGAAAGTAATGTGGACAGTATTTTTCTTTTTCTATTTGTTTTAAAGTATACGCATGCGAAGTTCCACCGAAATTGGATTAAAATGTGGGTTTGTACAAAAATTAAGGGATGTAAAAGGGGAGGTAGGGTTGTTTTTGGATTTTTTGGTCAGAAATATTCTCCATAAAAAATACATATATGTGCCAACTTTATTTAAGATCGGTCAAAAAAGAAAATTGAAAAAATCAAGGGGGTGGAAACGGGGAGAAGGGTTCAGTTTTTAAGCACCAGAAGTTGACATTAGTTTTCTCTTTGTTTTATAGTAAAAGTGTGCTAAGTTATTTCTAAACAGGATAAAAACTATGGGTTTGTATAAAAATTAAGCGGTTTAATGGGGCGAGGGGGTGGTTTTTTTATTTTTTTTGTCAGAAACATTCTTCGTGAAAAAATGCAGATAATTACTAACTTTCATGGTAATTGGTCAAACTGTGGCGACTGTAGATTTTTATAAAGAACATTGAGAAAATTAAGGGGATGGAAGAAGGGTCAGTGGTTGAGCTTTGGCTGCCCAAATGATGACAGGATTTTTATCTTTGCTTTAAAGTATACATGTGCAAAGTTAAATCAAAATCAAATAATAAATGTAGGTTTCTATAAAATTAAGGGGTGTGGAGGGGGAGATGGGGTGGTTTTTTATTTTATTTTATTGTCAGAAACTTTATTCATGAAACATTACATGTAAATGCCAACATTAATGGAGATCAGTTAAATAGTGTCAGCTGTAGCTTTGTATGAAGAACATTGGCAAAAATTAAGGGGGTGGGTAGGGGGAAAGGAGTTCAGTTTTTTCAAACCAAAAGTTGAGAGTATTTTTCCTCTTTATTTTTGACTATACATATCCAAAGTTTCATCGCAATCGGATAAAAATGTGGGTTTGTATAAAAATTAAGGGGTGTAATGGGGTAGAGGGGTGATTTTTAAAAAATTTTTTGGTCAGAAACATTCTCCATGTAAAATTACATGTATATGCCAACTTTAAAGGAGATCAGTTAAACGATGTCGACTGTAGCTTTGTACAAAGAACATTGGCAAAATTAAGGGGAGAGAGTTCAGTTTTTTAAACCAAAAGTTGACAGTATTTTTCTCTTTATTTTTTACTATACATGTCCAAAGTTTCATCAAAATAGGAAAAAAAATTGGAGTTGTATAAAAATTAAGGGTGGAAAAGGGTAGAAGGGGTGGTTTCTCAATGAAATTAATATGGGACCACTTTGGAGGTATATCCTATCCACTAAAAAAATTTCATTTAAATCAGTTAAAAATTGGCGAAGATATCGCTGAACATACATACAAAAAATACAGACGAATTGAGAACCACCTCCTTTTTTTAAGTCGGTTAAAAACCTACTGGCAAGATAAAAATACAACGTTACAACTGCTACTAGACCATCTCCTGTCAGTGATTATTTAGTCAGTCATAGACATAGTACACATTCAGTTTATTTTTTCACATTCCAGGGCAACCATGTATTGTATAAAGAAATTTTCTGATTTTACTAAAAACAAAACTTCTTTATTACATTTGCATCAGCTATGTCATTAGTATTTTCTTCTATTATAAAATTAGAATATCATTTTTAGGGCTAAATTATTCCACTTACTCAAGCTGATGAGTTTTGACAGTTGCAGTCTGCTTTTTACATATAAAATCGCCAGAATTTTACTAAGCATTGATCAGCTCTACTTTGAGTGGTCTGGTGATTCAGTTGGGCAAGGTGCCTAACTGTGAATTCTGGTCTTGGCTGGAATCTTAATGGCTCTCAACCTGATCTTGACATCACAAAAATCTTTGTTTTTGTTTGTGTAAAGTACGCTAGGACACTCCATGATTCAGATGTCACATAAAATTGTAGGTCCCCTTTAACCCCATAGGATTATTGGGTTATATGTTAGGGAAGCATTGCACAACTAATCAAAACTGTCATTTGGCAGTTGAGCTAACTTGTGAGGTTTCCCAACCAATAATGTCATACATATTTACTTCAATGTTGTATATGAAAGACCTTCCATAATACTGAGTGCCAGATATGTCTTTTGAGGGGGAAGAATGGTTTTGTTTTTATTTTGTTTACTTAAAAATGACCTTATTTTCAAATTGACTGAAACTATTTTAACTACAATTGTGTTCTTTTACTTCCCCTTGGGTTTAACCATGAAAATTTAATTGTTGATGAATGGATATTTTTAATCATATTGATTAATATGTGAAGATTGTGCTTTAAGATAATTTTTTGCAACAGAGGAATGCTGTAAAGTGTGTCTGATTATGAACAAAAAGGTTTTTAATAAAACTAGTATTAATAAATCAGTAAATAAATCAATGAAAATAAATTATAATTATTATTATAATGAACCTTTTCTACTCAGTGATTCAGCAGAGACGGTTATAGAATATGTAGCCAATTTTCTGTGACAAGGTTTCATCAACTTTAAGGATTACTGAGAGAACAAAACTATAAGCTCATTTTAAAAGGCATACTTTCACTCGTTGCAGATGATTACAAAACCATATAGCGTATATATTACAAGAACCCACTAAATGTCATATGCTACATGTTCTTTCAACACATATTCATTTCACACATAGACACCTAAACATCACTGACTGACTGCAAGCACAAACAAAATACAAGAAATATAATCACAATGAATCATTCTAAGTATATTGATCCACATTAATGTTGACTTACACAGGTTGCTTATGTTATTTAATTTATGTATGAATGAAAGCCAGATTTATGATAAAATATTACAAACCTGAGACCTGCATCCCGGAAAGGAACGAGGATCAATACTTTAGGTCGCACTAGACCCTGATCTCGAAATTTGTCGGGTACGTCAGTCTTTTTTGTCAGTTTAGCACTATGATGCACAATTTTTAAACGTGTCTTCAGAATATGGTTAATTGCATGAAGACAGTACACAAATCTGATTTCTTCAGAATTGATGAAACTTCTTTCTGGAAAATAAAAGTCTTGATACTTATAAATAACCGAAAATAATTCTTTTTGGAGGGGGGTAAGCTGATCCGAACTTTCTAGGCCACATTTTTCTAAATTTTTGTAATTAGCATTTGCTATGTTATTAAAAATCTGTGATTTTACTCCTAACTTTTTCCAGTTAATGTGTTCTATAACTTTAGGAACTGTACCAACTTTAGCATAAACTTTTTCCTCTTCTATTGAAAATTTTTTGTTGGCTTCTTTATCAGATGTTTTGGGTAAAGGTTCTGGTATCATAATATTCAAGCAGCCAAGAACTGGCCATTTAATGTGATGTTTTTTTATAAGGGGTGGTTCACTTGAAACTGCATCTAGCATTTGTGTATCCAGCTCAAAATTGAAATGACAAAGAAATGGGTCTGATGGATCATCATGCTCATCATCATCATTATTGTCATCATCACTGATTTCATCTTCATATCTGTCTGCATAAGTTTCTTCTACATCCATGGATTCTTGTATCTTCTTTTCATTGTTCCTTTCAGGATGTGAAATTTTCTGTAACCAAATAAGTTTTGTTTAAAAAAATTGCAAAATGGAAAAATAGATACTATTTTATCAATTTTGTATAATTTAAAAAAAATCCAATAAACTATGTGCACAAATTATTAAACAGAATAAAATGATGAAAGGATACGAAGCTGCAGTAACTAACGATCTTCCCCGCCCATAACATTCTCCCACTCATACTGCTCTGAACCAAAAGTTCAAAAACAATTCATTTATGTGACTGGCTAGTTGGAACAAGAACACATACACCAACCAGCCATTCAGAATGATTTCTATCTTCAAGAGTTAATGCAATTCGCAAACAAAATATTGTCTTTTTGTGTTTGTTGAATGTGTTTTCTTGCTAAAGTCCTCCTCCAATCAGCTTCAGTAAATGACAGGTCTAATTAATGTTTCATTTGTATATTAATACCAGCTCAGTCTTTCTTCCCATTCCATCACTTTTTAAACTGATATAAGAATAATTCAATAGCCGCCTCTAGTTGTTATTAATAGTAAGCTCTTGGCACTTTTCTTACACATACGTTAAGCATGACTTTATATTAGTTAAATGAAGGAAATGGAGGAAAAAATAAAATAAAATCATTTCAATCTTAATACCAAAAGATTAAGATAATTTCTTAAGATCTCCAATATAATATTCATATGATTAAGGAGTCACTGAAATATTCTTTATTTGTTGTCTTCACCTTACTGAACCAAACCTTCTTTTGCCTCACTCTGTGAAACTCTGAGCAGTAATTCCATTCCATTACAGCGATGTGTGAAACTATCCAGTTATTGTTTATAACTGTTGGTATTTTAAACCCAACAGATAACCTTGAAATTGCCCCCCCCCCAAAAAAAAACACAACAGCTGTTGATTGAATGAGGTGAAATTAACAAGCATAGTAATGACACATGAGGACAATACGTGAAGATCGACGGATAAGGTCATTAGAGGGGGGTTCGGACTGGGGACAAGGAACGGGAAGGAATTCGGCCATGGTCTTTTTGAAGGAAGCATCCCGGCTTTTTACTTCTCAATTATGTTTCTGTCCTGCTCAAGCTTTCACTACATTTGAATTATCCAATACATCAGGACAATTACAACAGCAGATTGTTTTTTGTTTAAGGCATACTAATGGAAAGTTTTGCAGGTCAGCTCATAAAAGGAACTGGCTGGTCTTTTACCTACTGACACTGACAAAGTTCACCCAGAGTTCCTTACACACTGTGGAAAACGTACCAAACAATGGTTGGCCAGCTTCTTTACTAACATACTACAGACAAGTGTCATTCCTGCAGAGTTTAAACGGGCAAAGATCATAGCCATTCTGAAGCCTGGAAACAGCCCTGAAGTTTCAGAGAATTTTAGACCTATTTCACTGTTAAGTACTACTTACAAGTTATTTGAAAGGATCATTTACAATAGAATCAGTCCAATTATTTTCGCAAACCTCTGTTGCGGTTTCGTGGGTCGCCCGCTCACATCAGCTACCACAATGTTTTATTTTCAATCTCGCTCACTGAAATATAATGTGCATAGTCTAACTCTTACTTCTTCCTTCTAAAGATACAGATTCTCTTGACCGGCCGCCACTCAGTATCCAACTGAGAAAATTTAAAGACTAGGTACTGAATGAATAAACAGTTATTTCACAAAACTAATTTTAATTCATTGCCTTCATTTTTCCAACACCACCAATGTTATAAACTTATCGGACTTCTCACTCCAAAGTTGCAGATCCAGTTAAAGTAGAACGGCTATTTGTACACCTTTTACTCACATTCACACGTTTACAACTTTCAACTTAACACCAACCACACTTCTCCACGTCCTGCGACCGACTGCCCACCTTGTACCTACCACAGCACCCACCATGCGGCCCCCGGGGCTCACCCTTCCGTGGCCACGGACATGGTGCCGATGACGTCACAAACCGGCGCTAATTTCAAACACAGAGTGGTACCGCTACAACCCCCCTTAGTTTATCCTTGTTATTGTGAATTTCCAATTAGCAATGGCAAGGGTAAATTCAAATTAAGTCCCCTTCCTCCTATTTTACAATTTCCACACCTCATTCACACAAAATACATACAAAACTCCACAAATTGATGTAGCAATCCTTACAAATATCACATTAACCATAAACTGCTATATTTTTTTTGAATTGGTTGGTGTTGGAGCAATATACAAACATATCAAAACAATAAGTGTCAAAATACACATTGGTTCCAAAACAGTTTTCTTTCTACTAAAATGTAATTATAAGACAACCATTATAGAATGTCATGGACATTAAGATATAAATTAGTTGAAAATGAATATTTCCTTACTGAAAACATGAAATACAACATTAAAAGCAACAAACAAATATAAAATATCATGAACATCAAAATACACCACAGTAACAAACAACTATAAATCATGAACATCCAAATACACTTTGGTTCCCAACGGATCATTCCTTACCACTAACATCAAAATACGCAAAAAGCCGTTAAAGTATTACATTTTCCCCCATAAAACCACCAAACTCTCTAGTCCTGTCACGGTCGCCATGTTGCGGTTTCGTGGGTCATCCGCTCACATCAGCTACCACAATGTTTTATTTTCAATCTCGCTCACTGAAATATAATGTGCATAGTCTAACTCTTACTTCTTCCTTCTAAAGATACAGATTCTCTTGACCGGCCGCCACTCAGTATCCAACTGAGAAAATTTAAAGACTAGGTACTGAATGAATAAACAGTTATTTCACAAAACTAATTTTAATTCATTGCCTTCATTTTTCCAACACCACCAATGTTATAAACTTATCGGACTTCTCACTCCAAAGTTGCAGATCCAGTTAAAGTAGAACGGCTATTTGTACACCTTTTACTCACATTCACACGTTTACAACTTTCAACTTAACACCAACCACACTTCTCCACGTCCTGCGACCGACTGCCCACCTTGTACCTACCACAGCACCCACCATGCGGCCCCCGGGGCTCACCCTTCCGTGGCCACGGACATGGTGCCGATGACGTCACAAACCGGCGCTAATTTCAAACACAGAGTGGTACCGCTACACCTCCCAGTTGAACAGGCAGGTTTTAGACCAGCAAGAAACTGCGAGGATCAGGTCCTGGCATTGGCAACTCACATAGAAGCAGGATTGGAGAGACGATTGAAGACTGGTGCTGTATTTGTTGACCTTACTGCAGCCTACGATACAGTGTGGCGAGAGGGCCTGGTATATAAACTGCTGAACATTTTGAAGTGCAAAAAAAATCACTTGTCTGATCAATACCATGTTAGCTAACCGACAATAAGGTAAGCAAAGTAAGAAGAGTGAATAATGGTCTGCCTCAACGCTCAGTTCTTGCCCCCACTTCTTTTTAATGTTTATATTTCTGACATTCCTCAAACAGAATCCAGACAGTTCTCTTATGCTGATGATCTGGCAGTAGTACAACAATCTGATAACATTCAGCAAATTGAAAATTAGTTTAACAGCAGACCTCAAAACCCTGAGCAACTATTTTCGGAAATGGCGTCTCGTACCCAGTTCCAGCAAGACGGAAACTAGTGTCTTCCATCTTAACAATCGGGCGGAGAATCTCTCACTTGACGTTCTTCTTGATGGAACTCACATCCGACACAACCCCTTCCCCAAGTAATGGGGAGTCGTAATGGATCGCACCTTGTCGTACAATAAACATCTAAACAACCTTGCAGCAAAACTAAGAACCAGGAGTAATATTCTGCAGAAGTTAACTGGCACCTCCTGGGGAGCATCTGCCTCTACACTCCGCACATCAGCACTGAGCCTAGTGTATTCTGCAGCCGAGTATTGCTCATCTGTCTGGATAAATAGCGCCCACATCAAAAAGATCGACACAGTTTTAAACCAGACAATGCGGATAATTAGCGGATGTATTAAGACCACTCCACTGTACTGGCTACCCATTTTGTGTAACATCGAACCGCCTACAATAAGATGACACACTCTCCTAATTGCCCAATATAATAAGATCTGTCATAACTTGGATCTGCCCATCCATGATGACATGGCTAATATGTTTGTGAGACTTAAATCAAGAAATCCAAGTGTAAAAACTGTAAAACAGATTATATCTGATAATTTTAATGGGAGAGAAGCTTGGAAATTGGGGTGGATAGCCTCAGCCCCACCAGAATGGCACTCCCTGTTCGACAGTCAACAGGCACTAAAGGGACTCGACCTTCCTCGCAAGACCTGGGCAGCTCTTAACAGAGTTAGGACTGGTCATGGAAGATCTGCTTCATCTTTGTATACATGGGGAATGAGAGATTCACCGAGATGCGACTGTGGTAAGGAAAAACAAACCATCCCTCACGTGACATTTGACTGCCCACTTCGAGTCTTCAGGGGATCACTGAGAGATTTTATTAACATATCAAATGAAGCTTTAGATTGGCTACACCATGTTAATTTTGAATTTTAATTGTAATTAATGTTAAATTGTATTATTTTTGTGCAATGGCCATAAGCTAAATAAATAAATACTGATGGAGTACAGCAGCTTGGCGTCTGATCTTCGGGGGATGGATGTTGGAAATGACTGCAAGCCAAGGCAGGGGATGGATTGGAGTACACCACCCACAGCAGGGCAGGTGTTGCAATGGAAGAAGGAGAACATAAGTAAACAATTGATAATTATGGGAAAGTATCATATACATTATTTCTATACGGTATTTTTTTGTTACAAGCCTTTATCTCCCTTCATACTTAAATCAATGAATGAGCTGTCATTTTAAAGCTTATGGTCTCCACTTTAGCCACATCATATTTTAAGAAAGGAATATTTCGGAATTCGACCCTTAAAGGGCAAAAATGTCAATATTTCCAAAATCCTGTTTTTTTGTGTTACGAGTATTTTATCTCCCTGGATACGAAACTAAAATCGTTTAATGAAGTATCATTTTAAAGATTAAGATCTCCGTTTAGGTAAAATCATATATTAAGACAGGAATTTGACCCTTAAAGGGCTAAAGTATCAATATTTCTGCAATGCATTTTTGTATCACAAGCCATTTATCTCCATTGAAATCTAACCTATATAGATAAATGAGAAAAGAAAGGGAAATTAACCCACCACATTCCAAAGTGGGTGGATGCGATGAGAGGGAACACTTATGCTGACAAACAACTACACAATATTTCAGCATCTGCCTTGTTCACAAATAGAAAAATGGGCCATTAGGCTCGGAACGTGTGTACACAACGAACGTTACCTAGTAAGGCAGATGCCGAAATATTGTGTAGTTGTTTGTCAGCATAAGTGTTCCCTCTCATCGCATCTGTCCACTTTGGTATGTGGTGGGTTAATTTCCCTTTCTTTTCTTATTTATATCGCCTAGAAGCCGCTTCCATTTTCCTTAGTTGCGTCTATATAGATAAATGAGGTATCATATTAATGATTAAGGTCTCCGCCATGGTTGCATTATATTTTAAGAAAGGAATTTTACGTAATTCAATGCTTGAAGGGCAAAAATGTCAATATTTCTAAAATGCGTTTTTTGTGTATCGAGCCATTTATCTTCCTGGATATCTAACTGAAATCAATAAATGAAGTAGAATTCTGAAGAGTAATGTCTCCGCTTTGGCGACATCTTATATTAAGAAAGATTTTTTTTTTTTTTGGATTTCAGCCGTTAGTGGGAAAAAGTATAAATGATTCTACAACGCATTTTTGTGTCACAAGCCATTTATCTGTCTTTATATATAGATAAGTAAGGTATCATATTAAAGAGTAAGGTCTCCACCGTGGTCGCATTATATTTTAAGAAAGGAATTTTTTATAATTCGACCCTTAAAGGACAAAAATGCCAATATTTCTAAAATGCATTTCTTGTGCCTAGAGCCATTTATCTCTGTGGATATCTAACAGACATCGATAAATGAAGTAGGACTATGAAGACTATGTCTCCGCTTTGCTGACCTCGTATATTAAGAATTTTTTTGATGAAACTAAGGAAAATGGAAGTGGTTTCTAGGCGATATAAATAATGAAGGACAGGGAAATTAACCCACCACATACCAAAGTGGAGGGCTGCAATGAAAGGGAACACTTATGCTGACAAACAAATACAATATTTCGGCAGCTGCCGTCTTCAGTGGTAGATAAACCGGCCATTAGGCTCCGTACGTGTGTACACAACGAACGTCATCCAATGACTAACTGGGTAGCGGGGGAAGGGTGGGGGAATGGCTAAGGAATAGATTATTAATATATCGGCAATGTTTGAGATAATATATTGCAGGCGATAGTAAAATGAACATATGTAGCAAGGGTACGGTATTGACGTGAAAAGTTATATACAGTTAAAAAAAAAAAAAAAAAAAAAAAAAGTGACAGGTTAAGTGGTTGGATTTTAACGGTGGTTAAGGTCAGGTGGGTGTCTGGTGTCCAGGATATTCTGGTATGCTAATTCCCATCTTCGGAGTTCTACTGCAGTGGGGCTGTCAGGGAAAACTCTGACTGCTCTCACAGTAAAACAGTCATTGAGATTGTTGGAATCGTGACAATTTGCATGTTCTGGTACTGGAAGGTCTGTTTGTGGCCATTCATTCTAACCGAGAGTTGCTATTTGGTGAGAATCCAAATAGCCTATGATATTTATTTTCCACTATCAACCACAGTTTTTGGGGAATGCCCCCCTCCCACCCATTTTCATCAATTTTCAATAATTTGGAGAGATGAAAAGTTTTAAGATATTAACATTTGTAGGAAGGAGGTAAATTTGGAGGGATTTGTCACCTTAAATTGTTATAAAAAAAACTAAACAAAATTAAAATTATCAATTGTTTCCATTTTTTCACTTATTTTATGCATATTCCAAGCCTCTAGCCCCCCCTTATCCTCCCCAAAACACCACTAAAAATATATATCAACAATAAATACAAACACATAGCTTAGGAATTTTCATGCATTTTTTCTTCCTGTTCTTTTGAAGAACGGTAGAAATATTTACACTCACGCTTTTTCCAAGTGAATTGTAGTACGTGAATATGAGTTGTGATTGATATCAAGTTATCTGTTTAATTATGTCACATTAGTGTAAAAATAAATCCGACAGCTTTTGCTATGTTTTGTAGGGAATTGACTAAGATTTTCTCCGCTTCTTAAAATTGCTTATAAATGTTACTTTGAATTCAAAGTTGGAAATCAGGAAAAAGCTTAGGCTTCAACAGTTTGCTGCACTACTTGTTACAGTACCTTGACCAGATGGCTCAAAGGTACCCGTAAATCAATGCCATATGTTGTTCTCATAGTCTGGCGTGAACCTCACATTGATTATTTTCGTTTGCTTCCACAGTTGGGTTCTCTAGCAAAAGTAAGAATAAAATATCCCTTCTGCTCTAAGTCCAGTTCCTCATATTGAATCTTTGCCAGTCCCAGTGCCCCCAAGAACCTACAATCTAGAGCCAGAAACAGATTAGAAAGACTTTGAGTCCCAGCCTGAACCGTCAGGACAAAGATGAATTGTTCTATGACTACAGACAACTTAGTTGTAATTGTAATCAAGTTGCTGTAATCATAGAGTTAATAGAAAATAACAGGAAGGAGAAAAGTATTGAATATTCATGTGCAAACCTGTAGGCATGGGGTTTTGAGAATGGCAGTGAGATGTAGTGAATCTTCTGAATCTTGTTATGTAGGCCCTATTATATTTATTATTGCTATATGACCATGACCACAAGCTGGCACTCGATTTCAGGCACAAGGGGTTGGGAAGATTCTCTTTTTTAGGTAAGGGTGTCAGGGATTGGAATGAGTAACCAAGAGAAATGATGAATAATTTAGTGAAAACGTTGAAAGAATTTAAAGATAAAATTTGTAGAGGGCAAATGTAGGTGGGTGCAGGATAGGGGGAAGATGGGAGTGTAGGGAAATTGCCACCGGAGCCTGTGCTCCATTGCAATTAAATATATATATATATGTTTTGGGGTGTTTGGGGGAGGATGAGGGAGGCTAGAATGTGAAAAAATTTGTGAAAAAAACCAGAAACAACAGGTCATAAACTTTTTTAAAATGCAAGGCCCCCTCAAAAAAAACTTACCTCCTTGCTTCAAATATTAATGGGTTTAATTATAGATCGTGATACCGCTATGTGAAAGCTCTACAAAATTAATACAAATCTCTTTTAATATTGGTTAATGCCATTGTTGTAATGTTTACTTGACATTTCAGCTTCTCTATACATTGCAAAATGTCACAAGGAGTTTACAAAAGGAAAACGTTTTCGCTGTATTGAAATGTTGCATTTTATGACTTTTACAAAACAAAATTCTCGTGGTCCAGGCCACATTCAACCTAACCATGACCGCTAGGAAGAAAACAAAACAGTTTAGGTAGGTATGATCTTTGTACCGACAATAGTATGGAGGAAAGTGTTTATAACTTTATATTCCATTTGATACAAAGTTTTAGCAGTACCGCGGTCTAGAATTAAACCCGTTAATGATTTGGCATTTTTCACCTCTCTAGCCCTTCAGGAGAAAGGTAAAGGCTAAAATAATGCTTTACATCCTTCCAAATTATTGAAAATCAATAAAAAATAGCTGGGGTGCATTCCAAAAACGTGTGCATGATGGGGGTCATGTTCGCATTCAGGAAGTCATTTTACATAAGAATCAGCAGAGCAATGTCAGGGCTTCAACTTTTTTTTTTCCATACCAGTGTAATTTGGAAGAAGTAATTTCTAGTGAGTAGCGCATTGCGGTGGAACAGTAATGGCAAACAGAGGATAGTTTTGTTAGTTAAGAAGCAAAGTTACAAACAATGAAAAACAGGAGCAGCCCCCCCCCCAAAAAAAAAAAAAAACATTATACCGATATACAGTAGCAAAAACAACCAAGCATTAATGGATCAAGTTTACATCCTGATACAGTGAACGTATTATTGTTCAGTCGCTGTTCATACTGAAGAAGTGCGATGAAATAATTGGACCGAGTGTGTTGGTATAACGGCTAGCGTTCTGGCCTCGCATTCGGGAGGACGGCGATTCGAATCCCCATCCGGGCATCCAGATTTGGGTTTTCCATGGTTTCCCAAATCACTCCAGGCAAATTACAGGATGCTTCCTTCAAAAGCCCATGGCCGAATTCCTCCCCCCCCCCCCCATTCTTTCCCGTCCCTAAAGACCTTGCTGTTAGAGAGACGTTAACCAGATAAAAAAAAATAATAATAATAATTGTGATAGTTTATGCTACGCAAACTAGGAATCATGAGGTACACAATTTTGTCACTACCCAAACTCTGGCTAGAAACGCTTTTCATCTGCTTGGGTGTGTCTGCATCATTTTATTTCTAACAGCAATATCAGTGTAGATTGTTGCTAAGTTGAAATGCAGCCTGGACTAGAATGTTCTTGTTACAACATAAGGCATGAGGAATTGGTTTAATTCTAGATGGGGATACCGCTGCCTCACGACTGTTAACGTAACGTACAGTCATCTGCGTAAAATACGTGTTATTACTTGTCGATGTTAACAGCAGATAATTTATTATTGAAATGCGAGCTTCACCTGAAACATTGAACATCCGGTTGTGTTATCGGACATCTGCGGCCGCCTGCCTCTGATCTACCTTCGGGATATCAGTTTATGCTGATATTGTATAGCTTTAAATTATTGTGACCGAGCGTAGCGAGGGCACAATACAATAATAAATGATAACTGTACGTGAATGTGACGTCACGTTAACAGTCGCGAGGCAGCGGTATCCCCATCTAGAATTAAACAGAGGAATTTAATTAGCATTGGTATTTAATAGGTTGATTTCATGAGTGGCATTTTAGTGACAGTGTGTATAGCAATGTAAACTACTCCCTCATTCACCTCAAACAGGCTATTAAACACATACCTGTTTACTATCTCTAAACAGGTGGTCATCATCATCCTCAATAATCTTAGTTTCAGTAGTTAGATCTGCTTCTTCCTCGTCTTCATCACTTTCAACTACCTGTCTCTTCACATTCTTTTCTAATTGTTTAAATGTTGAAAGCAGCAGCTGTAAATCATTTTCTTCTTCACTAGAACTGTTAACTTGCTGCTCAATCTGGTGCTTCATAGGTTGTATGTTTTTATTAGCTTCATCTTCGTTAAAACCATTTCCTGCCTTTCGATTTCCATGCTGGAAACCTTTCCGATATGATTTCTTAACAGAAGATCTACGGAAATAGTGCTTCCTGGAACTAAAACTACCATTTTTTGAAGTTTTCTTCAATTTTTTGTGATTCTTACGTTCCATCATCAGAATCCCTTAAAACAAGTAATGTACCGACATGTGTCATGGCTTCCAACTCAACATATTTCACACAACGGATTTCTTAAAGTCAGTACTCAGTAACACAAGTAACATATACTGTACACAACACAAATCCACCGCCAATATTTTGTACACTTGCTGTTTAAAAAATTTTCTACTTAACACTTATGCTTTAAATCCAGAGATAAAGGTATGAATAAACACTTGAAACGCGACCAATCGTATGGCCTGATGGCTATCACCGCTGCCTAGGCAGCGGTGAATGAAAATGGCGGTGCAAGATGGTGGGGGAAAGGACGAATTAAAAACACAGTTTATAACAAGAGAAGGAACATATAGACTGATGACTCTTTCGGAGTATTCAAGACCCAATAGGGTCGGTTATACAAACACTCAAGGCAGTGCTGCTGTTCGTGTGTCTTTTGTTACGTTACCTGATCCTAGCGGTAACGGAGATAGAATCTGTTTCAATTTTGGTAGGGAGTTGTATGTGTATGTATACAAAGGTGTTAAAAAGGTAAGATCGTACAGACGTAAGAAATAACCATTGCTTATAGTTTTCATTTTTTGAATAATAATTGGATATGTGATTAGGTTCAGTTGGGGGACGCATAAGAAGTCAACATAACCTAACTAATGTAAAGTATTAGAGCCTGTTTCAAATATTTACACAATAAACTTGATTTCTAGGCTGCTGATCTCACCAAACCGGTGGATAAGAAGATGTACAAAGGAACAAACCCCACTTGTCACGATTTTAATGTTGTTACCATGACACCTGACAGTGTCTCCTTAGTGGTGGGATTTTCGACTGGACAGATCCAACTTATAGATCCTATCAAGAAAGAACTCAGCAAGCTCTATAACGAAGAGGTATAGCTTGTTGTTTCAGAGTAATCCATGATGTGATATGTTTTGATATGAATATGTCTTAATGCCTGTAACTAACTGAACTCAATACAATTTTTGCATTTCATTTATATGCATATGCAGTCTTTCCTAATTATTTAGATTTATTGGAATAGTAATGTAAGGGACCTAGATGTTTTCTCATTTATTTCAAGGTATTTTGAGTGTATTCATGAGGAAATGGCACAAGTAATGTCATAATTACTCCACAGACATTGTTGTGGTTTTTTGACACTATCATATAAAAATTTGATACAATACTTAAAGGAGATCTCAAATAAAGTTAGGACATCTATCTTGCCGAATAGGTCTGGACCTTTTTTTCAAATGTGAACTCGGACTACTCCAAAGAGAATATTATACTACCAGAGGCAGTAGATGAGACTGTACTTGCTCACAAGCAAGGTGGCTATGACAGCAGTAGTTGCTCACACAGCTACCAGTCAGAACCACTAGTGATATATTTGAATGTAATTTTGAAAAATATAATTTCCAATCTAACTGAAACAAGCTATGTATAAAATATTCATAATATCCTATAATCCGTATAATGACATGACCTTGTAGATAATCACTAGATGATTATGAAAACGATTTTGGGTAATATCAAGATGACATCACTGTCACATATTCAGTCTGCACGTATCAACACAGTAACAGCTATAGATATGATCTAAAAATTGAATATCTGCAATATCATGCATTATGGTTACGTTTCACTGCATTACGACCGAAATGCATATTTATAAAATATGATATTGTCAGTCATCATTTGTGTTTGTTGTAATGCAGCCTGGATCATACGTCACAATGATGTCATATTTACCACGTGATCTGTGTGTTTACTACATGAGGCCGCAGCAGTATCCTCATCTTGACATTACTCACGATTTTTTTATTTTTCCATTTAGGTTGTGATGCAGCCTGTACCACAGTAATAGTGACAATCAGTTCATGAAAATAAGGCATTTACAAATCATGTGCTATGGTTAGGTTTTGCCTTGGTCCAAGCCGCATTTTACACATGACAACTCATATAACTGTTTCTTTTACACAATTTGTCCAAAGTCTTCATACAATGGTAATAGAAATTCAAGTTATTTCCATTAAGGCTGTAATACAAGATGGACTTCAGCAGTAACAATTTAAAGGGCATAATATTAGGTAATTATAGCAGATGTTATGCCCTGCTTTCATCTCCTATATGTCATTATTACTGTGGTACAGGCTGCATCACAACCTAAATTGAAACCAATTGCTTTTTGATTATAATCCTGCGAGAAGCTAATACCACCTGTGATAAAATAGAAAACAAAAAACTTGATTGTCATGTGTGAAGGATATAGCCAGGACCACAGTAAAACATAACCATAGCACACAATATTGTGAATGCCCCATTTTCGTGTCATATCACTGTAGCCTAGGTTGCATTACAACCAAAATGGTAGCAAATTGTGTTTCAGTTACTGCCTTGTGAGAATTTGGGACCAATTGCAATAAAAAATAGAATTCTGAATCATCATGTGTGGAGAATCCAGCCTAGATCACAATCAAATATAGACAACTAGCAGAGTTCCCGGTATTGCCTAGTCTAGTTAGTGTTGATTTAACTGTACACTGTTTTTATTCACCCAGTGAGAAATGTGTGTACCAAGTTTCATAAAATTCATTTCATTCATTTCCAAGGTTAAAGCAAACCCTAGCTTCATTAATTTTGTACTAGCCATTTCTGGTACTAAACTAAATGTTGATGTACCTGCACAGCTCTCAAAATGTGATGGGTTGAATGCTCTAATGTGGAATGTCAGTTTTCATTTTGGTCGAGGCTACATTTCAATCTAATTACAGCATCTGCTAATGTTGCTGCTCGAAAATTGAAACATGTACACTATGCGCATTAATAATACAGTTACATAAAGTATGTGGAATGTGTCAACTTATTTCGGCATCAAGCAGAAAATGCAGATTTTGAATGGATTTTCAGAATTTGAAAGCTTGGGGTCAAAGTTAAAATTTAATGCATGTCTTAAGATAATATGACACATTTATTTTATGAATAATCTAGCATTACCTGAAAACTGGTGAATTGATTTTGATTGAGTTTTCACATTATCAAACTGTAGGTATGCCTCATTATGCTGCCTCATCTGCCACTGGAGCTGAGAATTTTTTCATTATGCTACTTCATTCGGCACTAGAACTCCAAATTTAAATCTGTACAGTGGAATATCAAGTATTCAGAATTATTTTTAAAATTGCATTTATTGATAGCAAGAAAGGCTCATTTTCATGTCAAAAGTAGTTGCTACGCATCGGTTCTTTTAGTAGTCGGAGATTGTAACTTCATTGCCTGAGATAACTTAGACAGTAGTGATGTTTTCTGACAATTATTTTGTAATTATTAATTTACATATTTTCCCTCTGTACATAGTTTCTTCTCGGGATTTAGTACAACTATCTATGCAGAAGCTGAATTTAAGGAAGAAATTAAAAGAAGTGATAATAAGGCTATTATTTTTTTAAAGAAAAAGTATGATTATGCATCATCTAATTGGTGTTTTACGCTATACCTTCAGAATTTAATTTACTGCTCCAGCGTTTTGTAACGTTGAAGCATAAGAGATGCCAAGCAATTTCAGTTTAGATGCTAAATTTTAAAACTGTGAAAACCCCATTGAAATCTGTACAGTAATTTTTTTAATTTTTCTAGAACTAATATACCTGGTTTTTGTTTTATAAATATAGATGTATATGATTTGCAAATTCCCTATTTCCATGTTCTATATGTTGCTTGCTGTTACTCTGCATGATTATATATGTATAGTATTTTCAACTTTTTGGATAACTATGCACTATATTTTAATTTTGAAATCACAACAACAAAAAATGTATTAGTCTCCTCACATAAATTACTAAAAACCTTAGTGTACGTACAATCTATATAACGTTAATAGTAATCTGAATAAGGTTTTTAAAGAAATATTGGCAATGTTGCCTGAAAATTCACAAGAAAACTAATAGTGCTTTTTTCTATGTATTGATTTGGCCAATTTTTCTTTAAAAATTGTCCAAAATAGTCTGAATAAGGGTTTTAAAGAGAAAAAAGTTGCCTATAAAATTTGGGAAAAACTGAAAGTGATTTTTTCCTTGGACCGATTTGGCTATTTTTAAAATGTTCATAATCGTTCCAGTAACGTTTTTAGAGAAAGAAAAACTGAATAAGTTCTAGGGAAAATTTGGGGGGAAAAACAAAGTTATTTTTTCTATGGGATTTTTGGATCAGCTCAAGACCATAACTCCCAATTTGAATGATGCATATACAAAAAAAAATCCCTTATCCTCTGGGGGTGGAAATAACTCAATTGAATATTTTATATTGAGAAAAAAAAGTGGTAAATTTGGAGAAAAATCTGGTAAAATGAATTGCAGTCTAAATTAAAATTATCTTTGCTTTTATTTTTGTGTTTCGTGATCTGTCCAACAAATGTAGTTATTTTAGTTCTATTCCATCGATATTAATTGAGGACTTGGGCTTGATGATATCGAACAAGGTAATACCTCAAATAGGCAAGACAGTGCCAAATTGTCCATTGCACGACACACTTAATCAAGAATTTAAATGTGAAAAACAATATGATTCTGATGCATTGTGAGAATGAGTTTGCTGAGTGTTCTGCTGTTGAACCTGCAGCAAAAATATGCGTAGAACACTCTCATAAAAGTTGTGAACAATGAAACTAGATGGATTTTCTTCTTGGGTGCTTCAAGTAGAACTGGGAAAAACTTTTTTTGATTTCATTGATTTTGGTAATTACTTTCTCAGAATGAAATTGCACTTGTACTTGCTTCATCAGGAATTGCAGTTACATTGTTGGAAGGTGGTCAAACAGTTCATTCAGCATTCAAGTTTCCATTATATATGCATATAAATGAAACTCCAATGCGCAACTTTTCAAAGAACTGTGCAATGGCTAAACTTTTTTGCAGCAATGCAGATTGATCATTTGGGATGAATGTGTGATGGCACATAAAATGTCTTTGGAGGGATTAGACCAAATGATTAAAGAATTACAAAACAATCAAAACTGGTTTGGTGGTACGATGATTGAAATTTAAATTAAATGCCTTGAGATAAATTGAGATTTCAAATTTAATGGAAGAAAATAAATCAATCGGTTAACGTAAATTTCTGACTTAATTCAATTGTAACTTAAATTTTGGAACAAAACCGCATGGTTCTAAGAAAATCACATTCTAGATACATAATAGATTTCTAGCTTTCCAGTGGTGTACTGCCAATAGAATTCATTTCAGATGTAAAATTTCCCATTGGCATACTTCTGAATGCACTCCTCCTCAAATAGAATATCCATGGACACAATCATTAATAAATATGATTATCATTTAGAAATACTTTTTTACTTTCTTTACACATTTTCAGTAGTTTTCCACAAAACAATTGCAAACAATTTTTTTGAAATTTGGACAGCACAGCGTTTGTCAGGCCAGAGCAAGTTGGATGATAAAAATAAATATATAATTGCGCTATCTTTTTTAAAACTAAACTACAACTGCTATAGGCCTTTATTCAAGGAGAATAATATTCCATTGGTCATGGCTGCCTAGCCCTATCTAGCAAGCAAGTATAGTATTGTCTTTGGAGTACAGTTCACATCCACCTTTATAAAAATGGTCCTGCAAGATAGCCAATTAGGACTATAAATAGTTTATTAATATAATTGCGATGGAGCACATGCTCCGGTGGCATCCAGTTACCCCTTTTTATTTTATTTTTTTAACTATCGATATAATTTGAGAGTTAAATTCATCCAAACTCCTTTTGCAATTTACAAATTTTAAATTCCTTCAGCTTTTTTTGTAAATTATTCGTCACTTCACTTGTTAATTTGGCTCAATCCTAGACACACTTAACCAAAAAAAGAAAATTTTCCCACTCCCTTGTGCATGAAATCAGGTGCCTGTTTGTGTTCGTGGTCATCAATCCTCTTCCATGCGCTATTCCTAATTCTTCAACCCATATCCCTCCAAGCCCCATTACCAGCATATGCCTTGTACACTCTCTTCACCATTCTCCTGTCCTTCAGTGACTCTCATTCCAGCTCCGTAATTGTATCAGATACTGACTTGGTCCTGCAATAATTTCCACAAACAAATCTAGCTGCTCTTTGCTCATGTATTTGATGCCCAAAATGTGGGTCCCAAACTACACCACCAAATTCAACCAATGGTATGACCTAAGATATCTGGTACATCCTCTCATCACCCTCTCCAGTAAATGTAGGATTCTCTAACCTTTCCTTACCACCTGCTCAATGTTCTCTGGTCAGTTGAGTTTACTATCAAAATTTATGCCAAGATATTTACACTTCAAGCCTTCAACAAGCAGTTCTGACCCTAGCCTATAATCATATTTGTGTTCCTAATGAGCTGACTGTTCTTGGAGTTTATCTTCATTGAATGCTGACCTACCCATTTAGATATTTTATCCTGGTCAGTCGGCAGCTGTCCAGTCTTCTCCCGTTTTGATCCTATTATATACCATTATGATATCTGCAAATGGAATATATTCTAACTGTGAACCATCCACACAATAATTCATTAAAATAATGAGCAGCAGTGATCTCAATACACTACCCTGTGGCACTCTCCTATTTACTTCCACTTCTTTTGATAATGTATTTCCTACTCTTTAACACTTTGCTTTCTGGCTTTTAAGGGTTCCTCTACCCAGCAAGTAACTTTTTTGTCCAAGCCGTGGTGAGTCGGTGATGGAATCATTACAAATAGATACTGCAGGTATCATTAAGCAATTAGAGCTCCTGAAGTGGGGTAAAGCACCGGGCCCGGATGGAATTCCAGTAAGAGTATTTTCAGAGTATGCGGCGGAAATCGGGCCATTTCTGTCTGATATATTCAGTAAATCATTAGAAGAGCGAAAAGTACCTTCAGAGTGGAAAATTGCACAAGTAACTCCGATTTTCAAAAAAGGTGATCGAAGTGATCCTGGGAACTATCGTCCCATATCTATAACATCTGTTTGTAGTAGAGTTATGGAGCATATTATATGCTCGAACATTATGAATTTTCTAGATGATAATAATTTGCTTACAACAAATCAACATGGATTTTGGAAGAAAAGATCATGTGAAACACAGCTGGCCCTATTCAAACACGACGTAATGAAAGTTATCGATGCAGGTTCACAAGTAGATGCAATTTTTCTAGATTTCCAGAAAGCCTTTGACTCTGTGCCACACAACCGCCTTTTAGCGAAGCTTCGAGCGTACAGTATATCGGATCAGCTTTGTGAATGGATAAAGGATTTTCTAACTGGTCGGTCGCAGTATGTTGTCGTTGAAGGAGAAAGTTCTTCTAATCTAGATGTTACATCGGGTGTACCTCAAGGAAGTGTAATTGGGCCACTTCTTTTCTTAATTTTTATAAACGATCTCGGAGACAAATTGAAAAGCCTTTTTAGATTGTTTGCTGATGAAGCGGTTATTTATAGGGAAGTAAGAAATTTGGCCGATTGCTTAGAAATTCAGGGCGATCTGGATGTTATTTTGGCTTGGTGCGCTGAGTGGCAACTTACTCTAAATTGTAAAAAGTGCAAGACAATGAGCATAACCAACAATAAGAATCCAATTGTTCAGAAATACGAGTTAAACAATACAGTTATTGATATGGTCAATTCTATGAAATATTTGGGAGTAACATACAAAGGAATATGAAATGGGACATACACATTAATTCGTTAGTAGGTAGAGCAAATTCTAGGCTGCGATTCATAGGTCGAATCTTGAAAAAATGAAATGAACAAACAAAGGAGATAGCGTACAAATCTCTTGTGCGTCCACATTTGGACTATTGTTGTGCCATTTGGGATCCGTTTCGTAAGGGGTTTAATTTAATTTAATTTAATTTAATTGCAATGGAGCACAGGCTCCGGTGGCAATTTCCCTACACAGCTATCTTCCCCCTATCCTGCACCCACCTACATTTGCCCTCTACAAATTTTTTCTTTAAATTCCTTCAAAGTTTTCGGTAAATTATTCATGGTTTCTCTTGGTAACTCATTCCAATCCCTGACACCCTTACCTAAAAAAGAGAATCTTCCTACACCCTTGTGCCTGAAATCGAGTGCCAGCTTGTGGTCATGGTCATCTTTTGATCGAAAGTATAGGGAAAGTACAGAGAAGAGCCGCTCGATTCGTGACCGCTTGCTACAGTCCTTATGAAAGCGTCACAGAACTGATTAGTAGACTAGGTTGGGAGTCTCTGGTAGATAGATGACACACATTTCGTTTAAACTTATTGGTAAACATGCGTACTCCCACTTTCACTTTTGAGTGTAGTGAAATACTTCTTCCACCAACCTATTTGAGTCGGAAGGACAGGAAAGATAAAATTAGAGAAATAAGGTGTCGGACTGATTCTTATATGAATTCTTTTTTCCCTCGTACCATTAGGGATTGGAATGCACAGCAAAGAGATTAGCTTTGGTGCTGAGCACCCTCTGCCACCCACAATTTTGTGAATTGCAGAGTATATATGTAGATGTAGATTCAAAACCATTTTATGCCTCACTCTATCAAATATCTTAGAAAGATTTAGTGGTACACTATCAACTTGGCCTATCTTGTCCAATACATCTGAAATATCTTGCATATAGTCCATCATCTGAGTTACATGAATATCCTTGCCGAAAAATAGGTCTGTAATTTTCAACCCTGTTTTTCCCCCCTTTTTTCATGAACTGGTACTACTATCACTCTTTTCCAGTCCTCTGGTAAGCATCAAGACTCCAGATTCATTTTAAATCAAATTTCAAGGTAAGGCACAATACAATATACCACAGTCTGTATTAATGTTATCTACAACAGCCCCTTTGCATTCTTTTAGCTTTCTGTGTTCCTTCATAATATCTTGAGAGTTTATTTCAAATTTTGTAATTTGCTCATTTATGCGTATAGGGAGTCTCTCCTCTGATTTATTCCTTTCCATCACAGGATGATAGTCTCTATTGGACTCATTAAACCAGTCACTCAATCAATATCTCTGCCATTTTAAAATCCTCAGTGACTTCAATTCCAGTCTTATCTACAATTGTCTGAATACCTTCTGTTCCCCTCAGTTTTCCAATATATCCATAGAAATTTCTAGATGCATCGTTCAGTGGTCCCCTGCACCAATAATATTTTTCATAAACCCTTCCTTTGCTCATATTAATCGCTGGTTTTAAGTTTTCCCTACTGCCATCCTTTCTTAACTCTGTTGTGTTCCTGTCTCATCAATCTCTTTTGACCTTCTCAACTCCCTATTGTAATATGTAGGTTCTGTACTTCTTTTTATTTTCTGTTTTGGAATACACATTTCCTCAACCTTTTTTAATATCTCCTTAAACTCTTCCCACTTCGTCTCCACTGTAATTGTGCCATCATTCCGTTTGCTGAACCTTTCTCTAAAATATCTCTACAATTCTAAAGTCTGTGCCTTTCTATAACTATACCTAATTGCCCCTTCTATTTTGGATTCTGGTTTACTGAATTCCCTAATATCCATCAGTACTGCATTGTGATCACTTATTCCTTCAGTTACCTGACACCCCACAAAATTTTCAGCAGGCTTTATTATAGTTGTACAGTTATAATTAAATTTGTGATAAAATAACATGAACTGAATTTTGGGTGAAATCGGTATGAAATTTTATAGGTAGAAGCAACAGCAGTCCTGGTTGAATTCAGCATTGTATAATGAAAACAGTTGAGGATGTTTCAGCAATGTTAAAATATATTGCAGCCTTGAATGAGCCTGGCATTTCTTGTTACATTGTAATGTGTGGGGGTTATACAAGTAACATAGGAAACTGGTAATTAGTTAAAACTGATGATTTTCCAACAGCAAAATTATAATATATTGTGGTTAGGTTGAAGTGCTGTCTGCATCACAAATAACAGTTAACTTTCATTAGTACAATAATGTGAATTCCAGTACTGTAAAGTAGCATTTAAAACTTCTGATTTTGTCATATTAAAGTTATGGTTGTCAGGCAGAAAGTCTTTGCTGGGGGCTAAGCAACACTCTGCCTTAACTGTGAACAATAATGTTCATGACCATTAGCCTTTCTGGTACCTATACTATATTAATAACACGGCCGCCACACGATTGATATATCCTCAAACTTGAAAGGGAAATATAAATGAGTACACAGTTTCAAAGTCACAAAAAAATATATTCTTTCAAAAGATCCTCTTTATAATATCAGTACCAGAAATTTTGATAAAGCAATCTGACAACAGTTCCACAGAAGTTTGTAGGTAAAGCACATTCACTCGAAAGGACAAAATCTCATCAAGCCCTGAGTGAAATTATGGCATTTTGAAATATACTACGCCGACCAACCATATGGAGCAACTAATTATTGAAATGAAGTCTTCACGGGTGTACAGCCGGATAGTGTTTTGAAAACACGATATTTCGACGACTAGCTCCGTTGTCTTCATCAGGTGTGGAGACATCTGCACAGGTCGGCTGACCATCGGATACTGAGACAGCCCAGGTGCCACAGCTCCTTATATAGGCCAGCGGCTCTCTCTGACATCCGGCGGCTGGCAGTGAGTAGGCGTGGCTACAATTGCTCGTTGCAGGCTGAGGAAGTTAATATTCGGCCGTTTGTGGCACGCATGTTTCAGCAACCGCCACAAATGGCCAAATATTAACTTCCTATGCCCGCCTACTCATTGCCGGGCGCGGGCGTGGGCATTGGAGAGAGCCATTGGCCTATATAAGGAGGTGCAGCACCTGGGCTGTCTCAGTATCCGACCTGTGCAGATGTCTCGACACCTGATGAAGACGACGGAGCTAGTCATCGAAATATCATGTTTTCAAAACACTATCCAGCGGTACACCCGTGAAGACTTCATTTCAAACATACGCCGGGAAAGTCTCCGTTCTTACAACAACTTATTATTATTGTATGCCAAGTACAACAAAAGACATGTCAATTACATAACTAAATCTATAGATTCAAGCCATCATCTGGTAGCTGGTCCAGCTTGATGCAGTGTGAGAAGGTCGTTTACTGAATTGGCCTCCAAAAGCGTAATAAATTGAGCAACTAGCTCTACGTTATGACATGAAGTTAACTGTTTGAAAACTGCTGGTAGAATGAGCACCAGCCCAGATGTGTGCCTTCTACTTATTGGATCGGTTGACCTTGTAACGTCAGCAAAAACCTTCGAAAATTAATATCTTGGAAAGTATTTAATAGTTTGAATTGTAATTAATGCCTGGGCTTCTTGATATCTTATTCTTTCTGTTTTTACTGGGTTTAGTCTTCAAAACAGTTTCTATCAAATTAATTTTAAGTCCCCTTACGTCATCAGTCTGCGCGCCTTGGTGAACTTTCCTAACAATCATGACAATCCATTTCCAAAATCTTGTTTATCCCACAGATGCATTAAAATGTTTACAGGAACCTATACATATTTTTATCCCCCTTTGCTCTATCTTCTGATATAAATTTCTTGTTTTTATCTCTTTTAGTTTAAATTTTGAGTTTTTTGTCTTAATTAAAAATCCTAGTTATACTTTGCCTAATTACTTGACTTTATGTTCAAAATACTCTAGAAAGTGCTGACTATTACTGGTGATACAAGATCAACTGTAACTTTGCGCGATTCCAAGTTATTTCAGGTTTTAGTCCTCATTGACTGCATGGTTTAAAAATGCAAACAAATCAAATTATCTCTTAAACTAATTTTTTGGGGATTTAATGAATGATTCTTTTGACGAGTTTCCATAACTGAAATGAATGCAACAAAATCCATTAAGGTTGAAAAACTACTTTATCTTAAATTTCTATGTTCCACTAAAATGGCTTTCAAATCGAACTATCAAGTGTGTAACTACTGGGAACTTGGCGAACTTATAGATACGTTACAGTGGGAGATTACTGGAGATCGATCACCTATGATGTTACATCATGCCATGATTTATGTATACACTGCATACAGGGCTATATTGTAGCTAACACGATCTGCTTGGTAAATGGGTATTCTTGGCCATGGTCAGACCAACTTAACAAATTTATTAAAAAGATAATCATGAAGCATTATAATAAATACCTATAAATTCCATATGGTCTAGTCTGAAAACCCATTCCAATAAAATAAATAATACATTAAATAACTCAACAGAAAAATCAATAAAAATTGAAACAAAAGTCATCTTCTTCCCATTCAAGTATTAGGCCTGTTGTTCTGTTCCAGCTTCAGAAACTATTTCCATCTGTTCTTTGGTCTACATTTTGGTCAGTATTGGTTTAGTACTTTTGGTAATCGTACATCATCCTTCTATACTGATGTTTTCTCCAGTTATTCCTGTTCCTCTATCTTGTCATTCATTCTATATATTTTTAACTCCTCTCTTACTGTCTCATTTCTTATTGGGTGCATCCCTTTACAGATCTTAGGGATGTTAAAACTAATAAGTTTCAGGGGATGAAGTTGAAAGAAATTAAAGTTTCGAATATTTAAAAACTCGGAAAGTAAATTATATCAAACATGTTGATAATGTCATCTCCAAAAAAAAAAAACTAATTTCCTTAGTTCTACAACACAGTACCTGAACCTATTATAACCAGCATGAACAGTCCTGAGTAGTAAACAGTTCAGATAGATAGATATGTTTATTTCTAGTGCCTGCACAGAATTGGACACATCAAAGTCTATACATTAATAATTTATATAATTTTTTTAATATTTTAACAATGTTGATTATTATTGCATCTGAATTCGAAAAGTAATATTTGAAATATAAAGCTCTGTAAAACAGTTTAGGGAATATAGTTTTTTTTACAGATGACATAGGATAATAGGATCAAAACATGAGAAGAC
This sequence comes from Vandiemenella viatica, assembly GCA_031002005.1. Taxonomy (NCBI): domain Eukaryota; kingdom Metazoa; phylum Arthropoda; class Insecta; order Orthoptera; family Morabidae; genus Vandiemenella; species Vandiemenella viatica. Next base: position 62,072,210 of record JARYHS010013630.1, read on the forward strand.
TGTAAACAGCTGCAGGACGACCTGAATTCAGAGAAGTAAGGAAATTGGGTTACAAAAATTTGGTCAGACCATTGGTTGAATATGGAGGTGTAGTTTGGATGGTCAGCTATCGATCTTATATTTACAATAACACAGCTACAAGAGCGGCACTACGAGTATGGGAAAGATCTGGTGATGGCCTTTCTGGTCATTGAAAAGGCATATGACAGCCTCAGCCGAAACAGTGTGGGTAGGTCTGAGAAAAAAAGTCAGTAAAAATGGTGATAGTGCAAAGAATGAAGGATATGTATGAGGGTAGTAAGAGCTGTGTCAAAGTGGGAACGGATAAGACTGGATGGTTCCATTTGAAAAATTGACTAAAACAAGGACGTGCCCTATCACCCCTCTTATTTATTGTAGCTATGGATGAAATATTGAAGAAGGTGGTGCAGAGCATTGGGGAAGGAAAAATGAAAGCAATGGTATTTGCGGACGACCTATTAGTTTGGGGAGAGGATGAAAGAGGTACAGGATCAGCTAGATTTGTGGGAGAGAGTAGTTGCAGCCTATGGTATGAAGTTCTGTGCGTGAAAAAGTGAAGTGGTGATAACATCAAGAAAGAAGAACAGGACGGACATAGGCATATCACTTAGAGGGGAGCAACTAAATAGAATGGAATGTTTCAAATATTTGGGAAGCTGTATTGAAGAAAATGGAGGAAACAGGATGGAAATAAATGAAAGAGGAAGATGTGCAAAGTAAAGAGGCAATTTATAAATTGTGCCAATTTTAACATATGGGGCAGAAACATGGGTGATAAAGAAGAGAGACAAATGGAGAGTACAATCAGTGGAAATGAAATTTCAGAGGAGTAGGGTGGGAGTAACAAGAAGAGACAGAATAAGGAATGAGAGAATCAGGGAGAAGAAAAAGGAAGAACCGCTACAACAAAAAATTGAAAAATCTAGGCTACAGTGGTACGGGCATGTAAAGAGAATGGGAGAGGAGAGGCTACCAAGGAAGATGCTGGACATGGAGCTGAAAGGGAAGAGGCCTAGAGGAAGACCGAGGGACAGATGGATTAAAGGAGTTAAGAAATGTGTAGAGGAAATTGGGCGTCAGTGGAAGAAGAGAGATGGTGGTTAGACAGGAAGCACTGGCGAGGTTTTTGTTCCCAGCAGACCCAGCCAGTGGCTGGAAGCTGCCCTAGATGATGATGAGTTTGGATTCCACACTTTGGTTATCAAATACAAGAGTTGGAGGATGTGCAAAGAAGAGTGGCTAGATTTGTTTGTGGAAATTATCCCAGAACTCAGTCAGTATCTGACATGATAAAGAAGCTGGATTGGGAGTCATTGGATGCAGCAGGATGGTGAAAAGAGTGCTGGGAATATACAAGCCATATGTTGGTGATGATGCTTGGAGGGATATTGGTCAAAGAATTAGGAATAGTGCATGGAAGGGGAATGATGCCCATGACCACAAGCTGGCACTACATTTCTTGTATAAGGGTGTGGGAAAATTTTCTTTTTCAGGTGTGAGAGATTGGAACAAATTACCAAATTACCAAGTGAAGTGATGAATAGTTTACCAAAAACACTGGATGAATTTAAAATTAAGTCACAAAAGAAGATGGGGGAGGAATTTAAGACTCAAATTATATAAGACAATTAAAAATACAAAATAAAAAGGGATAATTAGATGGCTAAGGGAATTGCCATCCAAATAATAATAATAATAATTTATAATAGAAAATTAATAATATATCTGAATTCTCATATAGAATAAAAGACTTTATTGGCTAGGTAAGTTTTTAATTTGCTTTTAAGTTTTGAGTCTATGTTACCCCTTCTTTGAAAAAATCTTATTCTGTGTATTGTTCATTTGCTCTCACACGGAAATATTTGTCTTTACCTCTTGTACCATGGTAATAAATGCTGTGGTTGTTTATAGTTTTATATAGGCTGCTTACCACCTGGGTTATAACTTTAAAAGTGAGCCTATATAAATCTCTGTCTTATGCCAAATATAAATCTAAGCTATTTTTTTTTTATTAAACTTAAATAGTCTTGTTTAGGTGGCAGTGTGCAGCTGCTCCCCATATGTTAGCTTTAAGTCAATTTGAAAGTACTGATATATTCTTTTTAATATGAAGAAATTTTTATTTATCTTCTGCTGAGCTGACTCTTATAATATTTTTATCTGATGGTAAGCTAGAAGTATGATCAACATACTGAATAATAAAGCTATTGTCTGCTTGTGGTATGTCATTGACATAGAGGATGAAAATCAGGGGTCAAGAATAGATCCTTGTGGTACATTTTTTTATTACTATTACTAAGCATCAGTTATATTGGAATTTAATGAAGAATTTCTTATTGTTCCACCTACTGTTCAGTATGGTTCTAACAAATCTAAGGTTATTCCTCTGATTCCATTGATTTTCTCGAGCAACATGATATGGGTAAATGTATCAAAAGCTGTTGAGAAATTCATAAAAACTGCTACTGAACATTTGTTACTCTTGAGGTTTCCAAGATACAAATAGAAATTTCTATTTTTATGTTGTTTCTGTTGTTACGTTTTGGAGGGTTGGAGAAACTGTACAGACATTTATGAATGAGAAAACAGTGTCTGAGGAAAACATTAAACAGGCAAGATCCTTATCTTTCCTTTGTATTCCCCTCAAAACTGTATTTATAGCTATTCATAACAAGTGAACTGTAGTATTCCTTGCAAACCTGTATGCATCCAATATCTTTTCGCCTATCTGCAGTAAACTTTTTAACCCTTGAGAAAAATCTCATAACCTATCCCCGCTCTCTCCTTTGACTGAGGCTCTACCTCTATAATTATGTAATTTGTGCATCTCTATTAAGTAACCAAATCACTAGTAGCACACTGACAACTAGCTTTGATATATTTTCATCAGTACCTTTCACATCCTTTCTTGCAACTACTCGTTTTTATTGTCTCATTAACTTCTTTGGTATTTATGATTTCTCCCACTTTATATCTTTACTGAGGATCCTTTTGGTAATCTATTTTTATCCCTGCATCGTCAGCTTCTACCTAAAGAAGTCACTGTCCTAACACCTTCACAACTGGAAATGGACTTTCTTACAGCTTTAGCCAACAATTCTGAAAGTATCACCTTCTACTTTTTGTTTAGGTGCAGACCATGCCTAGTGCAGCCTATCCTGTGAATGGTTTCCATAAGTGCAACTTCCATGATATATCCCATACCTTTCCCAAGTGAAGTCTCTCACTCCCAAATAGTGTTGCAAATTGAAAAATAAAAACAGTTTTTTTCCAGATTAGTGAAAAAAAACATGAAAAAAAACCTAGCACCCTTGTTTTTTTTCTAAATTTTTTTTTTCTTCATAAAACAATATATTTGATAAATTATAGTTTTATTTAAGGAACTTACATTTTACAAGTGTGTTTTAAATCTTAGTGAATCAAATAATGTCTTACATAATGATTCATAAATGTATCTATATAGGTAACGTAATATTTTCCATCGTCTATGTCAGTACCACATTCACTAGTATCCAGGGGCGTGGCTACTATGGGGCTAGGCGGTGCAGTGTACCGGGGCCCCTACACTCAGAGTGCCCCCAAGCATAGCTCAAGGGACCCCCAAGTACACCTCTGGGGGCCCCAAGCCCACCTCTGGGGGGCCCCCAAACACAGTTCAGAGGATCCACGGGCCTTCACGGCAAACCAGCGACCTTTTTTTTTTAGCTCTACCATCGCCTAAGGGGGCCCCTGAGACATAGGGAGCCCCTCACTAAGGGCCCTCACTGCTCAGGGGCCCTCAAGCACAACTCAGGGGCCCCTACCAGCAACACAAAGCAAAAAAAAAAAAGGTCGCCCATCTGGCCTGATGGCCCAAAATAATTTTTTGCACCGGGGCCCTTGTTAACCAACCTACGCCACTGTTAGTATCAGCACCACCAACGCTAGTTCGGTCTGTGTTGGACTTTTCTGTTTCTTCTTCTGTCTTCTCTAGATCCATAACTTAAAAAGTAGTTACATTTTCTTTTACTGGATGTTCTTGTATTGTACACAAAATATTTTGGGATTGCAATTTTAAATTGTGAGCAAAGTACACACCGTGCGTCAAGACTGCATGGATAGTTCTGTATTACGGTCTTTTAAATTTGAATTTAAATCTATTATCATACAAAATAGGAGCTTTACTTCTTTTCAATCGTTGGTTTAAACCAACGGTTGCAAGGAAACGATTCATAATTACTGACAGTTTAATGAGTCAGTACCACTATACTTTGAGAGTTTATCAAGTATACAAACATAAGGAAAGCACAATAAGTAATAAAAAGAGGCAAAAAACTATAGATAAATTTTAAATTCCTAATATTTTTTAAAGATCCGTAGGTCTACAGATAAATTCGTAGGGCTGGCAGCACTAGTTCAAATAGTGAGCATCAATCCAAACAATGGGGAATGGAGATTCCTTCTTGCATAACCTAGCCTCTTTGGGAAATCCCCATTCATAAAAGAAAATTTGAGTCAATGTTGCCAATATTTTCGTAATTTTTTTTTTCTACTGAACAAAAAAATGTAGTAGATTTAAAAATTAAGTTAAGTACTTAGAATAAACTCTAAAACAGTCATATTAAACAATAACTGTCTTACAAATTTGAGATTTAGTAGCTGTGAATAAAAAGTGTTCCAGAAAAAAAACATGTTTTTTTTCATAGTTTTTTTTAATGTTTTTTTTTTATAGCCAGAAAAAAAACGTTTTTTTACAACACTACTCCCAAATTACCCACCTCACAGTGGGATAAACTATAGCTGATACTGTGATTTGGCTGTTGTGTGCCTATTTCACCATTTTCATCAGATAACTCTGTAAACGAGTGATTTCAAAACTTTGTTATTATGCCTCCCTTTAAAAATCAATCTGATCTTGGTGCCTCCCACACTTATTTCTTAAAACATGCAATATATATAAATCATCCATTCTTAAGCCAATTTTATTATCAACAAGCGATGTTTGTCACAAATGTTTTGCAAACGATTCATAGAACATAATTAATTATAACCATATCAATAGCTTCTGGCAGAGTTTCTGCTATTATTTGTATTTTATTACATTTAATGATTCCATAAGAAACTTTAAATGATGCTAGTAATGAATTTTGAGAAAAATAAACTGTTTTTTGTCTATTGCTTTTATTTATTAAAATCATTAAATTTTCTTTGAAGAAATTCTTTGATCTTACACAAGTATTCAGAATGAATAGTTTGTAGGTAGTGTTATAATTTTCCTAATTTAATATTATCTACAGCCAAAATGTTCTTATAAAACAAACACATTGGTTTTTCCAATTCAGCTATAATATTTGTGAATCCTAATGATAAATATCATGAATCATATTTTCTTGTCATGTAAGTTATACCTCCTTCTTCCTTGTATTTCTGCTACCTCATCTTATCATTATCAGTAACTTCATCAATTTATTCATTACTCCAAAAATATTACGATTAAAAAACACTATCATTAGTAAATAATTATGCCAAAATAAAAAAACCTAATAGCACACCATAATAGCATAATAGCACTTTTGTTATTACTAGATACAAGTGATGTTTGAATCAGGTTATATGTTTGATTGTTATTAACAGTTCTAATGGCCATGTGTTTGTTGAAATATTTAAAATGTTAACATTTCATCTATGAGTGATATTTGAACAGGAGATTCCTACGATACAGTTCTAGCAGCTGTTTCGTAAATTATTCAGTTGCAAACTGTAAATCGTGCAAATTATAAGTCGTGCAAACTGGCAACATCATTTTTCTGATAGGTGGGGTGAGAGTTTCAAAACATAAAATTATATTAAGTTAAAACCATTTATTTATTTATTGTTTGTTTATTTGTGAAAATTACATTTGTCAAACTTTTCGTGTCTCTCTTTGCACTAACCTTCACCTTCTCAGTAAGGTGCATCTCAGTCTTCTACCTCTAAACTGCCACCGATATTTGAATTGATACCTTTTCCTACATTTCCACTATCACTGCTGTGTCATCAACTGTGAAACCCTTACAGATTAAACCTTTAACCTCTATTACTTTATCAAGCATTAGGTTTACAAATAGTTGTGACCTTGTACCTTGCATGTACAGTCAACACATGATAATCCGACAACTGTTTTGCAGGGTGGTATTGGATTATAAAAGTTTTTGGACTATAGAGTACTGCCTCCTGCCTCTTTTGTCTGTTTTTTTTTTTAAGTACCTTTTAATCTGACAAATTATGCAATAAAATCAATACTACACAATATACAACTTTGTGAATTAAACAACACAATAGATAACACAAGGTTTATTAAAGAATCAACATCATTAAACCAGTGGCCATGTTATAAAAATAATGGTATTATTAATGCAAATCAGTACTTATGTAGTTACTACATACATATTCAAATCAAGATATATAGATACTAATTTGAGCAAAAGAAATTTTAATTTTTTTTTTGCAAGTGTTCATCAATATTATTTTGTTTTACATTGTCAAAAAGGGAGTATAGCCTTGTATCTCAGCCTCCTGAGAAGTAAAAGTTCATTGTATCATTAAACATTTTCTTTAGCCCATTGAATACTCACTTCAAATGCATTGATTAAATGTTTAACTGTAACCTATGGAGTTGTTACAATGAGTTCGTCTTATTTATCGTTGAAATAGAAATTTGGTTAACCATCTCAGATATTTTTTGAAATAATCATTCTTCTTCATACACTCAACAATACCAGAGTTCCAAATTTTCTTAAGTAATCTGCATTTTGGTAGTGACTTGTTCTATGACTAACACTAATTTGGGGAGCATTTGGGAGTGGTGACAATCTTCCATGGTAATGTAATGGCTGATGGGGGTAATGAATTCCAACACTGAAAAAGGACCGAAGTCAATTCTTTCATGTTAAACTCTCTCTTTTTTTTTTTTCTTTTTTTTTTTTAGAAACATTGCAATAATGCATTTATCTTCAGTTTTCATTTGTTCAGCAGACAGATGACTGAGCACATTATCTAGAAGCAGTAATGCCTTTTGAGGAAGATTTTAATCTTTCAGTCATTTCTAACTTCTATAATGAAGCATTGTTAAGACAACTATTTGAAAAGGTCTTTTGTCATTTACAAGTCTTTTTGTCCATAGTAGTGTATGGGTAAATCAGTGTTATTGAATGAACATGGATTCTTCAATTTTCCAATGCCTACCAACTTAAGCATGTGAATGCCAGTAGCAATAGCACACGGTAATATGTTTACATGTTTCTTGCTCACCTTACATCCAGGTACAAATTTTTCCTCAGATGAAATGAACATTTTACGAGGTATAACATGCCTTCCCCCCCAAAAAAAAGACACACTACATCTGCATTGTATATGTGGGAAGGGCAAAGATCTAAATCTTTTACTTTGGTAAAAAAAAAACCTCAATTTAAATGTCTCTATGCAGGATGCATTATTAGTGAGCTTTTCCTATGTTAGTGTTATCACAGGTATTCCATGGTAACTTTTGAAGCATTCCAAACATCTAGCTACAAAAGTCTTATTTTTTTGTTATCGCCTTAACAAAACTTTGCTTTCATGGCCAATATGGGCTCCAAAATAGATGTATGCCTGTTGTTTTCCTGAAGACACCATATATACAAAGCTTCCTCCACCTCTCGGTGTTTAGCTTTCTTGAGAGTTTGCCTCTTTCTTGGACTACAATCAGTAGTAGACACAAACTCTTGAATGTTCTCGCAGTTCTTTCAGTATCATAAATTGTGGATCGTCCTCTGCCATACTCACTTGTCAAACTTACTAAAAAATTAATTACAATTTAGTGGTCCAGAATCTCACGTTTTTCTGTAATTTTTAATGTTTTATGCTTCTGCTTATGGGTTGACAAAGACACTACATAAACGCTTGCATTGCTGCTGCAAGCAAACTGAGACATACAACAACTACAAGCTGCACAACATGTTATAATCTGTTCAACCATACATTGACACTGCTTTGCCATAGAATAAGTATATACATTGTTGGTATGTCGGATCACAAGGAGCGCCAGATTAGATGGGGCAGATTAGCGACGGTCTATGAGGGTCCGCTGTAAAGGCTCGTTCGCACTGGGCGAGTAATTTAGTCGAGTGGCGAGTGATTTAGTAACTAAACGTGTGTGAACAATGAAATTTAGTCGAGTAGTTTAGTCGAGTCGATCCGTTTTGTTCTATTAAACCGGGCGAGTAGCACCCCCCACCACGAGTCACTCCCCCCCACCATGCGCCACTGCCCACTCGCTCAGCGGTTAAACAAGTCTGAACCAATAGTTTTAGTAGATTTTTACTTTATCCATGATATATGGACTTTGTGAAAGTCTAACTGTTTTGAAATAATAAGGTATGCAAATAATTTTCTGCGACAAAGTTACTTTAATAAATTATTATTTATTTTATTGATATGCGTGTCGCGTTTCGAGAAATTATTCTTATTTTCGAACGCTATTTTATTACATTTTTGGTGTGACGAGTGCTCGTGTCATCTTCTGTTTGATGTTATCCGGTTTTACTTTGTATTTCCTGAAATTGATATTTTGGATTGTGTACTAAACAGTTTTTTTTTGCAATTAATAGGGAGTGGAATAATATTTTTTTTTAATTTAATAAAATAGCGTTCGAAAATGAGAATAATTTCTCGAAACGCGCCACGCATATCAATAAAATAAATTAAATAATAATTTATTAAAGTAACTGTGTCGCAGAAAATTATTTGCATACCTGCCGCAAAAATGTCGTTTCGCTGGAACGAAGAAACAATTTCAATTTTTTTTTCTAAATATGTAGGACATGAATGCTTGTAGAATATTAAGTCCCCAACTGTAAAAACAAATAAAGGAAGCAATCTGCACGCATAGATTTGGAAAATACAATAAACATACCTGGCTTTGGTGAGAAGTAAATTGAAAATTAAAAACATCTGCTTAGTGCACAATTTTATTAAATTATTTAATTTAATTACAATAGCATCTAGATTATACATTAAGATGTTATTCCTATTGTTATTAGAAGTACTACCTAAAGAGATAAAAATCTTTTTGGAATTATCTACTCGCAGAAGTTAAAAGAAAGTAGTCCAAAAATTTAGGCGCAGGTACTGAAACAGTTTACACTCCTTCAGTAAAATGATTCAGTTTACTGGATGCATCTCTATGAAACATTAATTCAATTCCTTTAATGTTTCATAGATTCCTTCACACTGTGATTAATTGGGAAATACGCTATTTTCCGTGTATAAATATGAGGTGTGAGTGTACATAAACTACATCCGGTGGCAATAAAGTAGAGCACTACCTGTAACTACGTAGTTGCCGGCATTGCACTCCTTAAATAGGTATCTTCACGCTGGATTTCCGGTTGCATTTTCATTAACACAAATTTTGGACATTCTCAAACTATTCGTAGGGATCTTCTAATGCTAATTCCTTCAGAAGACAATTTCAGCTCCTAGTTCATTAACCCATTGCTTTTTTTTAATTTCTTTATCGCATAAACTTCTTCATCCATCTCTTATAAAAGAGCGCTGTATCAGCTCATTCATTTGATTGCGATGCAGCCTGCTGGCAAAATACCACACTACTTGTGTACTGTACTCGACCGCAGTGCGAACGATTTTTGGTCAGTGGCGAGTAATTTAGCTACTAAACTACTCGCCACTCGACTAAATTATTAGCCCAGTGCGAACGAGCCATAATTGATCCTGCATAAGTGAACCTTCTGTATATGTAAAGCCTTGTTGCAACTTTCCTGCTCTTAAATTTACGTTGGGCTATTCTACACCTAAATCTGGTAACAGATAAAATGTACCTCTTTTTACAATGCCTTGAAGCATCTGGCACTTGCCTTCTGTTTCTTATTTACTCTACAAATGTTGTCATCTCTGTTTGAGATCCAATGTTTAATCTTATTCAATATAACTAAGACTTTTGTAGAAGGATGCAACACTGTAGACAGTTTTCTCTTTTAACAATTAATTGTAAATTTGAAATATGATAACAAGTTAAAAAGACTTCATGCAAAGTTTTAAACAAACCTTTTCTCTAGTTGTGTTTTCATATTATTGTTATTGGATAATCCATAACAAGATTTTTGTGTATTAAGTTGTCAAGTGTGTGCAAGTTAGAAATTTCCAGTTAATTGTTAAAAGATGCCTACAGTGTTGCTTTCTTCTACAAGTCTTGGTTACATTGAATATTATTAAACATTGGAACTTATCATCCAAGTAATGTAAAAAATTATATTTAACCTTCAATAATTTTGTATTCTGTTCACAGAGACTTATAGACAAAACAAAGGTTACCTGCATTCGGTGGGTACCTGGGTCGACAAATCTTTTCCTTGTATCTCACAGCAGTGGACAACTGTATCTGTACAATGAAGAACTTCCCTGTGGAACAGCTCCACCACATTATCAGCCCTTTAAGCAAGGCGATGGTTATGCTGTCCACACTTGCAAAACGAAGAGCACACGTAATCCATTATATCGATGGGTTGTTGGATCTGAAGGCTGCTGTGTTAATGAGTTTGCTTTCTCACCTAGTGGTACACACCTGGCAGTAGTGTCTCAAGATGGATTCTTACGTGTCTTCCACTATGATACCATGGAACCTGCTGGTATTGCACGCAGCTACTTTGGTGGATTCTTGTGTGTATGTTGGTCACCTGATGGCCGATATGTTGTTGTTGGTGGTGAAGATGACCTTGTAACTGTGTGGAGCTTTGCAGAAAGGCGTGTCGTAGCCAGAGGTCAGGGTCATAGGAGTTGGGTCAGTGTTGTGGCATTTGACCCCTACACGACTTCATACGGTGGTGGTGATGATTTTAGTGGTGGTTCTGATGATGATGAACCAACAGACAGGAGGCCTTCAGGAGCAGATTTGGGCCGTGTGAGTACAGCTGCATGTTATCGTCTTGGTTCTGTTGGACAGGACACTCAGTTGTGTTTGTGGGACATAACGGAAGATGTACTGCGACAACCTGCTTGTCCTCCCAAATCTAAGATGGTTACTTCTGTGGGGTCAAATCTAGCAAATGCTAACGGAACTACTTGTCGTACAAATCCCATTGGGACTCCTCGGTGTAATGCACTTCACCACAACAGGGTGATAGCGCCTTTGGAAAGGACAGAGACTGTGTTGCTGATGGAAACATTTCATCTCACTTACACAATTCAACTGGTCCTTCCTTGTCCCAGAGACTAGCAGGCCTTGGTTTTGGAGACAGGAAAGATACTCACAAACGGAATTTTAGTTTAGCATCTCGAGGGGGAAGCAGTGGGGCAGGTGCAGACAAAGGAAATCATACAGCAACAAATCGCACATCTGCTGATGATCCAATGAGACTGATTGGAACTGGTGCTTGTCCTAGGTTTGATGAATGCCCAGTGTTAGAACCTCTTGTTTGCAAGAAAATAGCACATGAGAGACTAACAGCACTTGTGTTTAGGGAGGACTGTTTTGTGACTGCGTGCCAGGATGGTTATGTCTACACTTGGGCAAGACCAGGAAAAATGGTATGTATAATTTATGATCTATCACTTATTGACTATTCTTAGCTAGTAAAATGTCGAAGTGAAATCAGTATTATGGTCATTAGAATTTTATGACTACTTGCGAGGGTTTGTATTTGGTATCTCTTTTACTGGAAAAGAAAAAAGTATAATAGTGCTGATAGAGAGAAAAATCTATTGGACCACGAAAGAATAGTTACTCAGCAAAAACACTAAATCTCTGGTCGCCATTCAGTTTATTCTCTTAACTGCACATGCATCTCCCAGACATCCTAATGTTGAAAACATCTTAGGAAAGTTATGTTGAAAATAGTATGACCGATCCATCATACCTTATAAGTTAATTGCTTGATTGGTGGCTTAATTAACTGAATTGATTAATTTAAACATTTCTAAATATTTAGTCCGTGTATGCCGCAAACACCACAGATTACCAAACCAGTTTGTTAAAAAGTTGGAAGATTATTAACAACAAAAACACACAAGTTTACTAAAGCACATTGCTGTCCAGCATAAGTTTATTATTATCCCACTACCTTAAGGACAGAGCTAATTTCTTCCAATTTAGTTAGAAAGGCAATTTTATTTTATTTGAATTTAGTGTGAATGAGGCTGAATAAATCACCCATAGATATCTCATTCCCTTTGGAGACACCTTAAATCATCACTCTCTCTAAAGAAACACAATTGAGGAAAAAATATTTCAGCTCAAATGTGTTGAGACTTGTAAGTAAACAAGCTTGAGACAGTGACAAAACAAATATTACTGGACATGCACAATGCTCAAAACTACTGATAAGCACATAATTCAGTTTGACTAATCGTCTGGAAAGTTTCCTTGTCTGTTCTGTCGTAAGGCATTCTGTCACTGTCGATGACAGTGGAAAAAAATATTGTTTTGTCAAAATTAGGAGAGAAACCCCTAGTTCGGTTCTCTTCTTGAGTATTAATTAAAATGGAAAGCATTAAGGAGAATTTTGGGAAGGAGCAAAGCCTTTTGAAACAGCCAGCATGCAGCGCGCTGCGCATTCTTAGCTTTCGACAGTCCCGGCACGAAGATTCAGTTCTGCTCAGCCACAGTAATTCTGCATTCAGTTTGATTCCTTCAGTCACCGCTGTTCTGCACCGATTTCTGGAGTGGTTTCTCTTCCCTGATGTTCTTTGAACCTTTACGCCACTCACCTGGTGTAGAATCTCTTGAGACTTCTTTGGACAGCTACTTTCAGTCCGATTGTCATCACTGATTAAATATCACTAATTTTTCTACCTTTTTGTGTGTTTTCCCACACAGTTTGGAATCTTTTTTTCTCCCTGGTACTAATTCTCAACCACACAGTCTGTCAGTGTTGCCATGTAAATTAATTACCTAATTGGTGGATTAATTAGCTGAATTAATTAATTTAAACAGTTCTAAATACTTAGCCCCTGGGTGCTACAGTCACCAGGGTTACCAAAACCAGTTTGTTATTAGGTGGAAGGATTATTAACAGAAAAAAACGAGTTTTCTAAAGCACGTTGCCACCCAGCATAAGTTTATTATTAGTCCTAGTGAAACCCCAAATTTTAATCATAATAGCTAATCAGAACCTCTGTATCTAAAAATTGCAGATTCTTTAGGAAAAAAAATGGTACTAAGTTCACATCCAGCCAAATAATTCATTACGACAATTTGCCGTCTACTGTTTTTCTCTGTATTGTACAACTCGAGTATTCAGTCACATTTACTGTCTCATCACAGTTAATAACTCTTTTCTATGACTTGTAGCAACCTGATATGTGTTCATAGCTGTACTCCATGCAATTTCAAACACTTGGTGGAAAATATCAGCCTGCGGCCACATTCCCACGTGTACACATACCCACGACACTCTGTTTGAGTACAACTGCCAACTGTATTGGCTGTATTACTGTGCAACCATGGTGCTACTTTATGCCAGCAGAAGGGAAGGCAATTGTTGCATTACAATCTGTATTGTTTTGACTTGGATCAGATTCCTTTTTGTAGATGTTTTCTGACCAGAGAATGTGCAAAAACTTCAAGGAATCAATTGTGGGCAATAATGACCTCGAAAACAGAGTAAAACCGTATGACCAAACCAGTCTCAGCTAAATGTGAAGAATGGGGGAATGCCATCATTTCCTTGACTATTGAACTTGTGTTAGGGGAAGGCCGGGCAAGGTGGCTAGGCTAAGGTTTGACGGTGTTTTAAGGTAACTCACAATATATCTAAAGGCATGGAGCGCACATTGAGCTGCGTGGCGCAGTAGGGGCAGTGCAGAGCAGGGCAGGGCAGCACAGACAAAAACTGTGTCGAGCAGTTACCCGCGCATATTAGACCGCAGTTTCATGCGGCAGTTTACAAAGCATTGTTGTGTTGTGCGAGAAACCGACAAAAAAGCGTAACCAAAAACATGTCGATGCAAATACTCGTTTTTGATTTCTGAATCAGATTGGGATGCCGAGCTTGGAAAATTATTACTTTAACAGAAGCTGAATTAGATAAAAACTACGCAAAACTGAGTATATGAAAAAAACAATCTCTCATCTGGCTTTTGCAGTAACAAGAGAATTCTCAAAAGATTATTTTTGGATGATGCGAGCGGAGATTCACGGCATAAACTAACCCGTTATTTTCTTGACAACGCTGAAATACCTATTAGAACTGAAGAAAATCTCGCAGTATTTTCGTGGTTATTTATTTAATTATTGAGCGTTTGACGGTACATGACATTTATAAGAATGTATTTCCCTTTTATTTCATATTAAATTTTTAAGAAAACTACATAACAGAACATAAGAAATACTTGAAACTAAAAAGTAGTGTTCAACAAATTATTCAGGAAATTGTCTTCCCAAGAATCCTCCCAAAAAAGTGTTTTCGGGGGACACTATTGAAAGATGTAGTACAAATAATAAGAAAACAAATAATGTAGGCTAATAATAGCCCATATATCAATCTTTTTTTTAAGGTTGGGTTAAAAATGAATGCAATAGGAGAAAATTGTAAGTGGAGAGTTATATAATAAACAAATGCTGAATTTACTCGCCACTTGTTGGGCTCATTGTCCAAATTTCTTGTTTAAATTTAATTTTTATGCATTAATTGCGACTGATATTGTGAATCGTATGTTGGTTACGCACCAGTTTAATCAATTTTTCATATTCCATAGTAAAGCAAGATTATAAATAACGCAAGAAGTGTTACGGCAAAAACCGGCACGAGTGAGCTGCGTGGCACAGTTTCTGTGTCGTGTTCACAACGTGGCGCAGGCCACATGCGGCGCAGTACTGCGCTGCCCTGCCTTGCGTCTCAATATGCGCCGTTCCGCCCCAAAAGATAGACACACAGAAACTGTGCTGCGCTGCGCTGCGTCGACTGCACGTCAATGTGCGCCCGGCCTTACTGTGCAACCATGGTGCTACTTTATGCCAGCAGAAGGGAAGGCAATTGTTGCATTACAATCTGTATTGTTTTGACTTGGATCAGATTCATTTTTGTAGATGTTTTCTGACCAGAGAATGTGCAAAAACTTCAAGGAATCAATTATGGGCAATAATGACCTCGAAAACAGAGTAAAACCGTATGACCAAACCAGTCTCAGCTAAATGTGAAGAATGGGGGAAGGCCAGGCAAGGTGGCTAGGCTAAGGTTTGACGGTGTTTTAAGGTAACTCACAATATATCTAAAGGCATCATAATCGGGGGTTACAAAGTTCAATTATCCTAGTACATACCAGAATTTTTTAGTTAACATTGCATTAAGTTTAGTAACCTTCAAAATCAGGAATGAGTGATTAAAACGCTCTAAATTTGCAAAACAGTGTACTTTTAAAGTTAAAGTTTTATTCTATGGCCTCAAATTTTTCCATCCATCTAATGCTTGTCGCATTACAGCCGGCCAGGGGGAGGTTTTCAATGTGGAAATCGCAATTGTAGAACGAACAAGTCTGAGAAATAGTTCATCACCTCTGGTTTCTCGCCCTAAAGCAGTTTCTGCCTGGTGGGCCCCCATTTAAGAGAAATCGGGGATTAAAAAATGCTTAAATTGTATGTAAATGAACTATACTTGTACGGAAGACCCTGAGTTAATAATGTCTATATAGCCGTGCACGTTGAGGCGGTGTGATCAAATGTGATAGGTCCGAGGTTCGAGCCCCCCTAATTTTTTTTTTCTATTTGTTATTTTTCTTTTTTTTTTTATTGCTGTTGTATGTTGTAGCATTAAAAATGGTTTTGAAACAAGTTCTACAAGTTTTTTATTTTCCTTTGATAAATACGCAAACATTAGGATGGTACCACCGTAATGTACGCATTTATGTCAGCCATGTGATGTGTATTTCTGTCATCAGGTAAAAATACTAATAAAAAAGCTTCAAAATGTGCCAGAACTGTTGCAAGATAATCGCTCAATATCTTCTCGTGAAGATGCTGTTAAGATATATTTTTTTACTCACCACATTTTGCGAGCGCCTGTATTTTATACATGATAAAATATTCCTGGTATGATTCAAAATTAATGAATAAAAGACCAAAATTTACAAATGTTAATGAAACCCGCTTTCCTAAACCAAATGTTTTTATGATTTATACCATCCTAATATTTGCATATTTGTCAAAGGAAAACAAAATTTTGCAGATTTTGTTTCAAAACAAATTTTTTATGATACAAGATGCAATGGCAATTTAAAAAAATATGAAAAAAAATTCGCGGTTTGTGGAGTCGTACTTCAAACCCATTGCGTCTGATCACTCTGCCTTAACGACCACGGCTAAATAGTCATTATAAACTAACGGTCTTCCGTAAAAGTATCGCTCATTTACATACAATTTAAGCTCTTTTTTTAATCCCCGATTTCTCTTAAACAGAGGCCCACCAGAATGCACTGCTTTAGGGCTAGAAACCAGAGGTGACGTGCTATTTACCAGACTTTTTTGTTCTACGCTTGTGATTTCCGCACAGAAAACCTCTCCTAGTCAGTTGAGATCTGTCTGGCATCGACTACAGTTGAACTGAAGCAAGGTAATCGGCAACTGACGGATGCTTTCTAATATTCTCTTCCAAAAATAGGAAGTGTTATTTCTTCATCCATCTATCGCGTGTCACATTAAAGCCGGCCACGGAGTGGGGATAAAGTGAAAGGCGCTCGGCAGAGCAGCCAAGGCCAATATGGCGGCACCCACAGCTCGCATCATTTGACCGTTTAGCATTTATATTTTCACTTACTCGTGTGATTGTATTTATTATGTATTCCGTACTCTTAATACATAGATTGAAATTAAAATTTATAGTTAAATATCTTGTTTACTATTGATTTTCCATTATCATTTCCATTTTCCAATTATTAAGTTAAGTTTAAGAATGCAATTTTAATACCCTAAATCGAATAATTTTCCGAAAATATTCAGTTAAATGTTTAAAATGTTTCACTTGCTTCGTGGTTTCATAAAACTACACAGTTGTTGTTTTTTTTAACCAAGTCATATGATTTGTAAATAATAGAAATTATAACGGGCAAAAGGCACTTTAAATGCAATTTTTTACAAACAAAGGAATAGCAGTTTCGTTCAACTCAGTCACAGAGTTCGTGAGCCCAAAAGTAACTCATTTGGCACTGGATCCATCATTCTTGAAATCTTGAGCTGAAAAACTTCGTTGCAGTGCAGGCACTGTGTGTGTTCTTGATCATCATTATCATCAAATAACACTGTTTTTGGGTTAGATTTCCTGCAGTTAGTGGTTTTCTATTTACCATTGGTTTCCTTCTTTTTTGTTCTTTTTGTCTGTTTTTACAGCTTCAAGTTCATTTTTAAATGAACTTGATGTGAACATCAGCAAAGAGCCTATGTTTCAGCCCTTACATTTGCTTTTTCCTGCTATTGTTGCATGACAATATTCTTTGGGCTGACAGAAAAGAAAGTTTCCGGTCATTGAAATACCACCACAAAATAGAACTAATTTTATTACTTTTATTTTTTGATTATTATTAATATACAGTAATACCCCGCTTTACGTGACCCCATTATGCGCGGTTTCACTTTTGCGCGAGATAGTTAAAATTTTAATCAGAAGATTCCACACAACAGAGTTTCACCTAGTAATTTTCTTCTAAACCAAAACGCACATCTGTTAGAATCACGACAAAAATAGCTTAAAGCATCTTAAGAATCTCCCAAAATCTTCTTTCAATTACTTATCTACCTGTTGCACAGTGATTGTCATGTGTCTTTCATGAATAAAAATTCCTAACCTTCACTGCAAGTGTTGCACCATGATGAAATAACTAACTTTCTTTTAAATTACTTTGAGGCTTATCAACAGCTCCTAACTTGAGCAGATTAAACAGTTACTTTCTATAAACAGTGTACTAAAAGTGTGATTTGACAGCCTTGCGGAGTCAGTGTTGATTACTAACAAAATGGGTACTTTCACTTCCCCAAACTGGCTAATGATTTCTTCTGGTCACACTATAATAAACTTAGCACATTGTTCTGCCTTGATGAAAAACCTAACCTGAAGCGACTATAGGAATGTCCTTCCTTCTGAAGAAAAAATAGTAAAAGACCAACCCTTACTTCCAACAACTTCAAAAAAATGACTAACTCGGATGATTTAGCCAACAGTCTCTCTCTCTCTCTCTCATACACTAGGTATGAATTCTGACATTTTGACATACAAATAATGCATAAACTTGCTATAAAAAATCTGAATACAGCCCTTATTACAGTAACTAAAGCCCTAGAGGTGTCGCAGACTGCTGTCCAGACTAAATTCAAAGAAAATAAAGGTAGTTAAATATAGATGTGCTGTAAACAGGCGGTCAATTAAAAGATACAAGAACAAAAAATCATTCAGATTTTCATGTTAGCTGTTTCTGTACTTGAGACACATAACTTTGCTTGTATTTTCTCACAGCTAATCAATAAAGTTCATCTATTGTTGAGACATAAGCATTTGTAATTTTTTAATTAAAAGTTTTAATAATAGCAAAGAAAGGGAAAATACACCCAACACTCACCAAAGTTGAAGGAAGGAGGGCAGCAGCAACACAAAAAAACACATAACAAAGTAAAAACAATATTTCCACACAAATCTTAATCATGCGAGGTGAGACATATGGCAGGGCGGGCTGGGATGTGACCACACATGATTAAGACTCGTGTCAAAATATTGTTTTTACTTTGTTGTTGTTTTTTTTGTGTGTGTGTGTGTTCCTGCTGCCCTCCTCCCTTCAACTTTGGTGAATGTTGGGCGTATTTTCCCTTTCTTTTCCATGTAAATATCGCCTAGCGGCATTTCTTTCCTTTAATTGTTACCTAGTTTTAAGAATAGTATTGTCAATTTATCATTGTAAAGTGAAGTTGTCAAAGATAATGCAAACTGCAGTGAAGAATGATTGCAAATATAAGATATTTTATTTCTGTTAATTTTATGACCGTATTGAATTGTTTTCACATAAAAGCTGTATACAGTTATTCCATCCATATCTGATAATAAATTTGGGAAAATCAAGACTTGCCAATCTTTTCATCACCCACAAACTAATTAACCAAAAAGTAAGCATGAATCTTGTAACAGTCTGTTAATTTATTTCCAACATTTATTTACGTTGTAGAATGCATTAAAAGAATTTATCGAAGCAACAGTTATCTTCTTTCTGCAGAGAAGTTGAATTTACAGAGGTCATGTGCTGTAATTTAACCTAACAAATTGGAACCATATGGCATGCTCAAATTTTTGAGACACGGAAGAAAAAGAACTCTTGTAAATAAAAGCATTGTATCGACGTTGTATCATCAAAAACTAAACAGTAAAAAATAATAGTGAATTTCCTTTAACTTGGTGCTTTCAAATATCCCGTCTGCAGTCCTATTAAAAGAATAGACACTACTCACTTCTGTTGGAATGTGTTCTGTGCATATGACACCTTGTTCCTTTCCTGTTGCATATCTTGTGTTTACACATTATTGTTGGGTTACTATTTTGTCCTCCCTGCTATCTTCAACATAATTTTTTTCCACACAAACAACTTTCCCCAATTACATTGTTAGAATAAGAATTGATAGCAAACAAGTATAGGCAAGTGAAACAATCAGTTTCCAAAGTTGGATGCAGAAAGTCTGTAACAACACAAGGCAAACATGAGTACAAAACATTTATGTTGCATGTTAGTCATTAGGGAAATTAGTCTTCTGTGTGAATTTTTTGTCGACCCTTGGTTTAAGCTGAGAGAATTGAAGGGACCACTTCCAGACAACAGTGTTAGGAAGCTAACAACTGTCCAAACAGCTTCAAATCCAGATAGATTTATTCATCTACCAAAATTTGATGTTCAGCTCCACCAAAACAAGATTTGATTAGACCCTATCAACTTTTAAAAACTCCAGGCACATAAATACCTGCCTAATCAGTCTGCTAGATCACTCAATATTTCTTTTTCTCTGTAATAGATTGGATAAAAATTTGTAACTACATAAGAGTTAGTTGCAGTAGGCATCTTATGAACCCCAACCCTATACCAAGCACGGTGGATGAGCTGTTACGCTCTGGCCTCGCTTTCAGGAGGATGCAGGTTCAAATCCCTGTTTGTTCATCCAGTTTTTTTTATGGTTCCCCCATATCACTCCGGGCAAATACTGGAATGATTCCTCCAAAAGACCATCTCTGAATTCTTGTCCTCAGACTTTTTCTGCCTTTAATGACACTGGCATTGACACACAACCACAACTCTGAATTGTGGAAGAAACATTTACATTATAGTCACAAAATTCATGTATGCTATAATTTTTTCAATAAATGTAATACAAAATTTAACATATAGTAAAAGCTCCTAATTTGCGGAGGATACCTTCTGTAAAAATGCTGCGAATATGAAATGGTAATTTGTATAGGATTATGGGGGACACGTTCCAAGATTTAAAAAAAATATAAAATTATTAAGAGATTTTAAGCATCATGTTTTAATTTATATTGTTGGGTTTAGGCAATGTTTTAAAGAATTTAGTAATTTTTCCTTGTTTCGCCACTTTAAAAGGTCTTTCAATTCGGATTGACGTTCAGCTGTGGCATTAACAATTTATCTTTTAAGAACTTCTTTCCACAGATGGATCACTTTTCATAAAGAAATCACAAAGCTCATTTGTCATCTGCACTCAATTTTTAAAAAAATTAAATGTCACCATTTCAGTGCTCATTGAAGCCTCTTCTTCAATGGGTTGGGGATTTAACATTTCCTCCAACTCGATTTCTGTCAAATCTTCATCTTACAATTCAAGTAGCTCTTGAATGTCACTTGATCCTGTCTGTTCAGATCATCTTGTCCTACTCTACTCGCAACTTAAGCAATGTTTACAGTTAAACTTTGAATTTGAATAGATTCTCCATCATTTCTGACATTAAGATTAGGCCACAGTAAACGGTCAAACATTTCTTTTTTTACTCTAAGCGGCAACACAATTTTTTCCGTGTAGGAACTGATTTTTCTTTGCTTTTTCTAGACATTTTAAATTGCGAACAAAGCTGAGGAGACACCTGTTATTCACTCAGAATTATTGCAACGACTGACTGGTTGAAGTAATTATAGATTCAGAGCTTTTATCAAAGATCATAGTAGAACATCTAACACAGTGGCAGCGAAGGCTTTTGACAATGAATTTTATGTTTGGTGGCAATAAGATTTGTTTTTTTAGTCATTTCGGTTAGATAGTGTGACTCTCGGCATGTGCCAGCAATATTTAAATGATGCCGACACGTTAGTAAATGTTACCGAATCTACTGAATGTACCAAATGGATTTGGGAAAATAAAAATTTCAAGAGATGTATACAGAAAGTTGTCAGAATTATTTTATCCACGAATACTGCAACCACGAATAAAGAGTTTTGACTGTATGTGATCCTCAAATTACACCAGGCGAATGTTATGGTTCTTTCAAAATGCCATAGACGAATTCCTTTTGTTTGTTGTCCACAATCCTTTTCTGAGAGTGGTTGGTGAGAGGTAGTTCTCTGGTCTTGAACAAACTGTATGGTACATCCTAAAATGCAAATTTAGTATCACCCGGCAACAAATAATTTAGTCACAGTTTGTTGGTCATTCCATTATCAAGACTTCTGATGCAGTTTGTATGTAAAAGAAGCATGAAAGTTATTAATATAAAAATTGTGTTTGACAGGAAACTAATGAATGATTATAAGTGAATGGAGATTTTCCCGGTGCATCAATACAGCATAGTTTTCATGGGTTTGCAGCTGGATATTTTCTTGAGACGATGACCAAAATTTCGACAACATCATCTGTTGTCTTCATCAGGTCTCTTGTTAATGAGAAACTGCAAGATCACTGTAAAACTGCCCGACATCAGCAGTATCGAGTTACTCATAATTGCGGAACTGCACAATCAGCGCGAAGCACAATCTGGATGTTATTGGTAGTCAAAAACTCGTCCAGAGATGGTTGCTAGGCTGCCCAATCATCGCGTTGAGGAACTGGTAGTAGTTAAAGATGGATCAACAGGTGGCAGTGCAGCAGGGTGAAGACTTCATCCAGAAGCGGATGGCAGGCCGCCCAATCAACAGTAGATGACTGTGGTGCAGCAGGTGGAATGAAAACTGAGGTATAGACAAGAAGAAAAAGAAATAAATTAATACAGCATTCCCTCTCAGCACAGAATTGTTGTGCATCATTATAATGACATATGCCAGCAGATGGTCCATTTGCATCATGGCTCTATACACAATCTGCTCCCTTGCACCTCTTAGGATTGTTCCTTTCATCGCTCAGAAAGAAACTTGTATCTCTGTTTAAATGGCTTCTTTACCGGGAGTGTGCAGCATTCCCTGTGAATGTAGGAAATTCTACATGGGGCAGACTATTCGTACCATTGAAACCCGCTGCGCCGAACACAAATGCAACCTTCGCCTGTTTCAACTAGATAAGTCCGTGGCTGCAAAACACGCCATTGAGAGTGGCCATAAAATAGACTTTGAAAATTTGAAGGTGCTGTCCCAGACTCATTATTTTAGAGAGTCTGTGATAAAAGAAGCCATTGAAATAACTTGGTGACAACACATTTAACAGATATGCAGGTTTCTTTCTGAGAGATGCATGCAAACCAGTGTTTATAATCCTAAAACAGGAGCTCAACGGAGCAGATCACATATAGACCATGATGAAAATGGATCGTCTGCTGGCATATGATGATCTTGACGGTGCACGACAAATCTGTGCTGAGAGAGTGCCCGATTAATTTCTTTCTTTTTCATCTTTGCACATACCTTGGCCTTCATTTCTCCTGTTGCACCACAGTTGTCTACTGCTGGTTGGACGGCCTTGCAACCGCCTTTGGACGAGGTCTCGACCTTGCTGCACTGCCACCTGTTATGACATCTTCAGCTACAACCAGTTACTCAGCGTGATGATTAGGCACCCCAGCAACTATCTGTGGACGAGGTCTTGGCTACCGACAACATCCAGACTGTGCTTTGTGCTGATTTGGCAGTTCCGCAATCACGAGTAGACAACTCCAGCTTGATATCACTGATGCCCAGCAGTTTCACAGTGATATTTGTTTCTCGTTAGTATGAGACCTGATGAAGACAACAGAGAAAATGTGAAATATTGTCACCATTTCAAGAAAATATCTGGTATAGAAATCTGTTAAAACTATGTTGTAATTAATGATTAATAGTAAATATAAATTGCTACATCATCATCAGCCATGAAATGATGTGGTCTCTTAGTCAGGAGTATGGATAGAACTTTAACAATCTTCTCCAGGTAGAATGGTATTGAGCAATTCTCTTCAATTAATCAGCATGTGTCTTTGTTCCATCATTCTTTATCTCTGATGATCTCTTGAACTCCAACTCAGTTTTTATGTCTTTCATCTTTTCTTCGAGCAACATGGCCAGCCCAATTCAGTGTGACTTTCTTTTCAAAGATATTTTTAACTTGTGTTACTTATGTGATCTCAGTTACTCACTTCCTGTTTTTTCTAATGAAACCCAGAGTTAACCTTTCCATAGCTCTTTGGACTGTTCTAAACTTTCTTTTCGTAAATTCCTTGAGTATCAGATGTCACAGCTGTAAGTCGGCACGGAAAGAATGCACTGGTTTTAAACCATTTTCTTTAGATTTATGTGTGACTAGCTGACCCGGCAAAGCTACGCTATTGCTAGACTTGAGTACACATATAGATTAAATGAATACATTTGAAAGTTTGTATTTAGGAAAAATTAGATATTTAGGTATAAATTTTAATTACTGTTTCATTCATTTTCCAGTTTATTGCAATGATCTTGGATATGCAGTGTTTTTGGCGATTCTAGTCAGCGTATTTACCAAAAAAAAATCAGAGTTTGTTCTGGAGATATATACTAAACACGGAGAAGTTGCACGTGTAAATCCGTCTCAAGAGGGATGAGACGGGAGAGCATGTGCAGTTTTGTAGAATAAATATAAACATCATTTTCACTTATTTTAAAGCATATGTGTGCAAACTTCAAAAACCACAAAATCTTTAAAATAATTTTTAAAATTCAAGTCCGATCGTAATCTGTTCAACGCTGTTTAACAGGAAATATTGTGTACTTTAATAATGTCGCTATCTACTTTGTCTAATTTCCCCACCGTTTTCGAGATATTTCAAAAAATACTGAATGGTTTCAAGTGTAAATTTGGCTTAATTATGGTGATAGGGAAAGTGGGTGGGTTTTGTAAACCACAGATAGACAGCATTTTTCTCTTTGCTTTATTTTGTACATGTGCAAAGTTCCATCCACATTGAATAAAGTTAGTGTAAGGAACATTGGAAATTAAGAGAGGAGGGAATAAAGGGGATGAGGGGTTGGGAACCAAATGTAGACAGTATCTAAATACACGATAATCCGAATGTTGTGGATATATGTTAAAGCGCTTGCGTCGAAATGTGATCGCTGTGAATGGAGCGCATTACTGAGTAATCGACACTGAGGTACAGAATGCTGATAATGTTCTAAAGAAGACTGGAGCTATATATCGTTAAAATAAAACACAAAATCATCTTGTAGATAGTGTTTTATTTCATGATAGTCAATTGTTTAAGGTATGCAGCGTTGCCAGAGAACAGTTGGTATTGGAAAAGAGCAGCCAACATTAGGTCAGTTACGAAGATCACAGATATCTTAGTGGCAATCGGCTGGCCATATTGCGCAAAGTAAAGTCCAAAGATGGACAAACAAAAATAGTGTTGGAATGGAGTCCAAACCGAGAGGCAGAGTGATGGGTTAAAGACATTCACAGGGGTTTAGGAATTAACTGGCAGAAGATCACCCAAGATCGCAATGCTTTGCTATTGCTAGACTTGAGTACACATATAGATTAAATAAATAAATTTGAAAGTTTGTATTTAAATTTAAATTACTGTTTCATTCAATTTCTTCAGTGGTCTTGGATATGCAATGTTTTTTGTGATTTCAGGTACAAAAATTAAGGGGATGTGTAGGGGATGAGGGATTGCGTTTTTGGATACCATATATAGGCAATATTTTTCAATTTGTTTTTAAGTATACATGTGCAGATTTTGGTGGAAATCAGACAAAATCTGTTGGGTTGTTTAAATTATGGGGAAGAGGGGGTGGTTGTTTGGAAATTTTATTTCTTAGGAACCACCTCTGAAATGCTCTCAACAAATCACCATAATTGGATGAACTGTTTAAGAGCGCATAGAGGACAAACAAACTCACATTGATTTTTATATATAAGATTAAATTGTCATTTTCAGTATTTTCCTCGGAATTTTTCAATTTTTCTCTCACCATTTAAACCTTCTCTGAACTTCCACAAATATTTCAAGATCAAAATTAGCCAAATCGGTCCAGCCATTCCCGAGTTTTAGCGAGACAAACGAACAATTCATTTTTATATATAAAGATTTGTTGTTTAAGGATGACAAAAATCTTTATATAGCATGCCATCCCAGCTTGATGCAACAGAAAATTTCTGATCCTGCATCTCCTCTCGTATTTACCAGCTGGCCAAAATAAAGCTGCTCACTGAAATTTTATAAAAAATATATTATTTATTTGTACATCACTCACTGTAGCCCATTTTTTAGACATACCTTTTGTTTTTGAAAGATTCATGCTTAGGCCAACTGACTTCCACTTAGAGAAAAGATAGGTAACTAAGGTTTTGAGTTGTTCTGTGTCTTTGAGAAAGATAAGATCACATTGCATAACTCCTGTCTTCACGCTGACAAAGACTGAGGTGCTGGCATAGATACTATTTAGCACTCTGATATAGGCCACATCCACACCATGTACAGATGAGGCTTTCAGGGCTGCCACATGACTTACTTAAACTAATACATTTTCTAAATCTACAAACAATTATCTGGTATTTGGTTGTGTGGCTATTTATTTCTTGTAGAGCAAGTATCTATTGTACCAAATCTGTTTTAGCTTGTTTAAAGGGTTGGGCTGAGCCATGGATGAAGCAGATTCAGTTCAAAAAGTTTTTGTAATAACTTCTTGCCAGACGGTCTACCAGCATATAGAGTGATAGTTTTTGATGTTATGAATACTTCCTTTTTTGTGTAGGACAACATCGGCCTATTCCGTGATTTGAGGATTGATGTAAACATAATGGTGAAACTAAAGTTTGCCTATAAATAGTGATTTGTAAAAGTTAAGTTTTGCCGTGCAGCTATTGAAAAATGTGATTGTAAAGGCTTCATTGTTGGTTTTTGTGATTGCATCAAAAACTTTACAGAGACAGAAATCAAAAGTAAAAGTTTAAAGACACTTAAAAAGGTTTGGGAAATAAACCAATCATCACAAAAACTGAAGGCCTCCATGAAATATGTATTAACCTGCTTGTATGAGTATTGCTGTTGACAGTAGCGTATTGTGAGGGTAACTGCAGAGACATTGGAAGAAGGGCTGACAGGAAGGAACAACTTAAATGAAATGGGTTGAATACATCAACAAAGTGAATAATAATGGTCAATGTTAATAATTGGTAATAATCTTCATTTAGAAGCTCTTTTTCTGAGGATGAGTGAGCACGATATAAATGGGAAGGAATTAAGGGTTCAGGCTGCCGTGATGTTTTCGATAGTGCTCTGAAATTCTTTGTCTTTTTTTTTTTTTAAATGCGTTATACCAAAAATCCTTAGCAGTGTGGGAGTAGAACGATATGTGCATGTCAGTTGACATATTAGCTAATACGGTATTTTGTAATTTTTTTATGTTTTACTGCGGGAAAAGGATCTGTAGGTTGATTTACTTCACTATTTATGAGCTTCTGATATTGATAGAGGCTGCTGAGCTTAAACCATCTTTTTGTGTGTGTATGTGAGGAGGTTGAGGGGGGGGGAGAAGGATGTTAGATTTTATTCAGTAGGAGCTTCATTATAATAGAACTTGAAGCTATTGAAACATTTGTTCAGTTAATTTGTATTACATGTGAGAATAGGTTTTTTTTTAATGTAATTACAGGGTGTAAGACTTAAATGTGCACTGGGGTTTGTGCATAATGTTTTGTCTCAGCTTTGAGACCGTATGTTGCGATGGATAATTGTTCAGCTTTGGCTTTACTATAATAAAAGGTCGCCACTTAGCTTGTATAACCTCAAACTAAGAAAAGGTATTTCAAATAAATTTCACAAGTCTGTTGTTGCTAAAAATCAGTATATTCTTGAAAGATTTTGCAAAGCCAATAAAAGAACCAGCATCAGACAAATTCTCAGAAGTTCTATTTGCAAGTTCGATTAACCGATTCGAGCCAAACCACACCCCATAGTTCAAAGTATGAATACTTATCCCTTGAAAGTATGTAAAAGTTCGTCACACATTTCTACTGTTGCATTAGTTTGTAAACTACTGACACTTAAGTAATCCAGAGACCCCACATGGTGTAATACTACTTCAAAACTGCATAGTAGTTATACCGAATGAAACTTTAAAACTTTGCGGTGCCTACATCTCGCCAACCCGTTAGCACAGTAGCGGTAGCTCTCTAAACAAAACTGGCTGGACAACTGAGCTACACGTTTTCACGTTCGCGGTTCCTGCAAGACTGAGGCCTGCATCTTGTTGCGTCGACTGTTTCTATAAGACTGGCCAACAAGGGAAGGATCTAGTCAGCTATCTGCGCTCGCATGGGAAAGTCACTCACTTCCTCGTTCACACAAGTAACTTCTGGAGAGCTGATCAGATATCATCTGAATGTTTCATCATCCAATTTGCCCTCGACAACTAAAATAATCCTATCATTCTGAAGCTTTGTAGCTTGCTAGATCTTGTAACAAACGTCAACTTTTAGTTATTATAAAAAAATTTCGTTACTTTAATAGTTTAATAAGGTATGCAAATAATTTTCTGTTACACACTTACTTTAATAAATTATTATTTAATTTATTTTATTGGTATGAATGACGCGTTTCAAGAAATTATTCTCATTTTTGAACGCTACTTTATTTTATTACATTTTTGGTGTGACGAGTGCTCGTGTCATCTTCTGTTTGCTGTTATCCGGTTTTAATTTGTATTTCCTGAAATTGATATTTTGGATTGTGTACTAAACAGTTTATTGCAATTCATTAGGAACACAAATAAAAAGCTACAGATTGTTTATGATTATAGGCTAGGGTCAGAACTGCTTGTTGAAGGCTTGAAGTGTAAATATCTTGGCATAAACTTTGATAGTAAACTCAACTGACCAGAGAACATTGAGCAGGTGGTAAGGAAAGGTTAGAGAATCCTACATTTACTGGAGAGGATGATGAGTGAATGTACCAGAGAAGTTAGGGAATAGAATTACCAAAATTTGGTCAGACCATTGGTGAATATGTTGGTGTAGTTTGGGACCCACATTTCGTGTATCAAATATAGGAGCTGGAGGGTGTCCAAAGAAGACAATTGATTTGGCAGTATATGATATGATAAGGGAGCTGTATTTGGAGTCATTGGAGGACAGGAGGAGTGTGAAGACAGTGCTGGGATTGTACTAGGCATATGTTGGTGATAGAGCTTGTATGGAAATTGGTCAAAGAATTAGGAATAGTGCATGGAAGGGGAAAGATAACCATGACCACAAGCTGGCACTCAGTTTCATCCATAAGGGAGTGGGAAAATTTCCTCTTGGGGGTAAGGGTGTCAAGGATTTGAACAAATTATCAAGTGAAGGATTAATAATTTACCAAAAAAGCTGGAGGAATTTAAAATTGAAATTTGTAGATTGCAAAAGTAGATGGGAGAGGAATTATCACTAAAATTGTAGATGATAATTATAAAGGGGGGAGGGAAATAGATGACTAAGGGAGTTGCCACTGGAGCGTGTGCTCCATCACAATTAAATTACCATATTTCTAGCATGCTGTAACAATTACACATCAGGTATAACACAACAGAAAATCATTAATATTTCAAAACTGTAAAATCAGTTATAGTATTTTAAATGATAAAATACTGTAGCACTAGTATCAAAATATTTACAGTTCATGCAAAATATATATATATTCAGCTTGTTTGTAATAAAACTGCTTTACCTAAAAATTAAGTCATATTGAAGTATTACTTCCATTACCATTTGGCAAGATGTATAAAGTAATCATAAACAAAAATTCAGAGATATTTGCATAGTATTGAATTATTTTCTTGCCCACCTTTCAACTTAGTTATAGATAAGATTTCAGAAATATTTTAGAGAATTTGATTTTCATAATAATTTTTTTTTTTTAATTTAATTTAATTGCTATGGAGCACAGGCTCCGGTGGCAATTTCCCTACACACCCATCTTCCCCCTATCCTGCACCCACCTACATTTGCCCTCTACAAATTTTATCTTTAAAATCCTTCAAAGTTTTCAGTAAATTATTCATCATTTCTCTTGGTAACTCATTCCAATCCCTGACACCCTTACCTAAAAAAGAGAATCTTCCCACACCCTTGTGCCTGAAATCGAGTGCCAGCTTGTGTTCATGGTCATCTTTTCCCTTCCATGCACTACTTTTCATACCTATTGCAATATCTTTCCATGCCTCATCACCAGTATATGCCCTGTACACTCCCATGACCCTCCTCATCCTCCTCCTGTCTTGCAATGAATCCCATTCCAGCTCCTTTATCATATCCGTCACTGATTGCATTCTGCGATAATTTCCAGAAACAAATCTAGCAGCCCTTCTTTGCACCCTCTCCAACTCCTGTATTTGATACGTAAAATGAGGGTCCCATACTACACTACCATATTCGAGCAATGGTCTGACCAAAGTTTTGTAACCCAATTCCTTGACTTCTCTCGTACATCCCCTCATCACTCTCTCCAACAAGTGCAGAACTTTGAAACCTTTTCCTACCACTTGTCCTATGTGTCCTGCCCAGTTAAGTTTGTTATCAAAAGTAATTCCAAGATATTTGCATTTCAAGTCTTCAGCAAGCAATTCTTTCCCCACCTTATATTCATAATTAACCTTTTGTTTTTTATTTGTGTATCTAATAAGCTGACTCTTCTTTGCATTTATCTTCATTCCATGTTTACCAACCCAATTAGATATCCTGTCCAGATCACCCTGCAACTGTTTACAATCCTCTATCGTTTTGATTCTTTTATACAGCATTATGTCATCTGCAAACAATCTAATTTCAGATAGTAAACAATCAACACAATTATTCATTAGAATAATGAATAGCAATGGTCCCAATATGCTACCCTGTGGCACACCCATTTTTACTTCCATTTCTTTTGTTACTACATTTCCTACCCTAACTTTCTGTTTTCTACCTTTTAAAAATTCTTCTACCCAGCAAATCACTTTCTTATCCGCTCCAATGGTTTTTACATGGAAAAGAAAGGGAAAATACACCCAACACTCACCAAAGCTGAAGGGAGGAGCAACACAGCACAACACACAAACAAATAAAAAACAATATTTCGGGTGAAGAATCCCCTTTTTCAAGTAAACAGATAGGTGGCTGGTCTTGCGCAAGACTTGCGTCGGACGCAGCCACTCATAGAACGCGTTCTATGAGGCGTTCTATGAGTGGCTGCGTCCGACGCAAGTCTTGCGCAAGACCAGCCACCTATCTGTTTACTTGAAAAAGGGGATTCTTCACCCGAAATATTGTTTTTTATTTGTTTGTGTGTTGTGCTGTGTTGCTGCTGCCCTCCTCCCTTCAGCTTTGGTGAGTGTTGGGTGTATTTTCCCTTTCTTTTCCATGTAAATATTGCCTCGCGGCATTTCTTTCCTTTCATTGTTACCAATGGTTTTTACCTTATTTACTACCATTTTATGGCTTACTCTGTCGAAACGCCTTAGACAGATCTAGTGCTACACTATCAATTTGGCCTCCCTTGTCCATTTCATCTGAAATATCTTGCATATATCCCACCAACTGAGATTCGCATGAATATCCTTGCCTGAAACAATGTTGCCTGCTTGAAAACCAATTACGTTCCTCACATATATTTCTGATGTGTTTGCATATCAATCTTTCCATTAATTTACCTACCACAGATGTCAAACTGATTGGCCTGTAATTCTTAACTCTATTTCTCACCCCTCCCTTATGTACCGGTACTACTATTGCACTTTTCCAGTCCTGTGGTAAGCAGCAAGTGTCTAGACTCAATTTAAATAATATTTCAAGATAAGGTACAATGTCACATCCGGCTATCTTTA
Source organism: Vandiemenella viatica (assembly GCA_031002005.1). Taxonomy (NCBI): domain Eukaryota; kingdom Metazoa; phylum Arthropoda; class Insecta; order Orthoptera; family Morabidae; genus Vandiemenella; species Vandiemenella viatica. The sequence continues at coordinate 62,103,431 of JARYHS010013630.1, forward strand.
AGATATCTGTAGTAATATTATCTTCACCAGCCCCTTTATGTTTTTTCAGCTTTCTTATTTCCTTCATGATTTCCTCAGAATGGATATCAAATTTTTTACTATCGTCATTTCTAATTGTGTTGTTAAGCTCGTTCTCCGAATTAGACCCTCCTGTTTCTGATTCATTGTCCCTAATGCTGTCACTGAACCAATTAATTAAAATCTCTGCCTTTTTCAAATCGTCAGTAACTTCTTCTCCATCCTTATCTATAAGTGTCTCTACATCCTCCCTTCCCCTCAGTTTCCTGATATAGCCATAGAAATTTCTAGATGCATCAGTCAATGGTCCCCCTGCACTGACAATACTCTTCATAAACCCATCTTTAGCCATTTTCTTTGCTGTTATTAAGTCCTTGTTTAGTTGTTTTAAATGTTCCCTACTACCCTGCTGTCTCTTAACTCTGTTATGTTCTTTTCTTACCAACCTCTTTAACCTCCTCACTTCCCTATTATAGTACATAGGTTCTCTACTTCTCTTTATTTTTTGCTTTGGAATAAATTTTTCTTCCGCCTTTCTTATTATCTCCTTGAACTCTTCCCACCTTGACTCTACTGTACCTGAGCCTTCCTTCCATTTGCTGAATTGTTCTCTGAAATATCTCCTCAAATTTGAAACCTGTGCCTTTTTATAATTGTACCTATTTCCCCCTTCAATTTTGGCTGCTGGTTTACTGAATCCTCTAATATCTATCAGAACTGCTTCATGATCACTTATTCCTTCAGTTACTTGATACCTCAAAAGGTTTTCATCGGGCTTAATTAGAAATATATCCAAAATATTTTGTCCCCTAGTGTTTTGCTCAACCACTTGTGTAAATCCTCCTTCCCTTATTAAGATATTTGCAAATCTTTGTTCCCTTGTGTTATTTATCTTATTCCTTTCCCAGTTTACACCTGGTAAATTTAAATCCCCGCCGATGATGATCATTCTATCCTCACCTCTGAAATTTGAGTATGAATTTAATTTCTCCACAAGAGCCTCATCCTCTTCTGTCATTCTTCCACTGCGGTAAACAGCCAACACTCTGATTTTTTCTTTTTTATTACCACTGAAATCTACCCCAAGTAACTCATGGTCTTGATCTATGAACGCCAGTGAACTGTGGTAGTTTTTGCTAACTAGTATGAAGACTCCTCCACCAATTGCTCCTCTATCTCTGCGGTACACTCTGTAACCATCAGGAAAAACCTCACTGTCTAGTACTTCTTCTTTTAACCAACTCTCTACCCCAATTATTACTTGTGGTTCGTGCATCTCTATTAAGTTTGCAAATTCGATTACTTTGTTCATTATACTTCTACAGTTTACCATTAACACCCTTACTACTGGCTTTACATTTTCATAATTTATCTCCTCTTTCCCACTTTTACCGCAGTCAGTTATTGTTTCAGCCATTTCATCTATTTCTTTAATATCTGTGACTTTCCCCATCGCGAATCTGCAATCAGTATCACTTTGATAATCTATTTCTGTCCCTTCACCAGCAGCCCCTAACCTAAAAAAGGCACAGTCCTGAACCCATCATCACTGGAAACAGGCTCCCTCACTGCTTTAGCTAACAACTCAGAAAGTACTCCCTTCCCCCTTCTATTTAGGTGTAGGCCATGCCTAGTGAAACCCCACCTACCAATGGTGTTCACAGGCACAACCCCCAACACAGAACTAATGCCTTTCCCAAGTAGCACTTCCGTTTCCACATTAACCCACCTCACAGCATAGTTCAATTGTGGCCGGTCATGGCGACTTAGGACCTGCATGAGCTCCACCCTGGTATGCTGTGCCTCCTTCACCACCTTCCTCAGGTCACTCTCTATACTATAACTCGCGTTTCTATCAATACTATTTCCCGCACCTCCCACTATCACTACTCTATCATCCTTAGTGAAACTCCTACAAAGGGGACCTATATCCTCTATTACCTGGCCTAATGTTGCACTAGGTTTGAAAAAGCTTGTGACCTGATATCCTGTACCTAACTGATACTGCAAAAGAGGGCCTACACCTCTCCCATGGCTACTACTAATTGTCTATGATCTGTCTAAAAACATTTGTAGAAAATCTGATAGAATGTGGTGAACTCTTTGAAGCTGATAACAAGTACTGAATTTAAAGCTAGGTAGAAAAGAGGACAATGTATCCGTTGTTGTTAACTAGTAACTAATAAATATTATATTCTTAGGCCGGGCTTATACGTAACGGTTTACTGTGCAGGCAAAGAGCACATACACAGTACGATAAACTGGAGGAATTCATTTAAATCAACAACATGGTAACCAAGCAAAAAGATGATACAATCACTTTGGTCAGTTTATTAGTGGCAAGTAAATGTAATTTTAAAAAAAGCACAAAACCTGGTATAAAGATTGGCTCTTGAAGAGGAATGAATTCACCCACACTAAATTACTACATGAATTAAGTTCAGATCCAATAGAGGACCATAATTACTTGCAGATGAGTGAAGAAGTGTACCAGAAATTGTTGTCAATGGTAACTCCTTTAATACAAATCAACAATATTTATGAGAACTGCTATTTCTCCTCATGAGAGATTGACAGCTATCTTCAGATTCCTTGTAACTGGCTGGTCATTAGAATGCCTATTTCTTTCCTCGACACTGATAAGGTACAGGCTTACATATTTTAAAAATTCTTCTATCACTTCATTATATTTCCATGCTGACATTATGTGCACAAAATTCACTAGGCCTAGTAAAATAACACCAAATAAACTCTGTAAATGCAGAAATCATCTGTATTGTTTACAACAAAGCTGAACTGAAAACTGTACAGGGATTTGCTAAGCCAAACACATGCTCTGGTAAGCAAAACTGTGTAGGTTGATATAGGTGGGTGAATGTTAAAGCTTGGGGCTGGTATTCAGGAGGATGCAGGTTCAAATTGCTGTCTGGCCATCCAGAAGCAAATTGGTCTAAGTGAATACCGGGATAGTTCCTTCAGATGATCCTAACCAAATTCCGTTTCGATCCTTAACCCCAGTCCTTTCCTGCCATCTGAGGATGGTAAAACACTAAGCGGAAAAAATTGGCATTCTTGTTTATGGTGTACCTATTAACCCATCGCCATTGTGGTGACCAAACAGAACACGGCCTTTATGGCTGGGTAAACTTAAACTTTGCCCATGTACATTACTCCATACTGAATTAATTTTATGTCTATATTAGGTAATTTTAAACATTATTTATGCAAATTAAACAATTTTTGTTATAAAATAAAGTTATAATTATCAAAAAATTAAATTAAAAATATTTTTTCCCGGGAATCTACTTTTTTAGAACATAGCTTTGAATGTATAATCAAAAATAAAGACACAAAATAAATGTTTCTTTAGCATGTTAAAATAAAATTAATGATTATGTAAAAACAACACTTATTTATTGTTAAATGTTGATATGATGAAACTAACTTCATTTGTATTTTTTTTAATTAGACACCCAAATGTTTCTAATTAAAAATCAACCAAAGTAGTATGTTTTAGAGATTTTTTTCCACTCTTTTCTTACTGATTTACAATACTATAGGAAGGCAGGACTGTTTTTGTGAAGGGAAGGTATAGAGATGACCAATAAATGTGTAATTCTAATAATACTCTTTTTAATATTCGACCAAGTAGTTGAAATTTCCACAAAAATTACAAGTTATAAAGAAGCTAATAGCACTTTTAGTTTGGAAATTAAATTGTTTATATATACCAAAAACATTTACTGGGATTGAACATATATAGTACAGTAAAAGCTCTTTATTCGCGAGGGATACGTTCCGTAAATACGCCGCGAATATGGAATGGTAATTTGTATGGGATTATAGGAGCTACGTTCCAAGGTTCAGAAAAAAAAAAAACTAAAATAAATTTATTAAGAGATTTTAAGCAACATGTTTTAGTTATTGCTGTCAATCTTGGGCAATATTTTAAAGGATTTAGTGAAATTTCCTTGTTTTGCCACTTTTAAACGGTCTTTCAGTTCGGACTGATATACAGCAATAACAATTTGTCTAAAAACAAGACTTCTTTCCATAGACGGATCAATTTTCATGAAGAAATCACAAAGCTCATTTGCCATTCGTAGACCTTCACGCAGGTTTTTTTTTAATTAAACGTCACTATTTCAGTGCTCGTTGAAGCCTCTTCATCAGTGGATTGGTAATTTAACATTTCTTCCAATTCAATTTCAGTCAAATCTTCATCTTGCGATTCAAGCAACTCTTGAATGTCACTTGATTCTATCTGCTCATTTTTTTATTTTTTTACTTATGGCTTTATGCCTCATTGAGGTCATTAACAGCAGCATGGGTCTGCGGACAAGGAACGGGAAGGAATTCGGTCATGGCCTTTTGATGGAAGCATCCCGGCATTCGCCTGGAGTGATTTGGGTTCAAAACCAGGTCGTCCTATACCATTCGCAACTTGAGCAATGTTTGCATTTAAAGTTTGCATTTGTACGGATTCTCCATCATTTCCGACAGTGAGATGTGCCACAGTTTTTCCCAGCACGATTTCATTTTGTATTATAACAATGCATTACGCTATGTCAAAATTTTTCCAATATTGCATAACATTCATAAATAACACAGATTGTGAAAAAGCAGAGGGGACAAGTGTTATTCACTCAGACTTATTGCAACGAAGTCATGACAGCTTCAGTGGCAATAAGATTTTTTAAAAAAAAATTTTAATTTTTTTTAGTTTCTTCGGCTTGATAGAGTTACTCTTGTTGCCGACACGTTAGCAAAGGATACTGAATGTACCCGCAAATAATAAAAGTTTCAAGCGGCAAATGTAGAAAGTTGTCACAATTATTCTATCTGCGAATACTGAAACCGTGAATAACGAAACCACGAATAAAGAGCTTTGACTGTATGTAACTACTTACTATATTAATTGTTATATACTAAATCAATCGCTACGGAGATCAACACAACTTTGGTGTACTGGGATTACATGTTGCATACAAATAGATTGAAAGAATTGCGTCTTGCTTCTCATTATCGCTGCACTTTTCAGTCAAGAGACTGATGGCAGAAAAAAACAACCAATTAGGGTGGGGGACAGACAAATGAGAAAAAAATATATGTGGAAAAAATATGCGACTTCCTGAAAGTTAACATATTAGTACTACTGAATATATTCCATCCTCTACATAGGAAAGCATTTAAGTAAAAGAAAAATTACACAAATCATTTGATTGACTGTGTAATCTAAAATGTTGTCACCGAGTACTTTCCATTCTGTTGAGGTATGAACTTTGTGTGATCAAGTTTGTGAGAAAATATTGAAATTAGTTTTAAACAATACAACAGAATCTTCAAATGAACCATTTTGGTTTATTTCATAATTTATTTGTCACAAGTGAAGACCCAATGCTGGCTGTAGCTACCTCTTATAACATGGAAGATATTTTCTTTACTTTCATGAAACTTTGTGTGTTTTCATCTAAGAATTATTATAAAAGCAAATGACAAAATATATACCAAAAAAATAGTTTCCTTTGAAATTTTATGTGGTTAGTAATAATTAAAAAAAAAAAAAAAATCACTGCCACAAGCAGTACAATTCAATTTAATTGTAATGGATTGCATGCTCTGGTGGCAATTTCCCTACACACCCATCTTTCCCCTTTCCTACAACCTCCTATATTTGCCTCTACAAATTTCAACTTTAAATTCTTTCAGTGTTTTTGGTAAATTATTCATCAGTAACTGGGTGACCGACCTTTGCTCGGCATCTTTCAATTTCTGTTCAGAATACAAGATTTTGTGCACATTTTGATTAAAGTAAAAGGCTTGAAGGCTTCCTAGGCATTTTGAGGTGCACAGTTCCTTGTTCTATCCAATGAGAAGCTTAGCTAATATTAGTATGATTTCTGGTACCTGAAACATTTACAAGATGAGGTTAGAGCTGTTTCCGAGAAACCAAATACAAGAATTGCTTCTTTTGATTTTCAAGTTTGAAACACAAAATTTCAAAAAAAGAGTTATCTACATATTAAATTTCATCCAAATCACTAGGGCCATTTCTGAGATCGTCTGGTTTACCACCTCATAAATTACTTTTAAAAAAAAAATACTATTATTATGTTAAATACAAATCTTGATGCTAATCGGGGATTAATTAACGGTGCAAGGTTTGTGGTAATTCACTTAGACGAGAACATCATCAGTGCTAAATTCATTCACTCCGATAAAACTATGATCATACCACCGAGCGTGGTGCTGCAACGGTTAGCATTCTGGCCTCGCATTCGGGAGGACGGCGGTTCGAATCCCCGTCCGGGCATCCAGATTTGGGTTTACCATGGTTTCCCAAATCACTTCAGGCAAATGCCAGGATGCTTCCTTCACAAGGCCATGGTTGCATTCCTTGCCCCCCCCCCCCCCCCTATCCTTTCCCGTCTCTAAAGACCTCACTGTTAGAGACGTTAAACAGTTAAAAAAAAAAAAATCATACCTCGCAGTAACCTCACATCTTCTGATCAAACGTGCCTTTCCAAATGATATAAAAAAAAGTTCACAAAAGAAGTGACCTTCATTATGAACATTGATAAAGTACAAAATCAGATGCTTCAAAAGACAGGATTGTATTTATCAACCCGTTTTTTTCATATGGACATCCGTATGCAGTTTTTTATGAGTTTGTGGATTCTGTTGTGAGACTGAATTTGATTATTTTAATATCATTTATTTATTTGGTTATTTTAAGTGCGGAATTAGAGAAAATAAATTTCCATGATGAAGAGGACATTCATTGACAATTCTTATTGACATGTGACAAAAAAAAAAGAGAGAGAGAAAGAGATCACAGTTAGTCGACAATGTATTGACATCCTGTGGAAACTGCTATGAAGATTTTCATACTGTATAAATAAAAAAAACTAGACAGAATTGTCACTGTGAAATCTGTAATTTTGAAATGTTCTGATCATAAAAACAAAGTTTGTTATTTTATTGAAGAAACCTTCAGGATGCTCAGAAATGTGTAACAGGTGTTGGTTTGATAAATTTGGTTTTAATTACAGGAGATTTGGTTGAAACTAAGCTTACTTTCCATTAAAAGGTAAAAAGGTATAAACCCTTACAATTCATTAATATTTACTCACCTACTCATCCACTTGCGCGCTATGTTGCCAATAAACTGAAACATCTCACGGAAGATATCAGATCAGCTGTAAAGAACTCAGCTCACTTTATACAAATTATTGACGCTAGAGAAGACTGATGTCATGGTGAGTTTCGATATTGTCTCATTATTCACTAATGTGCCGGTAGACGAAGCCGTTGCTGTAATACGTGCTTAACTTCTTGCAAAAGGAATGTCTACTGAGTGGGCTGACCTGACAGAGTTCTGCCTTAAGTCAACTGTGTTCCAGTACGGTGGTCAACTTTATGCTCAAGTTGAAGGTGCGGCAATGGGCTCGCCACTTTCACCTGTAGCCGCCAACATATTTATGGAATCATTCGAGTTGAAGGTGCTTAACAACACGCGCCTAAAACCTACAAAGTGGATCCGTTACGTTGATGACACCTTTGTCATCTGGCCTCACGGTAAGGAGAGTTTGCAAGAGTTCTTAAACCACCTGAATAGTGCCCACCCAAGAATTCAGTTCACTATGGTTGTGGAAGAAACTGGACAACTGCCATTTCTCGATGTCCTTGTTCACAAGCGAGGCGATGGACGTTTGGGTCATACTGTGTATCGCAAGGTGACCCATACTAATAGGTATCTGCACGCCATGTCGCACCATCATCCGGCAATGAAGAGAGGCGTATTAACATCACTCAACTTAAGAGCTAAGACAGTATGTGACTCGGAAAGTCTGAATGAAGAAATGGAGACACTTACAAAAATATTCCGAGCCAACGGCTATAATGAATCCGACATCGGAAGGGTTTTAAGACCCAAAAAACCTATGGGAGACGTCAACTTATCCCATGATATTAATGTGCCAACAAAATTCGCCTGTCTCCCATACATACAGGGTATCACAGACCGGATTGGTAAACTGTTAAAGCGGGTGGAGGTGCGAATAGTATATAAGGCTAACTGCAAACTTGGTCAGTCACTGACAAAGGTAAAAGACAGATTACACCCGCACCAGCTTGTGTGTGTTTACGAAATCCCCTGCAGCTGTGGCAGTGTTTATATCGGCGAGACAGGTCACACTGTGGCGGAGAGACTTAAAGAACATATCCGCCACTACAAATATAACAACAGCGACAAATCCGCCGTAGTCCGCCATGCTATTAATACTGGGCATGAAATAAAATTTCAAGAAATGAGGCTACTGTGGAGAGAAGACCAGTGGTGGCCCCGACGGGTGAAAGAGGCTGCAGAAATTTTAAAAAATACCAACAACATCAACGAAGATAGCAGCCTTTTACTCTGCGATGCTTGGCGCTCGTTGCTATATCAACATAAACAGTATCTCTGACGAAGGCTGAAGGATACCAGCCAAAAGCTCAGGTAATGAAATAAACAACGCGGCATAACCCGAAAGTCAATTAATCATGAACAAAGATGGCCGTGGAAGTCTGAGGAATCATTACCATATTTGTTGCAAATGACAGCAAGTCTGATTCCTTTCTTAATCATTGCAGTAGCAAATGTTCTTGCCACTAACTACCTTCCTTTCTTTATATCCTGTCTGTCTAGAAGTAAACCATCAACTTTATTTATATCTTAAAATTTGACCATTGCTGTGTAATAACATAAAATTATTCATTGTATCGATAGCTGTTTATGGTTAAATAGTGCTACAGATACTTGTCAGTTCCTCCAGTCACAGAATTGCTTGCAGTAGTTTAATAACAATCATTGCTATAATAAAAATAAAACAATTATCATACTAACCTATTTGCTGGTAAAATTTAATTATTCATAAAATATTTTCTTGAAATTATTCAAATTTTTAACAAATGTTAGTTTTTCAGTTATAAAATACAATATTGCCATTTCTGTTTACAAAAGCACTGATTTGGGACAAATATCTTTTGAAGATATAAACTTCAACCATTTCATTACCAATTTCATTTATTTTAATCTCCCTAGTATTTCATACAACTTAATGTTTATTCCTGAAGATCCAGGTTTGATTTAACCTTCTAAATGTAACTGCTCGGAAAAAATTTGCTTCTTTTTGAAGTACAGGATTCATTTAATTCCCTAAGTCTGTAGTTTGTGACCTCCCATTGTGTAGGGGGAAAAAAAGTCTTGGCTTTCTGTAGGTTTCGGTATATAACTTTATCTATTAAATTTACTAGAAACAAATTTTAGCGTGTACCACTGTTTTATTTTCTAAATCTGCATGTAGTTTTTTTTTTTTTTTAGTTAGTATTGCTTGTGTGATATGCTATAGTATTTTGGTACAGCAGCTAGTAGTTTTAACTATTGAATAAAGATTATGGAAATTGTTTCTCTAAAGTATTTCTAATTTCTTAGGTATACTGTTAATGAATTGCCTTTATTCACATTATTCTTGGTTGAAGAAACCATAGATTATTTTTGTTCTACATGAAAATGATATTTTGTGTAAACTGTATGGGGGGTGCTGTATTGCAGGGACCTGCACAGCACATACCGTCAAGCCCTACAACTGTGACAGCAGCAACAGCGTCGACAGCAGCTGTAGGAAGTGTTCCAGGTGGTACTGTGGTATAGCATCCTGACTGTTGCACAAGCTATGCACTAGCCATTGGAGCGTAGTGACTTATGAGCCGTCATTTCTGCCAGTTTGTTGTGCTGTCAGCAGTTACTGTGTTACTGTGCACTGACATTAAGTCTGAGGTTTGATAGTTCTGAATGCCTGCAATGTCAGCAGTACTGCCTGCAACTTTTATTAATGCAGGTGATGTTTGTAATCCTTTTATTTGTAACTTAAGATAATTTCTTTTGAGTTAAGTGCAGTTTGAAGTAAAGTTAAAATTGCGTTGTTGCGCAATGTTAGGTGGCACTTAACTTTAAAATTTGTCTTTTTTTTTTTTTTTTTTTTTTTACAAGTCCTTAAATTTTATTTTTTGTGTGTAAGTGGCTGACTGGAAGTTATTTATTTGATCTGTTTGAAGTTTAAATAGTTAATAAGTTATATGTTGAATGGGTAAGCTCTGTATACCATTATTTTAAGTGGAATTATCCTTTTTACCACAGCAGATCTAACCAAAAAATTGGTGTTGATTGCATTAAAAGTTTTCCTTCCCCCTCTTCTTCATCCTAATCATTAAAGATTTAGCTTTATTGTTGAAAACTATTGCACCCTTTTCGGTACCTGATACATTTAGTAACAGTGTTACATGAAATATAACATCAGTTTCTCATTCATTTTGGAGAAGAGTGATTAAGAATATCAAAATTTGTTGTCAATGACAATGGAGTTGGAAGAAATGCTTTGAGATGATACTAATATGGAGAAGAAAGAAAAAATACACCCATTACTTACCGCAGTTGAGGGAAGTGACAAACACTCGACAAGCGCAGGAAACAATATTTTTTCAATGCTCTTACTTATGCGTGAGGGCATAGCCTGAATTATTGTGGAATATTTTTTTTACCCTGCTGCCTTCCTCCCTTTAACTTTGGTCAGTGATAAGTGTATTTTAACTTTCCTTTCCATTTTAAAAATTGTTTTTAGTAACGTATTAATAAAATAAAAGCTTTATTGTAGAAAAGGGTATTTTTTCATAGTTTGCAGCATGTAAAATATTTTTAAAAACACACACAAGGTGACAGCAAATTAAACTTTGTAGTTGAAGTTGTGCATGTCATTTCAGTGTAATAAGAATGTAGGTTTAAATTCCTTGTCTTTAATTGAATTAGTAATTTCATCGATGTATTGATGAAAAATAATATTAGAGCTTCTCTATTTACTTTCTATAAATGCATTACACCTTTCAAATTTTCTTTTTTTCAGTAATATGCTTTAGCTCACTTAACTTTATTTTTGATACAATTTTTTCACTGTTTTATAGAAGTAAAAAAAATGTATTTAGTTTCCTCTAATTGCATTATTATTCTTGTGTGAAAATTTTAGCTGCTATTAATATGATTTTACCTACAGTGTTTATATATTATATTGGTTATTGGTTGTGGTGATCTGGTTGAACACTATTTCCTCATAAGCAATATGTTGGAATTGCATTATCTTTATTTTAATTTGGCTTTTTCATTTTTATCTCTATTTACTGATATTGGTGGATGTTTTTGTGGTACATGTTGCTGTTCTTCAAAATCTCTCACTCCATTGGTGCAAGTGTTCAGTTAAAATGGCATTTAGCCAGTGAGGTCTAAATTAACATTTGTATAGTGGAAGTTGTTATTTTTCTGCTCATCATTATCTTGGTTTGAACATATCAGTTCACATTTTTAATTATTTTTTTGGTTGATATATTTCTTATAAGAGATGTTCTAAAGCATTTTGATAGTTGTTACATACTTAACAGTGCTTTCAAATTGTCTGTAACTGCCAACTCACCAATGCTCTACACTAAATAGGCATACAGCCATCATAGTTTCATAGCTCTCTAAGAACAAATCTGTTACAACCTGTAGAATACCTTCTTAATTCTATTCCTATTCTATCATTCCAAATTGCTTGTATTTTCTCTATAGTACAATTTCATATGTTGATGGAACTTAGTGTCACTGTAATGATTTATCTTGGCTCCAGCTGTGACAGTTATTTTGAATTACTAAACTCCACTTCTACCATTTTTTTTCTTTTATTTTGTCTAAGTGTTTATTCATGCTATTCTTTGTATGCTACTATTTTTATGCTTTGATATTCAGTTAACTTACTTTGTCATAAGGCAAATAAAAAGAAAATTCTTCATATGTGAAAAAAAATTCTTGCATTGTTTTTAGTAACATATTAATAACGTATTTTCTTCTGTAAAAAATCTAAACAAATTCCAAATTTAATCTAACTGAATTTCAAATGTTGGGTATGCTGAATTGAACCAAAATAGACAATCTACTGCTTTTATCGGCAGAAGAGTGAAGCCTTTCTTTTTCATTAAATACAATAAAATTTAGCCAGTGAAGTCTTTGCTTAAAATATGGTATTCAGACTCCAGGTAAATATAATTTTTTCTCCCTTTAGCCTTATCTTAATGAAATAACTGTTGCAATTCATGTACAAAAACCTTATCATAAATTTGATACTTATGCTTCTTTGTACAGAACTGAGACATTGCAGGGCATTGTTAAAGAAAAATGATGGAAAAATATGAAGCACTACATGACATTTGTAATTTTAGTGTTGAAGATAAATATGTTACATTGTGTTCCTATAACAGACATATTGCTGTTATTTAAAAGTTAGACATTGGTATGGTGCTAGTGACAAATAGTGCGACGAAAATATTTTGGTGTGCAATAATGCAGCATTGGATTGTATTGTGAATAGATAATATGAAAATGTTTCTGGTGACTAACATACCATTGCATCAGTTCTCCTAAGCTCTTGAATTGAAAGTCATTATTTATTAATAACCTCTGTGAGCAATAATGTTGTTATTCAGTATGAAGTGTTCGGAGTACTCTTGTGAATTTTATTTGTTTGATCATACACTGTTTATCAGAAATTTACAATACATCATTAGTCATATTGCTTACTGCAGGAAAATTTGTTAATACGTTTACAATATAATTTAAAGATCTGTTTTTTGTTTTGTTGTTTTTGTAATAATTTAGACCATTTGGTCTAAAATTTGTTTTATTATTATTTTGTGGCCTAATGCGGTATTTACTACTCAGAATTTTTGTCCTTTTAAACTGTTAACAAGTAATAGGAAACCTTCATATGTGGAAGGCTATATGACCAAAGATATCTTTAAGAGACATTGTTATAGTATTTTATGTGAAGGAGAATGCATTCCATTTATAATCAAGTGTGTGAACAAAAATACTAGAACAGTATTTTCTCCACTTCTATAAATTATATCTTGTGAATTTTATGTTTTTATTTAAGCCAGTTTATGCAGACCCTGCTGTTATGGACATTGGTTGCATGTCTCATTTGTAATAATAAACTTTCAGTTTTTGTAATATTTGAGTTCAGTGAAACCGTATATAATGCTAAGGGAGATATTCTTCTCATGTGTTATGAATAATGATGAGAACATTTGAAAGATATTCTGCAGTTAAAATTTAATCTGATCCAATTATTCAAATATTGTTTGTTTATTTGTTGACTAACTTGAAATCTTTTTCTTTCTCTTTTTATAAACCTGGATGAAAACATTTTGAGTTGTACAATTGAGTGTATCTTTAGTGACATGAGGAATTTGTGAACAGTATGACAGGTTTTGATGGAACTGTCTAAAAGCTAGCATCAGATATTAATTAATTTAATTGCCATGGAGCACCCTCAAACATGTTCGGGTTGCAATTTCCCTACTTACCCATTTTATCCCTTTCTTATCCACCATGTTAATTTTTATTTCCCAATAACTGACTTTAATTTTGATGAAATTCTTAAAATTTTAACTACAAAAAATTTTCCATCTAGATGATGGTATGCATTTAATTTCTTGTGGGGCACTTACAGTACTATTGTCATATAATGAGGTCTAATCGTAAATTTTTCCCCAATGTGTAAAGTAAATTTTTTCCCTTTTAGTTTTTATATATGATTTGACTTACTGTAAATCTGAAACAGAACTAAGAAATACATACTGTTCAATAAAATGGTATTCAAAAAATAAATTCATACATTCAGATCAGGTAAGTATAACTGAGATTTGGTTGTCATTACTGAATTTACCAGTTGGGATATTTCTAATGTGAATAGGCCCCTCTCCTACTGCAGATGATAGCACTGTTCATCAAGTAGTACTTTGTTTCTGTTTGAGTATTTTTGTTCTACATGTTATATGCAGTATAAGACTTTCATTCTGCTTTAATGGAAACTTGCTCTTAGTTTTCACCCACATTGTAATCACAGTTTCAGAATTTTGGTCTGCATCATAGCCAGTCAAGTTTTCAAATTGACCAAGAATTAACTTCTTTTGATGTTTGGCTATGTTTGCTACACTGTTTCAAGCAGCTGTACTGCTTTAAATATTTTTTAAAATTAATTTTCATAACAAACATATTTGCTATTTAAATCTTTTGTAAAACCCCAATCAACAGTTATAGATTAATCAGTCTGTTTAAAATATATATTTGCTTCAGTTTATTTTTTCTGAATATTTATGAAGCAAGAAGTCTTTCACTCTAACATTTTACAATTTTATTTTTCCTTGTGGCTTGGCACTGGCAGTTATTTGGTAGATGGCAGTAGAAGTTAAGGAACATTGTTGTGAATCTAGGTAAATTGGGAGATGCTGCATTTCATAGGTTAATTTATTACCAGTACCCAAAAATTGTAATCATTCATTCTTGTTTATAATTCTGTATATTGTTTGAACTAAATTAGTTTATTATTATTAGGAAAAGTGAAAATTTTAAAATTACCTTCCGTATAGCATCTGATTAAAGTCTGTAGTTACTATCATTTCGGTGTTTGAATCTTGTATATTTTAATGCATGATCAGACAAAAATGAAAACTTTGGGTAACAATACCAAACAGGAATGGAGACATCACTTAAGGAATTTAACTACTAATTAATTAAGAACTTTCATTTGAGGGTAAAATAGTGATCAGAAATGAAATTGTCTGCATTAGTAATGACAACTTCAGGCATAGTGAGTAGCAGAGGTAAAAACAGACAATTGAATGAAGAAACAACTAATCCATCACAATAACCTTATCTTAGTCATAAAGCTTCATTTTCATATTACAATGGGAGAAATATTTAGTTATTAATTAGTTCTGTAACATCTGATTACATACATGTCATTTTTAATATTAGAAAACTACTGCCATCATGCCTCTTAATTATTATTTTTTCTTATATTAGATTGTTTGGTAATACAAAAGTGTAGTTTCTGTTTTTATGAAGAGTCATACCCAAAGGGAAACTCAGCCCTGTAGGCATTGTGCCCTTTCTGTCAATCTGTCGTGGGCCTTTATCTTTTAGCAAAATATGTTTCAGACTTCAAATTTGTATGTTATGTGTTTTATTGACCCATTACTGAATATCGTATTTAAAAAAATTGTAAAATTATTTTTGAGTGGGGATCTGTAAAAGCAAAGAGGGTAGGAAGAAAGTTTTATCTCTGTGTGTGGTGTATTGATAATTAGAGCTAGTCAAGTAGAGAACTAAGATATTTTTCAATTTTTTTTCACTTGATACATCATCCAATCATCAAGTAGCAATCATAGGAAAAAAAAAAAAAAAAGTCACCCATATGGCCTAGTTACGGGGCCCCCTAGAAGGCGCAAGGCCTGTAGCATTTGCTACCTCCTGATACGTGGTTAATCCGGTACTGTACCTAGTCCAGTCCATCTCAAAAATGTTATTACCTAGAAACTTTGAAACTTGTCCTCATTATTTTACCATATCCTGTATTTAAATGGAAAATACTTGCTAATATAGGTTGTACAGTAAGCTGCAAGAAAAAGGTATCGTTTTGAAATTACTTTGTCACATATTAATTCTGTTTTAATAATGTGCTCTTAATTTAGAGTGCAATGCATCCTAATAAAAATTTATCAGAACTGAATGACTGCACTATTGTCATGGCTTTGTAGAACCATGGAGCTTAACCCACCACCTAACCATATCAAATGTTGATTTTCATGCCATGTGAGACATTCATTTATTTCAACAACAATCAAATAAAGCTGTCAGTTAGCAAAGCACACGAGAGAAATGTTTCAAAGTAACTTTATGTTCAGCGAGTAGATATTGCGAGTGATCTATGGAGAGGGGAGATAACAAATTAAGAATTCCAAAACAAGTGGATGGTTGAGGCAGCCAATTATGATAATTTTTTAAAAATATAATTAGAAATGAATAAAAATAGGGCATTACTTCTTACCAACAATATTAATTCATTCATCCAATTCAATTTGTTGATGCTACCCACATAAGACATGCTTCAAGTTTTGCTTCTTGTCATATATTTAAAATGTCTTCCAAATTATTTTTGGGCTCTCACATCTGTGCAGTTAAGTTTCTGCTGCTGCTGAAGGGTTTAAATCCAAGCATTTCTGGTTCATTTTATCCTGTCTTTCTGTCCTTAACCTGTGGTAATGAATGATTCCTCTGTCTTTTGTCATTTCCATTTGTAAATCGCCACATTTGCAGACGGCCCATATTTTTCATTATTGTATATCTCCAGTGTCAGTTTCTTTTTTTATTAAAAAAATATATAAATGTGTTCACGTTATCCTTACATATTTGAATTTTAATACTGTGTTGATGCAGTTCCTCTTCTGTTTTTGTTTGGAGTTACATTAAATTGCAATGGATTCCACAAAGTATCATGTATATGGTTACTTCAGTGGTGTTATGTCTGTTAATTTGTTTGTGTCCCTCTCTTCTGTACAAATAAATAACCTTAATATATGCATCTGAGTCTATTTAATTCCTGTGGTAGATTAATTATTGGAATCAATTCATTTGTTTTTATGGATAATTTGATATTTTCTTTAATATTGAACCATAATGGAAATATTTTTTATATGCAACAGCCACTGTTTTTGATACAAAACTATTTTGAGATTGTTTTTTTTATCATGTGCATACTTTTACAGTTATGAGATGATGTAGGTTTTTTTTTTAATTTTCATTGTTAAAAAAACAGTTTGAACTATAAACATTGTTTCTTTTTTTTGTTCTTAGTTGCATAAATTGCTTACAATTCTCATTTCATTATTTTTACCTTTGTATTAAAAACCTATTATATATTTGTATAATATATACACTAAAATTTATTAGCAGCCACATTCACATTTAAAATACTGTATAATGTGTTGTGCTATTTCTTTTATTATAGAATTATACTGTAAATCGGTTTCAAATTAATTTAATACGTGATATTTATATCATTATTATTAGATTACAGGGCCACAGTTAATTTAAGTGATAAAAATATCAAAACAATATAAATTCGTCTTCTGTGATAGTTTGCAGTTGTTTTAGAAAGTAGTTTATTGCTGTAACTGTTCAACAGATAATTCTTTATCTTCAGATTCCTAATGTGTTCTTTAAGTTGTTAATTTTGTAGAATTTCATATTTCAGTTCCTTAGAGAAAAGTAATGTTGACTATATTTTAATACAGTATGCTTCAGGCAGTATATTAGGAGCATTGCCAATGGGATATCATGTGTTTTTTGCCAGAAATTGAGAATGGTTATGGGATAGGGTTTCAAACAGCATTAGTGGTTTGTTTAAACATGAAATTATCAGAAAAAATAATTAATATGATACCAAAACAAAACTTCTTACTCAAGAAGGAGCACAACACATTCTGATCAGCTGCTGTAATCACTATATTTCAGGGACTGAGTTATTTCTTAATTGGATACATGTGTTGTGGGGGGCTTACTGTTTGGCAGTACAAAATAGCTTGTAACTACAAATGTAATGTTAAAGCTTTTTTTTACTCATGATTAAGAATGTGAAAAACATTCCAAATAAATTTTATTTTATACATGAACGAAAGACTGTTTCTTGCCATTTCTCATTTCGTTTCCAGTGATTCTCTCTCTTCCCCCCCCCCTTCCCCCCGTTGTGATTGATCCTTAATGCTGCTTTTCTTTTATCTTGTCCATGGTGCCATAATATCTGATGTATTTTATTAGTTGCCATGAGATTACCTTTAGTTCATTTATAATGTTTTATACCCTTAGAATAATTTAACCGCTACATTCAGATAATTTATGTTTCTATTTAATTTACTGGGAAAACAGTTCATTGTAGTATTTTCTTCTTCTTGTAGTTAAATGTCAATAACTTTCTAACTTTGGGAGAATTTTTCTACAGTTGTAAATGTTTTGTCATTTCACTGTAGTTTGCCAGTTTCTCTAAAAAAAAAAAAAAATATGTACAAATGAAATTACAGATTGATTCAAGAGTGGTTCTACTGGTTAAGGTTGATAGTAGCTACCCTTTTGGTATATCATATTTAGCAAAGTAATAAAATGTATTTGAAGCGTTAATCTATATAAAGAAAGGCTCATCATCTTTAAAGGAAAAATGTTTTATTAGAACTGTCAGTTTTCAGCTAATATGGAACTGTTAAATTTCTTTTGTTTGCAGTTTCCCCCCCCCCTTCCTTCATATTTCCTTTGACTTACCTTTTATTCTATTGCAAGATTGTTCTTCATTCTCTTTAGCAACATCTTTGAAGATACTGCTTTTGAAAATAACTGAAGAAACATCACAGTTGTGAATATTTGTAACACAGTTATTGTGTACTAGCTATTAGTTTTCTTAAAAAAATCATTCATTGAAACAAAACCTAGTTCCAAAAGCCAATATTAATTTAGAAAAGTAACGATTTTATTGCTGCATTTTGGAATTTGTAAAATACTTCCCCTAGTCAGATTCATAAGGAGTGACATTATAGCCTCTCATTTAACCTTTGTATTATGCTGCAAGAATGAAACGGAGTAACAAAATTAGAGCTTTTTGTGCTTAATCGCAGATCCATGTGTGATAAAAGACAGATGCATTTATTAAAGAAATATTTGTTGTAATAAGCTATTAAAACTATTGAATATTTGAAGTATATTAATTTAAATGAAAAATTATATACCAATGTCAATGACACTGATGTTGTGAAATGTTGTAAGACATTTAAATGTGTACAAGCAGTGATTAATTTACTGTCTATTAACACGTAATAGTTGTCAAGTTCAAATTTTATTCTTCTACTTCTTTCCTTTTGTTTCAGTTTCTTATGTGCACATATCCAAAAATATTTTGAAACAAAAAGTAAAAATTTCTAAGTAAATTGTCTCATCTAACCTGTTTATTATGCTAAATGTGCTGTGTTATTTGCCAAACTTCCAGTTCATTATTTGTTATTGTTTCAGATGTTTTATTAATTCCCAATTGTTAATAAGTGCAAAGAAAGAGTAATCATTGGGAAAATTGTTATTTATTAATATAAATATGTATTGTAAATCAATGTATAATAAAATGGATTTGTCCTCTTTTGATTTTTGTATTTATGTAAATGTATATAAAATAAAAATTGTAAAAACAGTTTAATTAATGTTGCACAACTGCTTGCAACATGTTGAGTACATCTCTTGAATTAAATTTTTTTAAACAAAACTGAAAATACATTTTTCATCTTTTCCTGAACGTATTAGTTATAACTCGGTGAATTATGAAAGTAGTTGTGTTTATGCAAATTGTAGAAAGTTTTAACTATGATCACAAATTCTTATGCTTATGAAGGAATACAAAATTTAGCTTTGTCAATCACAATACTCTTTAATAAGTTTCCTATGATATATATATATATATTTTATTTAATTTTTAACATTGCAGAATTAGTGTATTATGATGTACAGTTTAAAGTGGGAACTCTAGAGATTGCCTTAGCAAAGTAGCCCTACTTTATCCATAAAGATGTTGGTGGTGTCTTGCCAAAATTGTCATAGTATCACAATAATTCAAAGATTTTATCATTAAAGTGGCTGCAAGCCTGAGTAAAAAAACTATATTGGTGTTAAAATTTTGTATCTAAAATGTCATGACTGTAGGATATATGGCAGTATATGGGATTGTCTGGAAACCTGGGTGCTGGTGGATCAGAGAGATAAAGAACTTTGAAGCTAAAGATAGAGCAGGAAAGGTGGTTCACAGAAAGTGGAATGTTCATAAACAAAATATCATAAATCTAAACTAGAAGCCAGTGCACTCATATTTAATATTTAAGTCAAAGTTGCAAACATATTTATAAAAAAATGTATTTGGAGGTTTAATGTAAGAAACATATAGTATTGGGTATGTATCTTCTGCAGCTGGTATATTCGGTACTGTGCTTGTCAGATTAGTGGCACATCTGCTTTTAGTTCAGTTTCTATTTGCATGATGGTGCACAACTTTCCTGAATACTAGGGTTAATGATATACAGCTTTATCATGAGCTTTAACTGTGATGTGTTGCCTTTGGATAATTCGATTGTTTGTTACTGAAGATCGGTCGCCACGGGATTGGATAACCTCAAAGGATGCTGAAAACAAAGTCACTGCTGCATCAAGTTAAGTTCACTATCAATATATTCTGTCAAAGTTTCTTACAAAATTGTTGAACAACCATTTAGGCATCAAAAATCTTCACCAAATTAAATTATTCGAGTCAGGTTAACCCCTAACTGCTTACAATCACATGAAGGTTGCAAGTATTTAACGTGCGCACAGAAATTTGTAAGATGGCTGCCAGAAACACTATGTGATGGTATCATTTGTTATGTCCTGTCTACATCTTCGCGCCCTATTGTTGGCTGGAGTGACGTGGTGTCTGCTCAACTGATTTTTCCGAACTGACCCTCTATTTATAGCATTGGTCTCGGAACCAGGAAAATTCCCGATTCTCACGAAATTGCCTAAAATTTCTGGGTACAAGATTGATTCCAAATGACTCGAAATTTTTACACTAGATAGATTCCTTCCTAAACGTTTAAATTAAACCTAGTCAAAATTCCTGTAGCTATCTTAGTTTTGCCGAAAAAATTATTTCTCTAACTTTTCCAAGAGTTTAAGAGCTATGAAGTTGAAATAACCTTTGTAATGATTTAGTTTTGCTCTTCTTTCATTTGATATCTAAATCCACTTTGTTACTATTTTCTAACAGGGTAACCTGAAGATTGTGAAATTTAAATTGTAGATATTTCCTAAAGTTCTTACGATCTGGTGACCGCTTGTCAACTATACCCGTGAGTTTGTAATTACCTACTTTTTCAAATATCCACTGAAATAATGCCTATTTTCAAAACCCAGTTGATGTGTTATGCTCAGAAAAAAAAAAATCATCTTTCATTTAAATATACTGCCCTTTTTTAAAGTTTCACCTCATGGTGTTCCCAAAAATAATCCTTAAATTATAGCTATACCTCTCAAAATTTTACAGGCTGGTTAGGGTCTGAAGTATCTCTGAAAATGGATGCAATGTTTTATTTTCTGAATAGGACAGTATCTATATTACGTTCTGGTTTTATATAACTGTTTGCTTTGATATATGTCTTGAAATTCTTAAGCAAATGACTTTAAACTTGATTTTCAATGTTATTGAGTTTACCTCGAACAAATTTGGTTATTAAATTACAAAATTTAGGTATTAAATTATAAAATTTAGGCTACCTGACACTGGGTTCTTCACTGAAGAACCAGTTCACCTAATAACGATTTAAAGCCTTAGCTTCCATAATCGTATAAAAGCATTCAGAGTTCGATTTCGATGAAGCTATCTTCTTTAATATGAAGCTACAGGTCCAAACTGGCAACACACTCTCTCAACCTGTAATCTAATGAGTACTGTTGATCTTATTAGATGTAAAGAATGTTCAGGCCATAGCACTGACCCCCTCGCCTGTCTAATATTAGTGTTGTAATGGAAATGCAGTGCTCCACTTCTGAAAATCCTGTGGGAAGTGGGAGGAGCTGTAGGAACCCTTACTTTTATCTTTAAAATTGGAAAAATGTCAAAAATTCTACTGCAATATCTTCAGCACTCCAGATATTTGTGCCTAAATCAGTGACACAACTTGTAATATTCATTGGTATTCCACATTTTTTGAAAGTTGGAGAGAGACTCATTCATAGTGATATTCTAACAAGGTTTGTAGGGCCTCATTTAAGTAGTGGATACCTAGGCTGTCGACGCCATAAAGAGGCTGGCTCACACCACAGCCAGAATGAGCCACTAATGACCGGTTGGACAGGCCCCTGCAAAAGCCAGTTGTAGAAATAAAAAAAAAGGTCGGCCATAAATTGCAGACGGGCCCCGCACCACGTGTATAGCGTAGGGGCTTACAAAGCCTAAATGTGCCCTGAAGGTTTGAATACTGAAACAATCTTTGAACTATCTACTTCTTTCTGCAAGTGATCTAACACTTGTATATGAATATCATAGCCAAACTAGAAGCTAGTCATATAGATGAACATCAAATACCAACAACAATCACATTCGTTTATTCCGCTTAAAAAGCAGTCCTCAAGATTCTATACTGATAGAATCACTTAATTCTAACAAATACAAACACTGATAATCTTTTACACTTGATATGGTGTCAATTGAAACTACTGTTCAGAGTCATCCATAAGAAGTGAAGTTGCTGCAATAGTTTGTGTAAAGACTCTGCTGTCACCCAGGTGGTCCCATCAGGCCCATTGGTTAACAGACTAAGAGAGTGACTTTTTAAAGACATAGAAAAGGGTTGAGCATAGAAGTCAATCATAGTTCTTATATGAATCTCATGATTATTTTTTTAAAGTGATTTTTGATTACCGTATATCTAGCTCCCTCAAAAATTTCATTCCCATTACGAAAGATCACCTTCAGCTACATTAGTTTTAGATTTCCATGTAATTTTTTTAAATGCTGGTTTCAATTTCTTTCTTATACTAAATACATTTTCCTTGTTACGCATGTCTTAATTTTTTTGTTTTTATTTGTGATGAGAGTATAATGTTGATGGTGCACTTATGCATATTTTGGTGATGATTACAACTGATGGCTGAAGCTCAAATTATGTTAAAAGCAGAATAGTAATAGGAAAAAAGAGCCTTCATGAAAAAGATAAATCTTTTAGTTTGAAATATTATTAATTTAATTGCGATGGAGCTAATGCTCCTGTGGCAAGTCCCCTAGTCATTTAATTACCCCGTTTTGTATTATTTTTTAATTTTTTTTTTTTTTATATATACAGTATATAGTTGCAGTATTAAATTCCTCTCCTATTCACTTTTCTGATTTACAAATTTTAATTTTTAATTGCTTAAGCATTTATGGTAAATTATTCATAACTTCACTTGGTAATTTGTTCCAATCCCTGACACCTTTATCAACAAAAGAAAACTTTCCCACTCCCTTATGCAATGAAATCGAGCATCAGCTTGTGGTCATGATTGGCTTTCCCCTTCAGTGCAACATTCCTAATTCTTTGACCAATATCCCTTCAAGCCCCATCGCCAACATATGCCCTGCACATTCTGAGCACTCTCTTTACCTTTCTTCTTTCCTCCTCCTCCTTCTTCTTCTTCTTTACTTTCCAGCTCATTTATCATATCATTTACTGACTGGGTCCTCTGATAATTTGCACAAACAAATCTAGCTGCTCTTATTTGCACACCCTACAATTCCTATATTTGATAACCAAAATGTGGGTCCCAAACTACACCACCATATTCTACCAATGGTCTGACCAAAATTTTGTAACCTAGTTCCCTAACTTCTCTGGTACTTCCTCTCATCACCCTCTCCAGTAAATGAAGAGTTTTGTAATCTTTTCCTACCACCTGCCCAATGTCTTCTGTGCAGTTGATTTGTTATGAAATGTTATGCCAAGATATTTACACAAGTCTTCAGCAAGCAATTCTGACCCCACATATAGGACTTAGAAATAACTTTTTAAAACTCTATGTGTGGATCACAGCATTTTATGGTAGTGAAGCACTGACTTTAGGAATATCAGAAAGAAGGAAAATTGAAGCATTTGAAACATGGTGCCATAGAAGGATGCTGAGAAGTGAATAGATAAAGTACAAAATGAACGGATTTTGGAAATGACCGGTAAGAAGAAAAGATTGTGGAAGAGGCTTACAGAAAGAAGAGAGAGGATGGTAGTAGGTCATGGTTTTACACATGCAGCATTGGTTAATTTGTTAGTGGAGGGAACAGTTGAAGATAAAAACTGTAAAGGAAGATAGAGATTAGAATATATGAAACAGACAATTGTGGATATAGTGTGTAAGGGGTTGAGATGATGACAGCAAAAGAGAAGTCTAGATCCTCCCCACACTGTCTCTGACCTTTGCTTATGATCATTCTCAGCCACTGGGTTTGTGCCAACTAATCTTGAGCTGACTCATAGTTAAGACAGTGGCTTCATGATGGTAAATCAGCACACGTACTCATCCCAATAGTGGTATCTACGAACACTCGTCAGAAGTGATTTTGACAAAATACTCTCAATTGGCGAGTGAAGAACTGGCTTAAGGGCACTATGGTAGAGGAAAGATTGACTGGATTATGCCTGATGAGTGTGGATCAAAATTTCATGAAAGAATACCATGCGATATTGAAAAACAAAGTTAGTGAAAATTTTTCTGAGAATCCAATACAATTAATGTTTACATAAAAAAAACTCTAATTGAGTTACGATCTGAACTACATAGTAGGTCCTTAGATTTAGTGATTGGATCATGGTATATACAGGATCTGAACTAGAGGGGGTAACTCATATTAGTTTCGAGAAAGTGGGTTGGGGGAATGAAACATGACAATTTATTACGAAATCTTGAGCGTGGCAGCATCAACAGCAATGGTATTTCTTCAATTGTAAAATGAATCGCAGCCAACCTGTTGCAATATTCATTGAATTTATTGTTTACCGGTTTCGACCCACCTTAAGGGAGTCTTCTTCAGAACTTGTTAAAAAGTATTACTTCAATCTAAATAAATTCTCAATAAAATAGTACATTTTGTACTTAAGTCACACATTAAAATATATTTTATAGTTATACATCCGGCAGCCAACGTTTATCACAGTGCCAGCGTCACCTGGGCGGCAGTAGGTAGTCGGCAGTAAGCTGCGGGTAGAAACCGGTAAACAATAAATTCAATGAATATTGCAACAGGTTGGCTGTGATTCATTTTACAATTCAATTTAAATGAAACTCAAACCTATTGAAGAAACAATTTTTATTATTGATTAATATAGTAATCCTACCACTTAATCTAAGGATCTACTATGTAGTTAATTAAGAGCCTAACTCAAGTATACTTTTTTATGTAAACATTAATCGTCTGGGATTCTCGGAAAATTTTTCAATTACTTTGTCAATATCTCACAGTGTTCTTTCACGAAATTTCGATGCACACTCATCAGGCATAATACAGTCAATCCTTCCTCTCGCAAAGTGCTCCTGAGTCAGTTCTTCACTCGCCGAAGCTTACTGAAGGAAACTAAATTTTTCTTCTGGGAGGGGGAGGGGAGGGTGCAACAGCCCCTCCCTAGAAGAAAGTTTGAGAACCTTGCCCCCCCCCCATAGTTCTGATCCTTGATACTCCCTTGACTAGTACCCAGGCCCGCCGCTAACCGAACGACCTTGTGCAATACCGATTATGCCGCTCCTTGTTAAACTACATCCAGTAGTTGAACCAGGAATTTCGCGACCGGGAAAAATACTGTGAGATCGCCGCCCCGAGTGTCGCCACCGGGACAGTAGCGGAGCTTCTAAAAAGGGTCGCCGCTACATAAATTTGCTGTCCTTGATCACTCGATTTGTCGCCCTCCTGGACGTCCGGTGCACGCCTTGCACTCTCGCTTATGGCGAGCCTGGTAGTACCACCCCACCCTTCCTTTAGGAGGTGTGACAAATAGGGTCGAAAATTAGAGTCTAATTGATTTAACGTCATTGGGAGGTAAATTAATGGAGAGATTGATATGCAACCACATCAGAAATGTCTGTAAGTACTGTAAATTGTTTTCAAGTCGACAGCATGGTTTCAGTCAAGGAGATTAATTCGAATCTCAATTGGTAGACTATATGCAAAAACAGCTGGGCAGAAAACCGTTAATCGTTAATTAACAAAATTAGTAAAATTGTAAATTTAAGTTACCCAAAACGTCATTAACGTTCTTCTTAACTTCCGTTAATTATAGTCCCTTACATTGTTTGAACTGCTCGCCATGGGACGTTGGTAGGTTCAACGAGTCGAATAGCGAACGAATTAGCTAACGCGAATGGGAATGTAATTCATATGTCGAATCTATCCGGGAAAGATCAGGAGTCGGGCGGGTTGAATGGAGTTCCCGGTTCGAGATAGATGGCTCAATAGTGAAGGTAGGCTAGGGTTACCAGAATTTTTTCTCCAAATCCGGGGACGCTTCACAACTTCTTCAGCAAAATCCGGGGACGCTTTCCGTATTTGTCCTAATTCCGCGTTGTACTTTTATAAGTTATATGATTAAAGGTTGGGTTAACTTAAAAGCCACATATTGTTTATATTTTGTGTTTTAAATGAGGATCACAGACAGTCATGTTGCACATATGGGTTGCACCATGGATTCCTTCCTCCATGGGTTGCACACAGCAAGGAGACTTGATTTTCCAAAGCTGTTGTGTCCAAGACGCAGTATCCTTGTAATTTTCTTTTATTCCTAGGCACGAACAAGGAAAGAAGTGTGCTTTATATCTCTTGCATTAAACGAATGCATTAGCAAATCAGGGCTTTTAAAGAACTCTCGATTGATTAAAAAAGAATTCTGAGGACAACAGTAAAAATCCGGGGACATTGCGGGGACGAAATCTGTCCGGGGACAGAGAGGTAAATACGGGGACTGTCCCCGGCAAACGGGGACGTCTGGTAACCCTAAGGTAGGCTGTAGATATCCCTCGGACAGTGGAGAGTAACTACGAGAACACTGCTGATACAAGGATCCGGTTTATTAGACTCAGTCTCACAATACACAATGACAGATAGCGAAATGATGTTGCCTCGATGGCTAGGGATGAAAGCTCCGTGTAATGTGCGCTGCCCCGTAAGTAGCCCCTCGTAGATCACTCTCTAGTCGCTGTGGTGCTGGCATCCTGCTTGCTGCGTCTGTGGCGCCATCTAGTAGAGTAGCTCCGTACTCCCGATTCGACACGGCCATCCTGCTGAGACAACCGTCCCTGGCTGTCGCTCATAGGCCCTGGGTGTGACTTGGCGGAGCTAGAAATGAAAAAGAAAGATGGGCCTTAGGGAGGAACCATCCTGGCATTCGCCTGGAGTGATTTCGGGAAGCCCTGGAAAACCGAAATCAGGATTGTAGTAGGTTGTTGCAATAGAGTCTTCAAACATGCCAGTCTCAGGCAGTGCTCTGTTGCTTTTGATCTCGGAAGGTTTTGTAGGATCCGTCACGGCTATCTGGTTGCCCGGCTTGGTGAGGCTGTCTCCTTATCGCAGCATCCGTCGAATGTGTGAAAATTCTGTGAACAAAAGATGATTAACCGCAGAATGTTCGACTATTCTGACTTAAAGAATAATTTTGTTGAATGACTGACTGATTATCAAAGTGATGCGGAAAAAAAAGATAATCCAGGTTTAATGTATTCCTCTCCGATTTGGCATGAAAAACAAAGAATTTTTAGAAGCTCATTTTCTTCCTGGCTATGACCCAGATAAATTAAAAAAATTGTTTTCTGGACACTAATGTGAACAAATTCCTTTACAAGACTTGAAGACTTGCAAAATAGCGAAATTTCCTGATGGGACCATCCATAGAATTTCTTGTAGTGATGTCTGATGACAGTAAAGTTTCATGGTGCCAGATTATAAAACTCACTCTTCAGGGAGAGGTCCACATAAATCATAAAATTTACTCTTCGTGGCGATGTCCACATAAATCATAAAATTTACTCTTCGTGGCAATGTCCGATACAAGTTACAAAATTTATTGTTGGTTGCTAGGTCCCATACACAAAATTTTGCTCTTTATAGCGAAGTCCTGGTAAATTTTAAAATTATGGTGTTGGTATCAAAGAAATTTTAAGATTTCATTCCTGGTGGTGAAATCGTTGGAAATTATGGTACTTTGATGGCAACGTCCAACATGGACTGAAAAGTTTGTTTTTCTTTTAAGGGATTTTGATTGAGCCATCGTTCTACATTGGGTCGTGTGGGTAAAATTTTTGAAAAAGAAGCACTTTGATCGTGTTAGTGTCCTGCTAAATTTTGCTCTAGGCGCTATTAAGCGCCAGATGTTTTAGTTCGGCATGAACTGCTGCTGCTGAGAAATGAATTAAGTTGCTGAAGACTCATCGACAAGTAGTGCATTCATTATATTGCTGATTTTTACCTTTGCGCTGGAGGTTCTGAAGTGCAGAGATGAAAGGTGAGGAAATTTTTTGTGTAGCTAGGTGAGTAGAGAAGGCAGTGACTCCATGGAGCAAAGAAAAGAGAGGAGACCACGTAAGGGACCTTCTCCATACAATTGTCTCTGCCATACAACGACGTGACACCGAGTGGAGAGCCGTGGGGTGTGGAAGTCGCCATATTGGTTGGGTCAAGAAACACAAGGAATGTATACGGAACGGAAGAATTTCTTCGTTTTTAATCATCGCATTACTAAAAATGAAGTCTTATGGGGTCACATTTATAAATACCCTAATTGATATAACCTATAAACATTAGAACTTAAGAAAAACAACTGCCAAATAATTTTTGATAGGAATTTGTAAGAACCTAGCTTGCAGTGGGGTTCTGCATAAAGCTTGAATCTTAACTCTGACCGTGTGTAGCCTTGGATGTAACAGTTTTGGCTTAAATAGAATAATAAGGTCGCACACAGATTTTAACCTAAAATCTATGAAAAGGTTCAATTAAATAATGATAAATAGTTCATTGCCATTTAAATAAGTATATTCTTCCGAATGTTCACAAAGCCAAAAACTGTACAGGCAATCAGACGACTTTTCCAAAGTAATGTATTACAAGTTCGCTTAACCAATCGAGCCAGACCACACCCCAATAGTTCAAACTTCTAGTTGTAGTAATTTGACAAAAGAGAATCACACGCTCCCATTGTTCGACAGCTTAGTAAAAGCAAACAATCCCGAGGCCTCACTTGGAGAAATACTATTTTAATTCAACATAATAGTTGACTTGAATAAAAGAAGTGGCATTATTCCAAAATAAAACTTTTACTGATGTGCTAGCCTACTGAGCTACATGCTATCGCGCAGAATGCTTCCGTACGACTGAGGCGAACAACTGCACGCACGGTTCTATATTCACATAGCACTTCCTGCTTCTCGAATATTCCTAGCGGGTTCTCACGCGAAGCGTGGGAACAAATCTTTTTCCTCTTTCTCAGGGGTGACTGATGGGAAGCTGGTCAGATATCAAATCGCACATCTGAAGTCCTAACATTGGCTAATCTGACCTTGACAATAAAAATAATTCAATCTGCTTGAAACTTTACAAATAACTAGATCTTTAAATATCTTTAGTTATCATGAAAATTGTTTGAAGATCTCTCGGGCGTGCAGCCGGGTCATTTGGTCGTAGATGTACGAATTTTCGATGGCGTACCGTGCCATCATCTTCAGGTAGCGTCCAGTGGTCGGCGTGAGGAACGCAGTCCAGGACGCGACTGCTGGATTGCTCCGCGCGCATCGATATTTATACCCTCCGACCCCGCCCTCCCACTCCCGCCGGGACGCTCCGATGGCGGTGGTTGGGGCGGTGCGTTACCGTGCGTCGAGCAGTGTCCATCAGTCTCTGCGCCACCTCCGCCGCGCACAGTGCCTCGGCTCTGGGGTTTGCGGAGAAGCTTCAGTGCTGGGTTCCAAGCCTGGCTTAGTTGGAACCCGTTGTCTTTGTTTATGAGGTTACTCCGTAGCCGGATCTCGATGGCTTCCTTGTACACACAGTCCCAGAAGTGAGATGTGTTTCTCAGAACCTCGGTGTCCTCATATTTAATATTATGCCGTGTCTCAAGACAGTGTTCAGCAACTGCGGATTTTGACGGCTGCTGTAGTTCGGTGTGGCGTTTATGTTCCCTACACCGTTCTTCGATCGTGCGAATAGTCTGCCCGACGTATGCTTTTCCACACTCGCACGGTATGTGGTATACGCCAGGTTTCCTGAGACCCAAGTCATCTTTAACCGAGCCAAGTAGGGCTTTAATCTTGGCCGGCGGGCGGTACACGCACTTGATGTTTTGTCGGCGTAGAATTCTGCCAATTTTGCTTGATACATTACCGGCGTACGGGATGAAGGCTGTGGCTCTTGGCTTGTCCTCTTCCTCAGTTGGTTCTTGCGAGGTCTTCCGCCTGAAGGCGCGCCGAATTTGGTGGTTGTCGTAGCCATTACTCTGGAACACGTTCTTGAGATGTGTTAGTTCAGCAGACAAGCTGTCTTTGTCAGAAATCACACGTCCTCTGTGAACCAGTGTATTTAGCACTCTGTGACGGGTGGTGGCAGCTGGTGGCATGTAAATACTGGTCCGTATGAGTAGCCTTCCGGTAAACACTGTGCCCTAATGTACCATCCGGTCTTCTCTTTACCAGTACATCCAAAAATGGTAGTTGGCCGTTCTGTTCCACCTCCATAGTGAATTGTATCTGGCTGTGGATGGAGTTCAGGTGTTGCAGGAAAGATTGAAGTTCTTCTTTTCCGTGTGGCCAGACGACAAATGTGTCATCAACATATCTGTAGAACACCGTTGGTTTAACTGTGCCGATTCCAGTGCTTCATCCTCAAAGTGCTCCATGTACATGTTGGCAACCACAGGTGATAGTGGGCTACCCATAGCTACCCCATCCGTTTGTTCATAATACTGTCCATCGAAGAGAAAATATGTGGATGTTAGGACAAAGCTGAACAGTTTTGTGAGCTCAGGCCCAAATTTTTCGCCAATCAGTTCCAGTGATTCCTTGAGGGGAACTCTGGTGAATAGTAACACTACGTCGAATCTGACCATGAGATCAGAGTCGGACAGTCTTAGTTGTTGCAGTTTTTCGACGAATTGAGCTGAGTTCTTGATGTGGTGCTCACATTTTCCAACTGATGGACTCAAGACTGACGTCAGGTATTTGGCCAGACCATACGTGGGCGCACCTATTGTGCTTACTACGGGCCTCATGGGCAAGCCCGGCTTGTGCACTTTCGGCAGTCCATAGAGCCTAGGTGGTGCGGCAACACGAGGACGAAGTTTCTTGGCTGTATCGTCGGGTACGGAATTTCGCAGAAGTTCAATCGTTTTCCTTTGTATCCTGCTGGTGGGATCGGACACCATCTTCCTGTAAGCTGCGTCGTCAAGTAATTTGTACATCTTCTCCTTGTATTCTGCAGCTTGTAGTAGGACGGTTATATTCCCTTTGTCAGCTGGAAGGACGACTATTTCAGGATCTTCTCGCAGAGAACGCAGCGCGTCTCTTTCCTGTCTGGAGATGTTGTTCCTCGGAGTAGCGGTCCTCGTGAGAGTACGGCATGTCTCACGACGTATTTCCTCCGCTACAGCTGATGGTAGGCTGTAGGTGACCTGTTCGATGCCGCTGATGAAGTCAGCGATTGGTAAAGCTGCTGGTGTTGGTGCAAAGTTTAGTCCTTTTTCAAGGACTGATAAGGCCGCATCTTCGATGGTTTTCCCCGTAAAATTAAAGACAGTTCGTTTCTTCTCTGCTTTATCTTCCTTAGGCTGTCTTCATTCAAGGCGTTCGAATTTGGACGACTGTTTTAATGTCGCATTACGCTGCGGTCGTTCTGCTTGTGCCCAAGAAGAGCATTCCACCCACTCCCAGGTGTCAGGGGCGAGTAAGTGCGCCAACTCTAGGTGGAGCAGAAGCAGTTGACGTCCAATAGTATCAAGCTGACGTCGCGTGTCTCTGATCCGTTCTCGTACCAAAGCAAGGCTGGCTCTTCTTGTAATTCGGTTCGCAGCAGGTGTCTGTATGTGATGAACAACCTTGGCAAAAGTTGGTACTATGCAGTTGTCACGGCATCTCTTCAGAAAGACAAGTGCGCTCAGCAGGCGTTGTTTCCTGTTTCGGAGCTTATCAAGCTTCTTGACTTGCTTTAGCATTCCCTCCCCGTAGAGGTGACTGATGTGTAATCGTAAGTTTTCCCGGCGGATCTGATGTTTGAAGATCTCTCGGGCGTGCAGCCGGGTCATTTGGTCGTAGATGTACGAATTTTCGATGGCGTTCCGTGCCATCATCTTCAGGTAGCGTCCAGTGGTCGGCCGTGAGGAACGCAGTCCAGGACGCGACTGCTGGATTGCGACTTCACCAGTCTCTGCCTTTCCATAGTTGGCAGTGATTATTGGAGTTTTGTCCTAGGACATTTCTCCTATTAACAATGGTTTTATCTTTCACTTCACGTATGGTGGGTCTTCATGTTGGTGAGTTTAATGGAGGAGGTTCAGAGGACGTTTATGTCGGCCAATAGTAGGGTCGTATTGTCCGATGTTACGTACCACTGGGTTGTTTGTCTTTATGGTGTTTTTATAGAAGTTCCTAGCGATTTGTCGAACTCTTTCTATAAGTTTAGGCAGTAACGTCGCCTCGTGTAGAGGGTCGGTTGGAAACCTGCTCGGAAGGTGCAGGGCTCTTTTTAATGCTCTGTTCTGGATGACTTGGAGCCTTTGTATGTGGTAATCAGCAGCGTATGCCCACACTGCGCGCATCGAAATTTATACCCTCCAACCCCGCCCTCCCACTCCCGCCGGGACGCTCCGATGGCGGTGGTGGGGGCGGTGCGTTACCGTGCGTCGAGCAGTGTCCATCAGTCTCTGCGCCACCTCCGCCGCGCACAGTGCCTCGGCTCTGGGGTTTGCGGAGAAGCTTCAGTGCTGGGTTCCAAGCCTGGCTTAGTTGGAACCCGTTGTCTTTGTTTATGAGGTTTATAATGTATCAAGCAAAATTGGCAGAATTCTACGCCGACAAAACATCAAGTGCGTGTACCGCCCGCCGGCCAAGATTAAAGCCCTACTTGCTCGGTTAAAGATGACTTGGGTCTCGGGAAACCTGGCGTATACCACATACCGTGCGAGTGTGGAAAAGCATACGTCGGGCAGACTATTCGCACGATCGAAGAACGGTGTAGGGAACATAAAACGCCACACCGAACTACAGCAGCCGTCAAAATCCGCAGTTGCTGAACACTGTCTTGAGACACGGTATAATATTAAATATGAGGACACCGAGGTTCTGAGAAACACATCTCACTTCTGGGACTGTGTGTACAAGGAAGCCATCGAGATCCGGCTACGGAGTAACCTCATAAACAAAGACAACGGGTTCAAACTAAGCCAGGCTTGGAACCCAGCACTGAAGCTGCTCCGCAAACCCCAGAGCCGAGGCACTGTGCGCGGCGGAGGTGGCGCAGAGACTGATGGACACTGCTCGACGCACGGTAACGCACCGCCCCCACCACCGCCATCGGAGCGTCCCGGCGGGAGTGGGAGGGCGGGGTCGGAGGGTATAAATATCGATGCGCGCGGAGCAATCCAGCAGTCGCGTCCTGGACTGCGTTCCTCACGCCGACCAGTGGACGCTACCTGAAGATGATGGCACGGTACGCCATCGAAAATTCGTACATCTACGACCAAATGACCCGGCTGCACGCCCGAGAGATCTTCAAACATCAGATCCGCCGGGAAAACTTACGATTACACATCATGAAAATTATCCTAACTTTAATACTTTAGCTGAAAATAAATAATCTAAATATGAACTTTCCCACTCCAGGCGAATGCCGGAGAACGTTGAAATTAAAACTATTGAAATACCATCTTAAAAACTGTAAAACTGCCTTTTAATTTGAATAATCATAAAAACTGACTTTGAAAATTAAATGCAATAATATTCTATCCAATCTAACTCGTGGTTCTGAGAGCAAAATTTTGTCACGCAGTTACAAAATTTAATAGATAGGTTACAAATTTTTTATGCAGAAATAATACTTCTTTTTTCTTCCTACAGCCGCAAAAAAAAAAAAAAAAAAAAAAAAAAAAAAAAAAAAAAAAAAAAAAAAAAAAAAAACCAGAAGACTGGAGGGTCATATTGCTATTTTGAAATCATTGAATAAATCCCTAGTACTCTTAAGGACTGACAAAAAATTTTCACGTTCTACACATTTAATTCTAAATGTATCTTCTTATGGGAACTTACTTGGTGCGAATCAGAGTAGTGGGTGAACGGTTTACCTTCTGGCCTCACATTCGGGGGATGTGGGTTCGAAGCACTGTGCAGCCACCTAGATTTGGGTTTTTGACAGTTGCCCCAAATCACTCCAGGTGAATGCCTGGATGGTTTCTGTCAAAAGAGCATGGTCGAATTCCTTCCCGTTCCTTGACACCTGCCTTTTCCCGCCTCTAATGACCTCAACGTCAAAGAGATGTAAAGCCATAGGAAAAAAAAGTTTTCCCCAAATCACTCCAGGTAAATCCCTGTATGGTTATGTCAAACGACCATAGCTGAATTCCTTCCCAGCTGTCCTTATCCGCCTCTAATGACCTCAACGTCGACGAGACGTTAAGCCTTAGGGGAAAAAGTTTTCCCCAAATCACTCCAGGTGAATGCCGGGATGGTTCTGTCAGTAGGTAATGGCTGACTTCATTCCCCCCATTATTTTCCCACTTCTAATAGCCTAGACCAAGAAAAGGGTTGATTGTTGAAGGCTTGAATGTTAATATCTTGACTTAACATTTTATAACAATCGCAACTGGGAAAAGCACATTGGGAATATGGTAGGAAAATTTTACAAAAGGGTGATAAGAGGATATTACAGAGAAGTTGAGGAATTGGATTATGAAACTCTAGTCAGACCATTGCTTGAATATGGTGGTGTAGTTTGGGATCCACATTCTAGGTATCAAACAGAGGATTTGGAGGGCATGCAAAGAGCAGCTGAATTTGTTAGTGCAAATTATTGCAGGAGTCAAGATCTGATATGATAAAAGCACTGTATTGGGAGGAAGGAGGGGAAGAGCATGCTGGGAGTGTTCAAGGCAGTGTGAAAAGATATTGGTGGAATAATTTGTAGTAGTCTATGGAAGGGAAATGACAATGATATACACAAGATGGCATTCTATTTCACACATAAGGTAGTGGGGACATTTTCTTTAGTGGGTGTAGGTGTCAGGGATTTGAATTAATTAGCAAGTGATAAATAGTATACCAAAAATGATACAGGAATTTAAAATTACAATTTGTCAATTGCAGAAGTATATAACTCTCAAAGTATATAAGATAATTTTAAAAATAATAAGATGGTAATTAGATTAGTAGCAGAATTGTGACTGGATCATGTGTTCCACTTCAACTTAAAATTATTTTTAAAAACAGGAATAGTCAATTTCTGTAGGTTTAATTATTTAGAAGTCATCATAAAAGAGCACAATTACCTCTTATATTTGCAATAATTGAAAGATCTCAACTACATCAATAAGTGTGATTTTCAAATATTAACCAAAAATGATTTGTATTTATTTTGAAAGAGGTTCAAATACAATACAATACATTCAATTTCCATTGATCCTAATATAAGAGACTGGCTCTGTGGGATTTCGAAAGTTGTCAATTTACAGATAAACAATTGCATATTAAAAAAATACATACACAAGAAGATGTATAGGCATAGCATACATAGTACATTAAACAACTGCCTAGCAAAATAACACATTTACCAGAAGCTGTACACTCATAGCATACGTGGTATGTTAATTATGTCACCTACATTTAAACAAACTACTGGCAGTTTATTGAAAATGTATGTAGAAAATGCACCTCATTCAGTAATCAAAATTGATAAAATTCTTAAAGAAAGAATTTATTGACTTTTAAACAAAATCAATCTTGTATATTTATTCCTAATGGAATCTCCTTTCTTTACATAATTCTTGCCCCAGTAGTTAAACCTAAGTGATAAATAATTTCTTATAACTGCCCTTATAAGCAGGGCTGTGTGGTTGTGTAACACACCTTGGTCTAGGGAGTGCTCATTGAGCTGACTGAATATATTTTCACTCAGTAACATTCGTATAACTATGGTTTCTGTTTTCAAAATATTTACTTCATTTTAAAAAAATGAACAGACATTAGTGCAAACACTTCTACGGAACACTTTTTCAGAAAAAAACATTTGGTACTGCATTTTCTCTCAGTCTTGTTGATGACAGTGATGTTCTATCCATTTGATCTTCTGAAAAATGAGCTGAACATAAAAAACTGAAATTAGTTGGCATCCAATTTTGCCTCCTGCAAGCTTTGATCCATTTTGATCGTAGTTCTTCATTCTTTGGAAACCTGAATCAAAGAAAAAATATTCTATGTATTGGCTACACAGCAGTAGTTCTTTTTAATATGAATAAGTAACAAAACTGTTTGTTCCTAAAGTCCTTAAATTTTGGTTTATGTTCAAATAGATTATATTTCCACATTCCATTTCAGTAATTTTAAAATCTTTGATGGGAAAGGTTACAAAATCATGAAAATTAGATCTAGACCTATTTAAAAACAGAAGCAAGTCTTATATGAAATTTTTTAAAATAGCCTAGCAGAATGGTAAGGACTTTAAAACAATTGAAACCTTCACAAGAATTCATGGCTTACTCAGAAGATATTGCAATGGTAGTGGATACCTATTTAAATTCGCCAGCAACATTAGTGCAAGGGGATTCTATAATTATCATGGTGCCACAATCTGATGATGAATTCTTAAGGAACTCGATGAGACAACTCGAAACTATATATTGATATTTCGCTTAGTTCTCGAGATATAATGTCTCAAAAGTGAGGTCGTTAGATCAAAATGAAGCCTGGACCAAAAGAAAAAACAACTAGGCGAGATATCAAAAAATTTTGTTCTTTACTTTCAATTAGTTTTGTTAAGTTACATAAGAATTCATAATCACGGTAATGATAGTACTGGTCAGTGCAATTATCTTGCTACCATATATCAAAAGTCGCAAGCTTGTGTCACTAACAACGTGCTCAATAAATTACTAATAACAAATAAATAATTTGTACCTTATGCTATAAAAAGAATATTCTGCAACAGGTTGCATTTCAACCTAATCACAATTTGACTTGCCGCTAAAGAGTTAAACGACACAAATGGAACCAAAACACTTTAAACTTATTGCGAATTACATTTCAGATAACAACAAAATGTACTTCATTACGATTACTAGATCGCATATCACAAATTATTACAATTAATTTCATCAAACACTTTCAACATAAGTTAGGTACAACTGAACTAAAGCACATAGAATGAAGTATTCGCTTCATCGCGATGTAAACTTGAACCACACGTTAATGGAAAGATTGATATGACTTGCAACCACATCGCGCCGCGCCCGAGAGCAATTTCTGCTTTTATATTTACAAGCAGTTTAGGTGAAGGTTTTGTCTCTGGACATTTCCTTCAGACTTTCAGGTTGGGTGTCTTTTGTTAATGGTATGTCTTTAATTTTGCTCTTTCATTGTTTTAATTTCTTGTTAGGATGGACAATGGCCTTGCGTGTTTGTCATATGCATTGTTATACTGTCCGAGATTTGCAATTAGTGGATTAGTAGACGTTCTTGCAGCTCTGTAGAAGGATTTGGTTATCGCCAATATTCTTCCTTGGAGCAGCGGGACACCTGCGG
Organism: Vandiemenella viatica; assembly: GCA_031002005.1. Lineage (NCBI taxonomy): Eukaryota > Metazoa > Arthropoda > Insecta > Orthoptera > Morabidae > Vandiemenella > Vandiemenella viatica. The sequence continues at coordinate 62,140,689 of JARYHS010013630.1, forward strand.
CTTCATGCAGGTCTGCTGTCGGGAACCGGTTCGGGACATGTAGTGCCCGCCGAAGTGCTCTGTTTTGCATTGTTTGCAGTCTTCGCAACCCAGTTTTTGATGCGTAGCCCCACACCGGGCACGCATATTCAATTATCGGGCGAACTAGACTACAATATATACTGACTCCGGTACTGGCTGATAATGAGCTGTCCCGATTGAGGATCGGGTAAAGCTGTTGGAGCCTAGCTGCGACTTTTCGTCGAGTGTCCTCGATGTGGCTTTTCCAGGTTAACCGGGAGTCCATAGTGACACCGAGGTATTTAACAGTGGCAGACCACTCTATCTCTTCTCCATTTAGGAGCAGCTTCTTGGTGCGATTTTGCTGGCGATCCCGCTTCCCCAGGCGCCTCGTCAGCATGATGGCTTGGGTTTTTCCAGTGTTGAGGGTAATTCTCCACCTTCTGGCCCAGGCTTCAGTTTGCTGTAGAACCTGTTGTAGTCTGCGGATGGCAGTGGCTTTACACCTATATGCCGTGAAGAAAGCCGTATCATCTGCATAAAGGGCGGTACGGACTGTAGTTGGAGCTGGTATATCAGCTGTATACAAGTTGTAAAGTACGGGTCCTAGTACCGATCCCTGTGGTACTCCTGCCTTTATGGGGCGACGTGTTGATAGATCAATACCTACCTTCACTCGGAAGGATCTACCTGATAAGTAACTTCGAATTAGCTTTACAAGTGGGCCGGGGAGTCCCTGCTCATAAAGTTTGTACAGGAGGCTGCTGTGCCAAACAGAATCAAAAGCCCTCGCCACGTCGAGTAGCGCTAGCGGACAGTAGCCGCGATAGTTGAAGGTTGTCGTGGCTCTTTCAACTATTCGCATGATCTGTTGAGTAGCAGAATGTCTCTTCTGAAATCCGAATTGGAAGTCCGGAATAATACTTTCCCTCTGTATATGAGCTTCCATCCCCCAGGGGTCTGGGCCTCCCTTCGGGGAGACCTGGATACGGGTCTGGCGCACCCGGGGGTCCCGAGCCCCCCCGATTGTCCTGCTTGTTCCGATTAGGTGCAAGTCAGGGCAATCGGGGGAACATTTTTTCTCCCTCTGGGATGATGCTGTGGGTTGATTGAGTCGGTGGTGTTGTAATATACTCTACTCTGAACAGTGATGATTGACAAGCTTTGAAACCGCTAGTCTTGGTCTTGTATCTGTTGCGTCTACCAAGAGAGGGGATATTGCTGGGCACCGGAATTGGGTCCTTGTAGGGGGCGGTTGAAGGGGGCGGATCCGGACCGCCTCCACCGCCCCCGGGACTTATGCCTGGTGTCCACAGTCCCGTCGCCTCCGGCTTGAGGCTGGGGGTTCAGGAGGGGTCGCGCCCCCTGCTGGACGGAAGGCTTGTGGGTAGTCAAGCTGTAAATAGGCGCACTACGGTGTTGGCCGCAGCTCAAGTGCAACGAGCAACCTTGCCCTGACTGCTCCAGTGTTGGGGGTGTCCTGGTGAACGAAGACCAAGCACCCCAGGGGTTTAGTGCACCCCTGCTGTCAGCGTCGCATAGTCCCTGGAGTCGAATGAAGGGGCCAGTACCACGGTCCTGGGGGCTGCCCCTGGTTGCTGCTGTTGCCTCTGGGGTCAGCCCCGGGGGCTCAGGGTTGCTACCCTGCTGGTGGGAGCATGTCTCTATGTTGCCATAGTAGGTTCACTATATAAGTGTGAACCAGTAGCGTACTGGCTTGCCAAGGGTGGGGCAACATACACCCTGTGAACGCTGTGGGGACCCTAGAGCCTCCACAGCGGGATCGTGCGCTACGACGGTTTTCTGTGAAGCCGATTGGTGCGTGGGAGCCTGCGCAGTGCAGGTGCCATCTTTTGGCAGCCACCTCGTGTGGGAAGCAGCGTATTCAGGGACGACATGTTCGGTCTGCTGGCGCTGTGGAACGCGCGGGAGGGTTTTCTTTCGCGGCTCCCGGTCGCTACGGCTTCCGCCTGCCCTGCGGGGTTAGGGTGGGGTCGGGGGCTTAGCGGAGGATTTCACAGTGAGGCTTCAGCTATACGGCCAGGTTTTGAAGGGTCTTCGGCCTGGTTCGTGGCGGGCGCTAGCTCCGCGCGCTTCCCCGTGGGCACCCTATAAGAGGGTGGCGAAAGCGCCTTGCCTCACCGTCCCCGCTGTAATGGCGGGTGATTCGGAGAGTCCAATTCCGCGGTGGGGGCGTAGTGAAGTGGTATGATAGCATGGTGTGGTCGGAGTGGCGGATGAGGGCTTCGGCTCAGGTGCCGCATTACACTCCAACCCGGTCGGTGGACCAAACATCTGTACTTACGTATATGAGCTTCCAGTCGTCTGAGTAAGAGTCGCTCGAAGACCTTGCTGAGCGAGGATAACAGGCTTATGGGGCGGTAATTCTGTGGGAATAGGCTGTCCTTACCCGGTTTGGGCACAGCAATCACTATCGCTTGCTTCCAGCAACTGGGATAATGTTGGCTGCTGACTATAACATTGAAGATGTCAGTTATGTGTTCTACGGCCTGTTGTGGAAGATTTTTCAGTAGTTGATTTCCCAGAGTATCAGAACCGGGAGCCTTCCTGGGATGTAGTTGCGTTAAGATGCGTCGAACTTCTTCAGTAGAGATTTCATCGATCACATATCCGTCATCTTCAGCGGCTAGGAAGCGAGCTAACCTTCTTCGGATAGTGGCAGATTCTTCTTCGTCGTCGTCTTGGGCTGGCCTGAACTGTTTTTCAAAATGATCTGCCAGTGCGTTGGCTTTGTCCAAATTGCTGAAGACGAGGCCCCTTTCCCCATGGAGAGGGGGAAGTCTGGCACGCCGTTTTGTGAAGCGCCTGGTCTCAACCCAAAGATTACCGTCATTTATGTTTAGTGAGGCCAGACGTGCTGACCACTCCCTATTTCTGTGCTCTTGTAGCGCAGCCTTCAGCTCTCGCTGGAGACGATTTAGGAGACGCCTGGTGTCAGGGCGCCGAGTTAATCGCCATTCCTTCGCCACTCTGTTTTTGTGCTTTATCTGCGCTAGCAATTGTGGCGGGAGTTGCCGGGATTGAGGTCTTGTTACTGTGGAAGGAGTAGATCTATTTGCTGCTTCCACGATAGTAGTAGAGATTTGTTTTATTGCAGTCTCTATTTGTCTTGCGTTGATTGGTCTTAGGCGATGAAGGGATTCCGTGATCATCTTACGGAAATCCACCCAGTTCGTCTTATTGAAGTTAATTTGGATAGTCGTTTCTGGTTTCCATGAGCCGACATCTATGTCAATCAGGACTGGAGAATGGTCAGATGATAGTCGGTTCATGGTATAGGCAGTGATGAAGCATGCAATACCTCTGGTTATCACTATGTCCAATACATCAGGTCGGGTTCCATTCCACGGGTGGTGGGTAGGTTCAACAGGTCCCCATACTTGTAGGTTGCTTCTGAGAGCGATTCTGTGGAGTTTTTGTCCTGCCGGGTTTGTTAGTCTTGAGTTCCATTCCGGGTGTTTTGAGTTGAAATCGCCTCCAATGATAAGCTTTCCCCGAAAGGAGAGTAGGCGGTTGAAATCCTCTTCTATGAGATGTCTCCGCGGCGGCCTGTATGCAGAGACAACCACATCAGAAATACAGAGAAATATATATGAGGAACGTAAGTGGTTTTCAAGCTGAAGCAGGCAACATGGTTTCAGGCAAGGATATTCATGCGAATCTCAGTTGGTGGGATATATACAAGATATTTCAGATGAAATGGACAACTGAGGCCAAATTGATAGTGTAGCACTAGATCTGTCTAAGGCGTTTGACAGAGTAAGCCATAAAATGGTAGTAAATAAGGTAAAAACCATTGGAGTGGATAAGAAAGTGATTTGCTGGGTAGAAGAATTTTTAATGCTGTATAAAAGAATCAAAACGATAGAGGATTGTAAACAGTTGCAGGGTGATCGGGGCAGGATATCTAATTCGGTTGGTAAAAATGGAATGAAGATAAATGCAAAGAAGAGTTAGCTTATTAGATACACAAATAAAAAACAAAAGGTTAATTATGAATATAAGGTGGGGAAATAATTGCTTGCTGAAGACTTGAAATGTAAATATCTTGGAATTACTTTTGATAACAAACTTAACTGGGCAGGACACATAGGACAGGTGGTAGGAAAACGTTTCAAAGTTCTGCACTTGTTGGAGAGAGTGATGAGGGAATGTACGAGAGAAGTCAAGGAATGGGTAACAAAACTTTGGTCAGACCATTGCTCGAATATGGTAGTGTAGTATGGGATCCTCATTTTACGTATCAAATACAGGAGTTGGAGAAGGTGCAAAAAAGGGCTGCTAGATTTGTTTCTGGAAATTATCGCAGAATGCAATCAGTGACGGATATGATAAAGGAGCTGGAATGGGATTCATTGCCTGACAGGAGGAGGATGAGGAGGGTCATGGGAGTGTACAGGGCATATACTGGTGATGAGGCATGGAAAGATATTGCAATAGGTATGAAAAGTAGTGCATGGAAGGGAAAAGATGACCATGACCACAAGCTGGCACTCGATTTCAGTCACAAGGGTGTGGGAAGATTCTCTTTTTTAGGTAAGGGTGTCAGGGATTGGAATGAGTTACCAAGAGAAATGATGAATAATTTACCGAAAACTTTGAAAGAATTTAAAGATAAAATTTGTAGAGGGCAAATGTAGGTAGGTGCAGGATAGGGGGAAATTGGGTGTGTAGGGAAATTGCCACCGGAGCCTGTACTCCATTGCAATTAAATTAAATTAAAAAATAGTAATATAAAATGGTTCTCTGCATCAGCAAATATTTGATAACACCATCGTCGTATTCAGAGCTGTGAATAAACTTTTTTAACAGGCACTGTAAATCTATAATGAAATTTATTATGTTTTGCAGACGCCGCACTACAAATACTTCAAGAACAATAATTTCAACGTTACTTAACTATGGAAAGTTATTCCAGGTTGTTTTTTACTTGTTCTGTTTGTGCAATCATAGGCAACACAATTTGTTATTATAAAACACCTTGAAATATCCGAACATGAAATGTTCACACCAGAAAGCTAATGAAAACAGTCCAATGTTTTGAACTCACGAAGATGGCGGCTCCGGAGACAGGCTGCTTCACAGTTTAAGCGACACCTGATTTCCCCTCTATTCCTACCTCCATGAGTGACTGTTGCTGTTAGAGTGGCTGAGTACTGTAATACGATCTTTGGATTATTGTGGGAACATACTCTTTTGGGTCGCACTTACTGCCGATGTTTTCGGACGCTTTGAACTTATAACTTTCGGGTTTTTCTCTCCTTACGCTGCAGGTAGCCAATTGTCTAACAAAGTTGGTTTTCTGTGGCATGTGGCGGCAGTTGTTTGTTAGTAGCGACGCGGTTATTCCGGGTTCGGAAGTCAACATGTGCCCTCCGTTTTCCTTCCTGGTACTATAAGCAGAGACAATACTACTATAAGTACAAATCGAAGGCCTGTAGGCAAGGCAATTCTAGTAAAGGTAGGGCCCGAAGCGAAACGAGTGCCGATTGGCTGTTGGAATGACGTCACTGAAGGAGCAAACTCAAGCAATGGATGCAAGCGGCAAATGAACGAAGCACGCTGCTGTTCAAAACTACGCATTTTATGGATGATGAAGCAAAATATTATTTTCTTTCGAAATAAAATCACATCCATAAAAATTAGTTCAAATTGTGACACTTTATTTAACCAGTCATTGGATTGCTTCCTCGAGATAGTGCTTCTATCCATTCATGAATTTAGTTGTATTCAAAAAAGGATCTCGTGGTGGTGATGGATGAGAATGTAGACCATATGTGCTATTGCTATGGTATGCGCTAGTGTGTCTAGAGCTTTTACTACTGTTCTTTGGAAAACTGCGCCTGCCGTCCGGTATAAGATTTTTTTATTTGTTTTATTTCCAGCTGAGTCCTCGGTTGTACGTATTTGATGGAAGCCACAAAGAATATCCTAACAGCAAAACAAGTGAACCATTTGCTATATGGTCTTCAATTAGAACGCAATCATATATATTATTTCTATAAGGTATTTTTTTGTCACAAGCCTATATCTTCCTTCATACTTAACCGAAATCAATGAATGAGGTGTCATTTTAAAGCTTATGGTCTCCACTTTGGTTAAATCGTATTTTAAGTAAGAAAGTTTTCGGAATTCGACCCTTAAAGGGCAAAAATGTAAATTTTTCTAAAATGCTGATTTCTGCGTTACGAGTCAGTTATCTCCCTGGATACCTATCTGAAACCGTTTTATGGGGTATCGTTTTGAAGATTAAGATCTCCGCTTTAGTGACGTCATATATTGAGCCAGAAAGTTTTCGGAATTCGACCCTTAAAGGGCAAAAGTATCAATAATTTTGCAATGCGTAATTGTGTCACGAGCGATTGATCTCCCTTAATATCTAACCGATATAGATAAATGAGGTATCATATTAAAGAATAACGTCTCCGCCATGGTAACATTATATTTTAACAAAGGAATTTTTCGTAATTCGACCCTAAAAGGGCAAAAATGTCACTTTTTCTAAAATGTGTTTTTTGTATCTCGAGCCATTTATCTCCCTGGATATCTAACAAAAATCGATAAATGAGGTAGGATTATGAGGAGTAATGTCTCAGCTTTGTGACATCATATTTTAAGAAAGAATGTGTTTGGAATTCAACCCTTAAAGGGAAAAAGTATAAATTTTTCTATAACGCATTTTTGTGTCACGAGCGATTTATCTCCCTTAATATCTAACCGATATAAATAAATGAGGTATCATATTAAAGAATAAGGTCTCCGCCATGGTAACATTATATTTTAAGAAAAGAATTTTTCGTAATTCGACCCTTATACGGAAAAATTGTCACTTTTTCTAAAATGCGTTTTTTGTATCTCGAGCCATTTATCTCCCTGGATATCTCACCAAAATCAGTAAATGAGGTAGGATTATGAGGAGTAATGTCTCAACTTTGCGACATCATATTTTAAGAAAGAATGTGTTTGGAATTCAACCCTTAAAGGGAAAAAGTATAAATTTTTCTATAACGCATTTATTGTGTCACGAGCGATTTATCTCCCTTAATATCTAACCGATATAAATAAATGAGGTATCATATTAAAGAATAAGGTCTCCGCCATGGTAACATTATATTTTAAGAAAGGAATTTTTCGTAATTCGACCCTTATAGGGCAAAAATGTCACTTTTTCTAAAATGTGTTTTTTGTATCTCGAGCCATTTATCTCCCTGGATATCTAACCAAAATCGATAAATTAGGTAGGATTATGAGGAGTAATGTATCAGCTTTGTGAAATCATATTTTAAGAAAGAATGTGTTTGGAATTGAACCCTTAAAGGGAAAAAGTATAAATTTTTCTATAACGCATTTTTGTGTCACGAGCGATTTATCTCCCTTAATATCTAACCGATATAGATAAATGAGGTATCATATTAAAGAATAAGGTCTCCGCCATGGTAACATTATATTTTAAGAAAGGAATTTTTCGTAATTCGACCCTTATACGGAAAAAGTGTCACTTTTTCTAAAATGCGTTTTTTGTATCTCGAGCCATTTATCTACCTGGATATATAACCAAAATCAATAAATGAGGTAGGATTATGAGGAGTAATGTATCAGCTTCATGAAATCATATTTTAAGAAAGAATGTGTTTGGAATTCAACCCTTAAAGGGAAAAAGTATAAATTTTTCTATAACGCATTTTTGTGTCACGAGCGATTTATCTCCCTTCATTTGTAACCGATATAGATAAATGAGGTATCATATTAAAGAATAAGGTCTCCTCCGTGGTGACATTATATTTTAAGAAAGGAATTTTTCGTAATTCGACCCATTAAAGGCCAAAAAGTCAATTTTTCTTAAATGCGTTTTTTGTGTCTCGAACCACTTATCTCCCTTGATATATATCCAAAATCGATAAATCAAGTACGATTGTGAGGAATAATGTCTCAGCTTTGATGACATCATATTTTAAGAAAGAAGTGTTTGGAATTCAACTATTAAAGGGAAAAAGTATAAATTGTTCTACAACGTATTTTTGTGTCACGAGCCTTATATTTCCCTTGATATCTAATCGATATAGATAAATGACATATCGTATTAAAGACTAAGGTTTCCGCCGTGTTAACATTATATTCTAAGAAAGGAATTTTTCGTGAACTTGGTGACATTATATTCAACCTCACTATTCACTGCATTTTATTCGCGAAATTTTCGCACGGGTCGTCTAGTAGGAATTAATCTGTGATGGTATTGTCACTGAACTGCCTATTGTCCAGTTACGTGCCGTCAGAAGAAGTGTTTTTGGACCGGTAATACGGGCCTAGCGAATGGTGAAGGCCAAGCCGTTATTATGCTTGCGTTTAATAGTTCCTGTACTTCCTGTCTCGCGGTCTTTTTTGTTGACTAGTGCCATTTTATGGGGCCGATACTACTATGCAGAATAGGTCTACGAATCACATTTGCGAAACGCCCATATTAACGCCTCGTACGTACCTATGAAGAGTGTATAGAACGCATGCAATTTAGCGAGGGTGGGCGATCTTATGGTGGGATATCTGATTATTTTAGTGGTGGTTAGATTTGTTGGATTCCCACAAATTTGCTACATCCAAGCGCTTTTTGGCTTCTACTAAAGGGGACTAGTTGACTTAGCGTCGATTCCTTGTTACAAGATTTCTTGCCCTGGTAATATTTTGTTTACTAGCTTGTGGTTAGCAAGAACGTGGAGAAACGTGGCTACGATCATAAAATCTTTGCCTTGCTCGAGACCTGGCAGTTAGCGCGGGTAGTGTCCAAGCCTAGCGACACTCCGGCCAGAGTTTTCCTGACAACTTGATGGCGCTACTCTTTGATGGGGGATCGTTCCAACCCGAGGCCAGAATAAAATGGAAGCGACTCACTGTTGTTACTCAGCATTCCCCATGGACGGCTCCTGATGCACCAGCTGACCTGTTTGTAGGTGGAGATGGGGGCAGCGACTCCGCTGCCTCAGGTTGCCTCTCCGTCAAGTGTCCACTCTCAAGTGCGCTGCGATACCCGATGACCTCTGGGTCCGTAATGGTTGCAGGCTGCTTGGCTGAACGCTGGCCTTGGTTCTGCTGTTCTGTTCGGGTCGAAGGGTTCTCGGCCTGTCGTCGATCGGTGTACCTGTTTTCCCCAACACATTCATTATGGTATCAGGCAGTCCGTGGTATTCAGAATGGTACTATGCGGCTACTGTTGCGCGTGTCCGAAGTCAGTTTTCTCTTCCGGCATGTGGTTGCTTGTAGTTCTCGTATCAGCAAGTCTCTGGTAGTTTTCCTGTTGTGTGCTGTCTGTTACGATTGGGTTAGTTTGGCCACAATATTAGCCACGGCTATTTTATCTGCGGCACGGCCCTGGCAGCATGCTGTCAGTGTTGACATCAGACGGCCCGCATAGGCCGCGTGTCCCTCGTCGGTGCTGGGTTGTCCTTGCTGCGCTTCCTTGAAGTGGTCGTTCACTTACATGAGAATAGTAGTTCGCTGCCGGCAATCTGGGGTCGAGCTCGGCGAATGTGGTAGTTACAGGCGGCTTTTTTGCCGCGACGTCTTCCACTAGGTTTTGCTGCTCGGTATCCAACAAGGCACGAAATATTGCTGCATTTGGATGTATCGTTGCAACTTTCCCCAGTCAGGGTGCAATCCCACTTCTGATGTCGAATCCATCCGGGAAAGATCAGGAGTCGGGTGGGTTGAATGGAGTTGCCGGTTCGAGGTAGATGGCTCAATAGTGAAGGTAGGCTGTGAACATCCCTCGGACAGTGGAGAGTAACTACGAGAACACAGCTGATACAAGGATCCGGTTTATTAGACTCAGTCTCACAATACACAATGACAGATAGCGAAATGCTGTTGCCTCGATGGCCAGGCATGAAGAGAGAGCTCCGTGTGATGTGTGCTGCCTGTAAGTAACCCCTTGTAGATCACTCTCTAGTCGCTGTGGCGCTGGCATCCTGCTCGCGGCGTCTGTGGCACCATCTAGTAGAGTAGCTCCATACTCCCAATCCGATAGACATATATAACTGTTATGCTAGGCATGGCATGTGTGTGAGTTGGAACGCTAGAGTTGTGGAGTGTTTGTGTTTTATGTTTGCAACCGACGCTCATTACTCGATTCAGATTCGATCGGTGATTGATTTTAAAATTTTTATAGCCTAACTAGCGTAAGCCAGACCGTTTTTTCGTATCATCACGGGTCTAGAATATTTCCATGTATGATTAAAGATTATGTTAGGTTGACCTGATCTGACCAAATACGAACTTGACCTGTGTTTCACACTTAGGGTGGATAAAAACTCTTGAGTTTGAAGAACTCAGAATTTAATAGACTTATTAAACACGGACAGGAAAGATCGCGCTATTGTAGTGACCCTGTCAGCTTATTGATGAGAGCTACAGGGTAAAATTCTACTGGAGCCGTTGATAAGGGTCAACATAGAAGTTGACCACGGTTCTGATGTGAGTATTCGTCGTAGGTCGCTACTGCAACACCTGACAGGTTATATGGCTCAGCACATTCGGATATTAATTTAGGAATGACTGAAATGACTAGGTTAAATTACTGTAAACGGCAGTTGCATATTCACACATTTAGTTACATGAGCAATAACTGATGGCATACGTGAACATTTATATTGTTTATTGGCTTTGTAACAAAACATTAGAGATAGGACCAAGGACTATGCGAGCATGTAACTGATGAGTGCCTCGCAGCCCAAATTAACTGGAATATTGATAATATCCCTGCAAGACTATGCCCACATGAATATTTATTTTATTTATTTATTTATTCGTGATTTTACATAGCCTACTACCTCGTTGCCTGAAATAGGCCCATAGTTTCTAGTTTTTATTCTTAAAACACTTCACTTTTTTTAAAAATAGATCTGGATAATTATTCTTAAGGATTTAAAGTATTCTAGTAATTAATCTACTAATTATTCTAATAATTAATATACCAATTACTCTACCAACTAATCTACTAATTAATCTACCATCACACTAATTCACACCAAAAACAGCAATTGATTAAGTATTTCCATAGTTCTAATCAATAAACTGTCTATTTGTAAATGTTCTTCCGGACCACTGCTGGCATGCGTTGACATCTAGGCCGCCGATGCAGCGGGGCGACTGCTGACAAGCTGACCACAAAGTGCCGTAAGTCAGCTACACGTTTCAGGTAGCGATCTCGTTCTTCTCCGGTTTGTACTTGGAGCGACCTACTCCCACATCAGGAGTTCCCTCCTGGAATCAGAGCAGGCTACACCTGAGCCCTGGAGAAGGTGCCTCTGGCTTCCATAGGCACTGCGATGAATTGAGTCTTTACCGTCTTCCTGGTGCAGGCACCGCCTTGGCCAAGGGCAGTGCTTGTGGTCACATTTGGGTTGTTCTTTACTCTTGAGTTTCTTCCTCCTCTCCTTCTTTCTGTTTCTGACACCGTTTGCTCGCGGCGTCTTCTACGCTCTGCTAATTTCAATTCAGCAAATCTTGCCTTCTCGCGCAGCGATGCTAGATTAGCAGCTTCATCCAGCAAGTGCCAGAGCTCGGTATCACGAAGTATGTCGTATATTCTTCTGTTCTGAAGTTGTATTTGTATTTCACCACAGTCGCATCTGTTTGTTTGAGGCCTCTCTGTTCTAAGAATCTGTTATATGGACCATGGCCAGATTTGTAGTGTATGAGTCCTGGAGCTGGTTACAGGTGAGTCATGTTAATTCTCTCTTTCACGCAAGGAAGCATGTTGAAGGTCCTTCTGCCCGTGTTTCTGTTTGTTCATGTTTGCTGCCATTCATCCATCAGCGCATCCCATACATCTTTTTTGGTTTCAACAGGCCTTCCAATCATTTCAGATGCTTGGTTATACCTTCCTTTTTTTTATCCAGTATAACGCTCCTCGCTTCCTTACTTCCAGGTCCAGGGGCCAGATGCCGAGTATAACTGTTGAGCATCTGTGGACGTTGTTCTGTAAGCCCCAGTTGGTCTGAACAGAATTCCTCGCTGCGTACGCCGAAGCAGCTCCTTTGGTTTGACCTTTCTTAGGTGCTTGGCCCAAGTTTTTGCAGCGTATCCAGTAATGGAGGCCAGTATTGCTTCGTGATATCTTCTTATGATGAGCGGAGGTATATAAAACCGTCACCCGCCAATGCTTATCAATTTGTGCATTACCAGTGCTGCTTGTCCACATACTTCCTACATGTGAGACGCAAATTTCAACTGTTCCTCCATCTTTACACCAAGGTAACGGACTACTGCTTTTCTTTTTCTTTTTTTCCCCTGGATCTTAATTACCGGATTTCGTTTGAGTGTTCCTTATAGGTCGTCTTTTGTGGGGCTAGGTTTAACTTAACTTCTGCACACCACTTACTCAGGCAATGCAATACAGCTTTGCATTTTGTTTCAAGTTCCTGTCTGGTGCCCACGTCTATCAGAAGTGCCAGATCGTCGGCAAATGCCACCATACCCATCAGTTCTGACATTTGTTGCAATATTTCCATGACCGGCTCCATGTCCCAGAAAATTTGTCCACACACTGATCCCTGTGGGCAACCTTTCGTCAATCTTTTCTCTATGTTCTTGTTGGAGAACCGCAATTTAGCATATCTGTTGCTACAATAAACTCTAAAACAGTTATATAGGTTTTTTGGACAGTTGACGTTTCTTAACGCGATGTCTACAAATACTCCAACCACATCATTTTTTGAAGAGTTTTGAGCTATTTCCATTAAGAGGTTGATGGCGTCCTCTGTTGACTTGCCTGCTCTGAGCCCGTACTGATTTGGATTCATCCCATTTTTCAATCTGTGTTCCTTTAGTTTCTTGCAAAAGTACCTTTTCTTGTACTTTCCCTAGAACATTAAGTAAACAGATTGGACGATAAGATTTAGGGAGTTGTGGGTCTTTGCCTCCACCTTTCGCTATAATGATCACGTCACTCGTTTTCCATGGATTTGGTATTTTTCCATGCACCAGGCATTCTTTAAATAGTTTATTTAAGGTTGGAACCAGTTGGACGATCAATTCCTGGAGGACCTCAGCCGGTATCCCATCAGGTCCTGGCGCTTTTCTTTTCGGAAGGGAAAGTATTGCCTCTGTTATATCTTCACCTGATATGAAGCATTTTTTATGTTCACTCTCTTAGCGATCCCACATTTTTTGACGCAGTTTTCTTAGCCGATCTGTCTCGTTTTCTGTACTGTCATCTGGAAGTAGCACGTCAAGTAACTCCCGTGCCGTTTCCATCCAGCTGGTGGTCATAGATCCATCCAGTTTTCTTACTGTAGACAAGGCTGTAGGTAGCCCAATTCTGCCAACGGCCATCTTGTAAGGGAGGCCCCATGGGCCTGAGCTCATATTTTGTCTGACGAAGGCTTCCCAGCTTTTTTGTTTTGTTTTCAGCGACAGATCCTTGAACACTTGCTTTTTATTCCTATATCTTTCTAGAAGAGTCTGACTCTCTGTAATAAGGCAACGTTGATACGCTTTCCTTGCCTTCCTCATTGCGATTCGTAGTTTCTGCAATCTTTCTGTCCATAGTTTGTCTTTTAATCCCATTGTTTTGTTTAGTGGAATTGCAGTTCTCATTGCTTCTTTGATTGTTTAATTTTTTTTATTTTAGTTATCTGTACATTCAGATGGTTCGTTCACTAGAATCTACAACGAACCGTTATTTCATAATATTATAGTAACATTTTACACTTAAAAAAATTTAAAAGATAAACACAAATCCTATAAGCTACGAAAATGGTACAAAGAATATACTGTTATTACTACACACTATAAATCACCACAACCCGTTAGTAAAAACTATTACCCACTAATACTAAAGAATTAAACATCTTGAGTTTTCAAAAGTTAAGTCCATTTTACGCTGGTATCCGTTGAAGAATAAGCTTCGGTAAATCCAGAAGCCACACTTCCGGCATCAGCGTTCCACTTAGTTGTTTATAACATATCCCGTCCGTTTAGGGTATCTCGACTCATTCCTTATATGGTTTGCTGTATTCTGACAGGTTGCTGGCTATGCTGAAGCCGATACTGCTCCCTGGCTGCATCTGACACAGCATCTGCCAGCTTGTCCAGTTCTTCCCAGAGGAGTTTGACTTTCAGAATTCCCGTGGTAGTTTTTCCTGTGACCTTCACTCTGTACTGTCTGATTTGATCATCAACTATAGCACATTCAAACAGTTTATGATCAGGTGTTCCTGGGGATCCGCACGTGCTTAAGTCATTCTCTGCCCTGTTGATCCTGTAGAGATATGTTTCATATGGTCCATGTATCAACCCTCGGGATGGATTAAAGTGCTTCATACGCATCCTCTCTCTGATGTTGGGAAGAATTTCGAATACTCTCCTTCCTGTTTCCGAATTGTTCCACTGCTGTTGCCATTCATTTAAAATACAATTTTTAATGTCTACCTTCTTGGAAGCCACTTGACCCAGGATCTCTTTTACCTTGTTGGAGTTTCCTTTTCGTAGCCAGTAACATGCTGCTCTCTTTCTTATTTCCAGGTCTAAAGGACATATTCCAAGAATGACTGTAAGTACATCAGTTGGGGTACTTCCAAATGCGCCTGTAAGACGCAAGAGAATTCCTCGTTGCATTCGTCTGATATCACTTGCAGGTTTAACCAGTCTTAGCCTTTGTGCCCAAAGGCCTGCTCCAGAACTTGCAATAGCTGTGGTAATGGCATCATGATATGGTCTTGGATTGTTCGAATTGTTTCTTTCGAAGCCTTATCTACATCAAAATCTTTATCTCCGACTTGGGGAGGAATAAAGCAACTCCTCAACCTCGTTGACTTTTGTGATGTCATATCGCCGTTGTATATTGGTACAGTTGCCTTTCGCGCGCGCTGTCTTTCTATCTTCCCAGTTCGACATTATTAGATTGTGATCACTGGTGGTTTGGTTCTCAATCACCTTCCACCCGCTTACTAGATTTCCTGCTCTTCGATTTGTTAAAGTTATATCTACGTTCGATATTGCACCTGCTCGGTCACTGAACGTGTATGGATTGTTTGGCTCGTTTTATCATACAGTGTCAGGAAAAACATTGAAAAACTCTCTAATCAGCTTGCCGACCTAGAACCATGTCTTACCAGTGTCGAAGCAAAGGTTTCAACTTTGGAAGTGAGTGTTGAACTTCTTAGTGATCATCTGTCAAAAACAACTAGTGATTCTGAAGATATAATAGCCGAGTTCAATGACAGGTCAAACAGGACCAAAAATGTCATTATCTTCAAGGTTCCAGAAGCTAGAAGTAATGACAACAACACAAGAAAAGATTTCGACAAGTCCAAGATCGAGTGCGTCCTGATAGCTTCTGGTGTCAATATAAGTGATCTTGTCACATTCTTTCGGTTGGGGAAGAAATCTACCTCTGGCCAAAGACCACTCAAACTAGTACTAAGTTCCAAGGACGTTGATGTAACATTTCTGAAGGGTTTTAAGCGAAATGAAATTGCATGCAAAGACCCATCTCTTTCTGAAATCTCTCTTGGAAGTGACAGAACTCCTAAGGAGCGATTGTTCTTAGTTAATCTTAGTGCTGAACTCTAGAAGCGCACCAAAGAAGGTGAAACTGGCCTCACTATAAAATACAACAATGGAGTGCCCAAAATAATGCAAAGCGCAAAAAACTAATTAAATCCAATGGAAAAACCAAAAATATTAATGGAATTCGGACAAAACTTAAAGAATTAAGATTAGCCCTAGCTACATGTACTTATGATGTCATTATACTTGCTGAAACCAATCTTTTTACAGATATTTCTAATGCTGAACTTGGATTCACAAATCACTCCGTGTACAGGAGTGATAGGTTTTCTCAAACTAGTTCTAAAGAGAGCGGTGGTGGTGTACTTGTGGCAGTGAACAACAGAATGCCTTCTAGATGTCCCCACTATCAGCGAAGTCTATATTTTTATCAATTGATCTATTGCATGATACACACATTTTGCTGAGCTGTGTATATATCCCGCCCAGTAAGCCTCTCGATGTATATGCCAACTACTGCCAAGTGGTGGAAGAAGTGATAGCCGACCAACAGGTAGAACCATCACATGTGATTCTGGTTGGTGATTTTAACATCCCACATGTTGACTGGACAAAAAAAGAACCACATTTCTCCTCTGCCTCTCCTCGAATGCTTTGTGAGCTAGCTTTTTTATTAGATGTTGAACAGTGTAACCATGTCCTGAACTCTAGGGGTGTGCTATTGGACTTAGTATTTGCCTCTTCCAATGTCACTGTCAAGGAAGACACCTGCCCTTTGTTGCCTAATGATATCCAGCATCCAGCATTGAATATTATTCACCCTGTAGAATCTACCTTGCCTGATCACCAGTGCACTTTTGTTCCTGATTTTGCAAGGTGTAATCTAGGAGAAGTTTTCTGATGAACTTCTTTCTATGGACCTATCCAATTTTGAATCCCTTGACCGATACTGACACTCTGTTCATAAAATTCACTGACATATTGAAGTCAATTGTGCTCAAGTACACACCACTGAAAAAAACTGCAATGACAAAATTCCCATGTTGTTTCTCTACAGAGCTTATACAATTGGTCATAGAAAAGAAAAGACTCCAAAAAGCTTATAAGCAGACCTTTGATTATGAGTACTATGTCCTGTTCTCAAAATTGAGAGACCAATCTCGTCTCTTAAATAAAAAATGCTTCAATGACTATGTTGAACATGTGCAATGTACAATACCTGACAATCCCAAATTATTCTGGAATTTCATCCGTAATATTAGCAAGGCTGAAGGAGCACCAAACACGTTAACATTTAGTAATCACTTCACTTCCCACCCACAGCAAATGTGTGATTGTGATTTTTCAAAATGAAATAATTAGAGCATTTAGTGAGCGAAAACAACTCGATGTCATATATCTTGACTTTTCAAAGGCATTTGATAAAGTTAGCCATCCCAACCTTCTTACTAAGTTGAAGGAATATGGCATAGTTGGTAAATTATTGGAGTGGTTTTGTAGCTACCTCAGCAACAGAAGGTTGATTGTAAAGGTTTTTGGCTCATTGTCATCTGCTTTCGCAGCAACTTCTGGAGTACCTCAGGGTTCACATCTAGGCCCATTGCTGTTCAATATTTTCATAAATGATTTAGTTAGTATTTTTGCCAGTTGCCTTTTCTTTGCAGATGACATTAAGATTTTCAAGAAAATCTTGACTCGAGATGACTGCTTAGATCTTCAGAATTGCTTAAAAGCTATTGTGAAATGGTGTCAACAAAACAGGATGAAACTTAATGTTAATAAATGTTCCTGCATTACTTTTCACCGCACTAAATCTGCATTACATTTTGAATATGAAATGGAAAATCAGCTACTGAATCGCTGCACAACTGTAAGAGACCTAGGAGTTCTTCTGACGTACAATCTCAGTCCAGAAGAATATGTCCACAACATATATGCCAAGGCCTCCAAGTGCCTGGGCTTACTGGCACGCACTTCCAGATTTATTAATAATATCCAGACACTCAGGTTCTTGTACTGTACCCATGTCAGACCCATACTTGAGTATTGCAGCGTTGTATGGTCGCCTAATCAGATCACACTAATTCAACACATTCAGAATCTTCAAAATAAGTTCATAAGACTTATAGATTGCTGCATGGGCTTTCATTACAAAGACGTTCCGTTGGTTGCTGTTGGATCCTACCTTGGCCTCCATCCTTTGGAGTTGAGACGGAATATTCATGGTGTCCTATTTCTGCATAAACTAATTTCAGGTGTTATAGACTGCCCTGAAATTCTCAGACATGTATATTTTCGTTGTCCGTCTGGTACACAGTTGAGAGAACTATTTGGTCGTAGACATCTGCGCACAAACTATGAGGTTAGCAGTGCCATAGAATGGATTCAGAGACTAGGTAACAGAATACCTCCTGAACTTGATTTTTTCATTGACAGTGTTGCTGTTTTCAAACGAGTACTCATACGTGAGTGGAGTCAGCAATGATGGACTTAGTACAGTCACGGTCTATTATTCCCCGTAATAATTTTTATTTTTCTGTAGTTTTATGTCGAGTCTTATTATTAGTTTTAGAATATTTAATAATTTTCTTTTGTGTAATTGTTTTTCTAGTTTTAGTAATATGAAACTATACTTGCTATTTTTTGTTATCTTCTTGTTTTCACTGTAACTAACTTGTTCACAAATAGTGGTAATTGTGTTTACTAAGTAGTTATCATAAGATATATTAATGTAAAATGGTTTTTCCGTTGGAATACATAAACAAGCTGTAATTCTCCAATCAGCTCGAGTAACTTTTCTCCTCGTGCGTCTGTAAGACCACTGTGCCAGAGTGCAGATTTGGAATTTGCATCGACAACTGTCACTGTAGGGTTGTCGCCTATGGTTAAACATATTTCCTAATCTTACAAAGATAGGGGTCAATATGGTCTCTGTTTTGAAATTAAATGTTAACGAGGACTAAATTTCCCCAATGCGTACCTAACTCCACACACACCGTATTTTCATCGCAGAATTGTGTTATTTTTGTGACAGTCATCTGCTTATTGAAGGCTATGATAGCACTAACAGGTTTTTCCTTGTCGAGATTATCTGAGAGGTCACTGGCATGTGTGGGATTTTCCCTTCACTGGAGTGGGGTTCTTGAAGACAGAGGATATCTATTTGCATTTCCTCAGCTAGTTTCCTCACTTCATGCAAAACCAGACTGGTTCTCCTGCAGTTTAATCTGTGCGCCCCTGCTCATGGATGTCGAGTATGGATATTGCACTGTGGCCATGGCTGTCTTCAGTTAAGCATTATTCTGCTATGTGTCATCACAAAATGACGGTAAATATGATCTGGATTAAATATTTCGTTTCGTCTATCAAATACTTGCTTGATTATGGCGAGTAACTGGGCTGAAATAGTAAGTATATTGTTTACCTTAAGTTGAATACGATCAATTACCTCTGGTTGCGTAAATGTGATGTTTTTGCCATTACGATGTGCTATTCTGGTTAGATGGCGTAACGCTAGAGTGAGATTTTGTGTTCCCTCTAGTCTAGCGAGCTGCAGATTGTTTTAAAACTTTTGGTATATATAGTATGGAGCTATAGCAACGTGTCTTGGTTTTTCATCCGCTCGGTTTTCGGAGTCGATATTAATTTTGCAGTAGTTGGATGCCATTGGAACTGGTCCTACCCATCCAAGTCCAACTCGTTTTGATTGAGGTCTAGGGGAAATATCACAGATGGTGGAAGTAATGTCTGAGTATTGGAAGATTGGTTCATCTGTCTGCGTGCCTACGCTGTTTGCTGTTCCTTTCCCTGCTTGTAATATTTGCAGCCCTCTCTGCGTTCCGCCTCTTCCTTGATGGCGTGTTTCTTGTTTTTTTTCACCCTCTTTATTTTCCTAACCGCTTCTTCTATTAGGTTGATAATGATGCTCAATAATTGATCTTTGTATGGTTTATACATCTCCTTGGAGTTTCTTCTACTGTCTGTAGTCTGTTCTGCTAATCAATCTTTGAAGAAACAGTTGGTATATCGGACAATCTTTGCCAGATTTGTTGCACGATTTTCCCCGTTTCCTGCATGGGATACAAACAGCTGACTGTAAGGACTTGCTACAGCCTTCTTTCTTGTGGCTAGTTTCTCCACAATGTTTGCAAGAGGCCAACGTTTGGGTACAATGTTTGCTAATATGACGATAATGCGTTTTGGTACTACCGTGTAATCTTTTACAAAGATGGCACTGAATTCTATGTATATATTTCTTTCCTGCATTATTTGATTCCTTATTTAGGTACTTACTTTAACAATTTGATGGGAAGTACTTTTATCTCTGAGGCCTGTTCGAAACTTTGACTTGAATCCCTCAAGAAATTGTTGTCTTTCTATTTTTCCTTCAAAATTTTGCTCATATACATTTTCTGGGATTTGACAAGGCTCAAGTGACGTAAGTATGTCGTACAGAATCAACAGTGGTTTCTTTTTTCACGGCATTTCACACTTCAGATTTTTTTAGTTCTTTATTTTCCATGATTTTTTCTTACATCATCTTAAGATGCTGTTTCTCCGATTGCAGCTTTATTTGTTCTACGTATTTTTTTATTTTTATCTTATCTTTCCCTGGTTTTATGATTCTGGTTAGTTTATCAGCAACCTATTTTGGAGTTTTTCCATGTTATGAAGACGGCTGCACTAGTAGCTGTTTTTCTATTTTTGACTTTAATGTAGGCAACTTAGGACTTGCTGATTGGCGTGCTACTTCTCAGGTAATATCTCCGATTGCTTAACTATTTCATGCTCGCCCGCCCTGGATACTGACTTTAGAATTAATAAGAGGTATTTCAGCAAGTGATCTACCTAGATCACTACACTATTGCATAATTGTTACAAAGATAGACTCAACTTGCTGATATACAAACTTGTATTTTACCCTAAAAGTTCACTCTGCAAAATTTGTAGAATTTGTGTATGCTTTCGAAGCATCACGTTGTTTTTTTTTATTGAGGCTGGGTAAAAATTAACTATCTAATCTTTGCTCACAGTGGCAGTAACGGCCACAGAACTTCATACAGATACCAGACATGGAGGTAGGAATATATGGACACGACGCAAGGGACCTTCACCCCAAACTCGAGTGACAACGCATAGAGAGAAGTGGGGTGGGGAGGCTGTCATATTGCTTGGCCGTAGAAATACGGGGAATAGGCACAAAAACCTCAAGGGAATCATAAGACGACCGTGGCACCACAACTTGATGATGGATTATTATGTAACTCGACGAGACAGATCAAAAATGAAGAATAAAATTTTTTTGATATCGTGCTTAGTTCTCAAGATATACTGGCTCAAAAGAGTGGAGTTTCTGGTTCAACTTCAGAAGAAACATGTCCCCAA
Source organism: Vandiemenella viatica (assembly GCA_031002005.1). Taxonomy (NCBI): domain Eukaryota; kingdom Metazoa; phylum Arthropoda; class Insecta; order Orthoptera; family Morabidae; genus Vandiemenella; species Vandiemenella viatica. Next base: position 62,161,596 of record JARYHS010013630.1, read on the forward strand.
AGTCAAATTTTGTGATAGATTCTTATGTAACATGACGATTCAAATCGAAAATAAAATTTTTCGATATCTCTCTTAGTTCGCGAGATATTGTACCTTAAAATTGAGGTTGGTAGGCTATGAGAGGATTCAACGATAACCGTGGCGTCACAATCTGATGAAGATTTCTTATGTAACTCGATGAGACAAACCGAAAGTAAAGAATTAATTTTTTTGATATCTCGCTTAGTTCTATAGATATTGTACCTTAAAATTGACGTGGTTAGGTTGAAATGCGACCTGGACCAGAAGAAAACTTTCGCCACATCTCAATTTGATGATGAATTCGTACGCAACTTAACGAGACAAATCGAAAATAAAGAATAAATTATTTTGATATTTCTCTTACTCGAGATATTGTACCTCAAATGTGAGGAGGCTAGGGTGAGATCTGGCCTGGACTAGAAATTAAATTCACCGAAACCACCATATCAACACTGTGGAAATGCAATTTAGGTGTTTTATTTTCTTCCTAGTGATTGTTGTTAGGTTGAAATACGGCCTGAAACAAAAACAAAAAACCGTCACCAAGATTACAAGGAACTATACCTATAACTGATTTTTAACATGCTATGTCTCGAAAACCAAGCGAGATATCAAAAAAAAATTATTCTTTATTTTCGATTTGTTTAGTTGACGTCTTTAAGAATTCATCATCAAATTGTGGCGCCACGGTAATGATAGAATTGCCAGTTATGATGCAGACTGGACCAAAAGATAATTTTGCTTCTCATGCAGATTGGGTGTTTTATTTTTTATTAATCCTTGTGGTTAGGTTGTAACGCGGCCTGGACCAGAATAAAAAGCGTCACCAAAATCTGAAATTTTAAAAATAGCCTAAGTCAATGTTTAGAACTTAAAAAAAAATGATCACTTCAAAAGACCTCATAGTTTCTGATCTTACTTAAAAGATATTGTGCTGTTAGTAGCCTATATAATTTTTCTATCAAAATCAGTGCATTCATAAGTCAGAAGCTAACAACTAATAATAAATAAATTGTTTGTTCTCTTCTGGTACACTCCGCATTTCAACCTACCAACATTTCCATTAATATTGTCGCTACAAAATCAAACTATGTAGACACAGCTAAACACATGATATGCATCGCGAACTACATTTCTGGTAACAACGTTTATTTTATCATATTTAGTAGTTCGCACAGCACAAATTATCACAGTTAATTCCATAGTACACATTCAGTGTAAACTGAAACTTGAGTAAAGCCTACAGAATAATATATTCACTGTGTCGCGATGTAAACTTGACACGCTTAAATTAAATTTTCAATACTTGTCTACAATAAGGCTAGCTTTTCAGGTGCAAAATAGTAACATATGCTAATTGTCTACACTACACCAACAAAAATTTGAGAACGATATGATCCTATTGAGAGCAATGAATAAATTTTTAGCGATAGGTCTTAATGTTGCAGTTACCTATCAGATACTTCAAAAACGATAATCACAATGTGACTTACTTATGAAACGCTATTCTAGGTTGTTTCCTATCTTTTCTGTTTGTGCAACAATATGCAACACAACTTGGCATTATAGAAAATTTTAGAATATTAGAAAAAGAAATATTCTCAGCAGCTGACACAGTGCAAACAGCCCAATGTTTTGGGTGGATCCCTCTGGCCGTCGCGCATGCACAGTAGAAGAGCAGTTTTTTCATGAGGTTTCAAAGATTTAGCGTTATTTCATCTCCATATATTCCCTCTATGATACCAGATTATTGTATAGTTGAGCAACTCCAAAAAAATTAATTCTATTCGGTAACATACTTGGTAGCATGTCCACTTCAAATAACCTAATAACTCACGTGCAGTGAACATGAACAAAGATTATTAACGACAATGATCAGTAAAATACATAAAAAGTACATAAACTGTAATGTATAAACTTTCGTCAAGCAGTAACACTAGTGAAAGTTTTAGTTATATTGAAATTTAGCATAGGCCAGAATGACAATTGTTCATTTCATAGCAGTTGCTTAGCTGTTAAATTGTGGACATAACCTCAAATTTCTTGTAATAATGTGTCTTGTCTGTGTCTGTTGATTTACGAGGGAAGGCTGACGCGCGATAGAGTTCTCAAGCCAATAGCTATCGAGGTGAGTGAGTGATCTTAGGAAATTGTATAGTAGATTTTTTTACTAAGAGCGATACAGTGCCACTTTTTAGTCTGTAATGGTTTGGAGATTGTTAGTGAAATAAATTAAATTGACGTTCATTACATGATTACATCAAGGAAACTGAAAATCTAGAATCTGTTTGTGAAATCAACAATGCTGTTAATTAAAAATCATTGATCACATTTATGCGATTATGTTGCATTTAAAACAAGATTGGGAGAACAGTCGATTTATAAGTTCAAAACGTGTTCACCTAAACTTTTTACAATCAAGGCTGACGTTTCTAGCCTTAGTAATCTGAAACAACACAAGAAGAGGGTACCAAATATTTACAGTTTAAAGAAAAAGTAAAAACAGGGTCAACTCGTGGGAAAAGGAAAAACAATTCAAAGCCTTCTTCAAGTTCTATAGATTTATCTGATGTAAATAGCAGCAGAAGGTTTTATTTATTTATTTTTTTAATCTCCAACTGCATTGTAGTTACCGACAGTGGCATATCTCAGGCTAGTATGGACCAATGCATTGTATTTTCGTTGCCTACATGATTCCACCATGGAGGATCCTTCCTCCATGGATTCCACTACACCTTGTAGAATCCGATATGTTTGACAAGCTGATTAAAATGTTGAACCCTAGTATGAACTCAACCTTCAAAGGGACATTGTGTAGACGTGTAGTTGGTGGTTAACTTTTAACCGATAACTGTAACTTGCATTAAATTTACAAAAATGTATCGCTTTAACGATTATCGAAGCTAACTTTTTAAGTAGCAGATTAACGATTAACGAAGTTAACCTTTAGATTAACTGCGCCCAGCTTTGTATGGAAGATACTTTGCATGAAATCAACAAGGGAAGCCAAATTGATAGTGTAGCACTAGCTTTTTCAAAGGTGTTTAACCAAATAAGTAAAAAACCGCTGGAGTGGATGAAAAAGTGATTTGTTCAGTAGAAGAATTCTTAAAATAAAGAAAACAAAAACTTAGTGCAGGAAACGCAGTATCAAAAAAAGTGCAAGTGAAAATGGGAGTGCCACAGGGTAGCATATTGGGACCATTACTATTTGTTATTCTAATGAATGATGAATGATTGTGTTAATGGTTTATTGTTGGAAGTTAGGTTATCTACAGATAACATTATGTAATATAATAGGATCAAATAGTAGAAATCTGCGAACTACTGTATGCTGATCTGAAGAGGATATCCAACTGGGTAGGTCAATATGGGTTGAAAATAAATACACGGAAGAGTTGGCTTATTAGGTTTTTTTTTTAAAAAAAAAAAAAAAAACTGTATGTTAATTATGATTATAAAGAAAGAATTCCTTGTTGAATGCTTGAAATGTAAATACTTTCGCATAACATTTGATAATATACTCAACTATATAGAACACATTGGACAGGTAGTATTAAAAGGTTTCAAAATCCTTCACTTGTATAATAGAGTGATTGTATGTACCAGAGAAGTGAGGGAATTCGATTACAAGACCATTGCTTGAATAACATGGTGTCGAATGGGAACTCATATTTGAACAACAATCATAAAAGTTGGGTACAAACAAGGGCTGCTAAATTTCTCTCAGGAAGTTACCACAGAACACAATCAGTAACTGGTATAATAAAAGGGGCTGGAACGTATTCATTGGAAGACAGAAGGATGGTGAAGATAGTTATGGGAGTGAACAGGGAATATATTGGCGATGTAGTGTGGAAAGCTATTGGTGAAAGAATTAAGAGAGGTGCATGGATGGGCATAAATGACCGTAACCACAATCTGGCAATCAATTTCACGCATAAAGGTTTGGAAAAATTTTCTTTCGTAGGTAAGTGAGTTTGCAGTTGGAATAAATTACCAGTAGAAATTATGAAAAATTTACAAAAAGAATTTAAAGTTGAAATTCGTAGAGGGTTAAAGTATGAGGGTACAGTAAATAGAAAAAAACTCCGAAACGTGCGCTCCTTTGCAATTAACCCTTTCTGATCGGAATTGACAACTACTGGCAAAAAAAAAAAAAAAAAAAAAAAAATCTAGCATTTTGGTCTAATAAACCAAGAAAATAAAAAAAAAAAAATATACAAAATGCAATGATTCCAATGGTATTAACGGGGCCTGATTATGCACTAGGAAAAGCAAAAGAGAGAGCTCTTCATCTTTTTTAAAATTTCGTTTTCATTGATTGATACACAAAGCAAGAGTAAAGTAATAGAGAATACAATTGAATTTAATTCGACAATGCCTCATTTACTATAATATGCCTTGAATTTATCTATCAAGGTAAACTTGTTCGAGTGAAGTGAAACATTACATTTCCAGCACTACGTTCTATTGTAAATTTTGTCATATAATCTGTATCTTGATTTTACATTTAGATACTGACCAACACCATCGTAATGTTAATTAACAATGGGACATGAAGCTTTTTCTACCCTCTTTCTGTCCAGTGGTTATATCTTTGGTGTGTCTGATGGAATCCCTTCTCTTCTTTATTCATTCTGTCCTTAAAGGCCTGCTGCAATATTAAACACAAAATCAAGCAGTAGTGGATGTTACTCATTCTTCTGATATCAGTGTCTTCCACGGAGGAACCATGCGTTGACACATGCCATATCCATCATATGAAATACGTCCCCAGATAAAAAAGTTGGCTTCGATGTTGGAATGACATAAATAACAAACATGTCATGCAGCTGAACACCACCCATAAAAGTGATTATTCCTTTACCACTGATGGCTGAGAAATAGTCACATGGTTGTCAGCAAGTACAGACCACTGGATGACTTTTCAACTGGTTCTTGGTCTCTGTATCAGGAGAGAATTAGCATTGCATTATTTTCAAAACCATTTCAGTAATAAAATGTTTTCATTGGTCTCCAATCTGTAATTACAGGAACCTTTGCCTCTCTCTCTCTTTTTTTCCCCAAAGAATTTCTATCATCAAAAAGCAGCCTCTCAGTCTATTCTTTCCCAGCATTCCAACCATATATATTCTATTGCCAGGTTCTATGATTTGAACTAATTATCAACAAATAATTTATGGTTCTGATGATTAGGCAAGTGATCCACTAACCTCGTAACTACATTGCCACTCAAAACTGAATGGCATGTCTGTAACCTTTGTCCCCCTGTCTACATAAATTTTGAACCCCAAAATGTAAAATTTAATAACACAAAAATAACCAACATAAGAACTTATTATGGTAGGTACTGAGTAAATGTACTTAGATCATTCCATATTGTTCACTAATATGTCAAGAGATACTGTATAACTGTTGTCAGACGAAACTAAATAATTTATTGGATACCCCTCTGATCGCTGACGAAATATAAGGTTGTATGAGAAATTCACAGCATATTCATGGTCCAATGATAGCCAATGGAATCATTACTTTTAGACTTCAAAAATTCAGCTTCTATTCTAAAAATTAATATATGCATATTTTTCTCTAAATACTCTTCTTTCCTGCAACCGTTTCCTAATTTGTTTTTGTCCGATGGGTCTCTAAATCTCTGCCAGTGCTTCCGGTGTTGGTTATTAAAGTACTTTAGTTCTTTTATAAGTGCTGACCCTTTTTCTTCACTTTTTGCCTCCGTTACATGTTTGAGGCCTGACTATCTGCTTTTTTAAATTATTTTGTCAGGTTATCTATTGCTTTCCTATCTGCATCTTATCATTTAATTTCATGGTGGGACAGATATTTTGTTGAAGTAAATTAGTGAATCTATCCCAGTTCATCTGTCTGAGTATTTTTAGATTTTCCTGACTGTTTGTCCAGGTCCTGATTTGCAGGAAAATTGGATTGTGATCAGATGAGAGGTCATTTATGGTCTCTAGATATATTGTTGTTCTAATATTCTTTGTCACCAGGACACCTAGTTGTTGACTTCCGAAGGTAGGTATGCAAGTCAGTTTTTATGGGACCATAACTGTTAGATTCAGTGTTTCGGATATGTCTAGTAATCTTAGACCCTTTCCGTTTGTCACTTTACTGTTCCAAGCTGGGCGTTTTGCATTTAGATCGTCACCCAGTATAACCCTCTCAGATATAGACATGGCATTATTTAAGTCACTCTCTGTTAGTTTTTTTCGAGGGCTGATGTATGCTACTTCAAATGTTACTTCTCCGTCTATTGTATTGATGCTCACTGCGCTTGCTTCCATGTTCTCAAGCTGCAGCAAAGTTTATGATTGGTGTGTGGGGGCTGATTTTGTCAGGATTGCCCCCTTCCCTTAGTCTCTGTCTTGTCTATAAATTATCATGTTCGGTATTCGAAAACTATCAGTTGGTTTTGGATGAGTTTCCGTTATAAGCATAAGGTCAACATTTTTCCTCTTTATAAAGTCAGTTTCTTGTTTCTTACTTTTTAAACCATTTGCATTGAAAATATATACGGTATTTTTCCCGTGTTGTTAGCCATTAATCCATCATTTCGCTTAGTGCTTGAATTAGTGCAACGATTTTGCCCCAAACACTTTTTTGCTTCTTTTATTTCAGATAGTATTGTTATAAAGATCGAGATTGTTTTTTTAAAACTCAAATTTCCAAGGATGTCTTCCATTTCACTAAGGTCCTCCATAAAAGTATTTCCTTTTTGTCTTTAACTTCCTCTGATTCATCCTTTCTCATCCCGGTGCTTCTGCATCTTTTCTTTTTATTGGTTTGTTTTCACCTTATCTGCATAGCTACTCCCGGTTTCCATGTTCAATTTGTTTCTTTTGATTGTTTTGTCTTGTTTATCTTTTTGCTTCTCCTGAACTCTTCTCTTTCTTGTGTCATTTGTTTTGTTCTCATTATGGGACTTTGCTTTGGTTGGTATTAATGGGGCCTGGTATGCCTGGCATGGCTTCCATGAGGCTGGGTGATCCCCGTCACAGCTACACGTTTTCCTTCTCCTGAGGGCTCGTTCTGCAATCTTTTGCAGCATGTCGCCCCTCACATTTCACAAATCAACTGGGCATTTGACAATAATTTGCCATGAGACCTAGTCTCTGACATCTATGACAACTGTTTGGGTCCAATCTGGCTTTGTATCTTTCCACTGTAACTCCAGTGCGCAGTATTCCTCTCATATGATATATTTCCTCAGACTTTTCTCTTCGGCTGACAGTTACACAATAGATAGAAAATGGAATTAGATCCCTTGTATTTGAATCGCTATTTTTCAAGTGATATACCATTTGTATATCGAAACCATAGTTACCTATTTCACTTTTGATGATGTCCACTGGAGTTTTTGGTGGTAGTTTCTTGATTACCACCTTTAGCTTTTTGTCCTCCGGTGTCCGGTGAGTATAGAAATTTATTTTTACCTAAAGAAGTAACTTTTCACCGTTTTATAGTCTTTCATGGTCTCTAGATGATACTTTAATCTGTTAACCCGGAAGACCTCTTTTTATAAATGATTTTTATTTTCTGCCAGAAAGTTTCCAGTTTGGTGCGTCACTATTGATGGAATCCTTGGGAGTATCGGTTCTCGTTCCTCTGTTTTCTCTCTCTCTTCTTCTTGGTAATTTGACGCAACTACTTCCATCTCCTATTCATGATCTTCATCGGATTCGTCGGACTGGTCAGATAATATTGTAAATTGGTTCTCCATTTTCATCTTCTCACGAGAGTTTTGTCGGATTTCCATCACATCTCTTTGTTTGTTTTGCGCTCGACGTCTTCTGTTGTATACCGTTGTAAATTTAAACCATTCCTGAGGTACTTCGCCTTCTCGTTCAATATTAAATTTACTGCCGGTATATACAAATGCTGGTCTATTTGACGGTGCGTCCTTATCCTGTGATGTCCATTGCATGTCATGGAAGTTTTCTTGCTCCATACCTTCGTTGTTCTGGTCTTCTTCATTGGTTTCTTTTTTCCTTCTTCCGCCTGTCATGCCTACAGCGGGGATGTTCCTCTTGTGCTACGTTGTCACCGTTAGGATTCCCGGCGACAAGAGCAACCCTAAAACTCAGCACCCGCGGGATACTAGCCAGTCTATAGTCCCTGAGACGCAAAAGCCCTAACAGTTAGGAGGGCAGTTAGATGTAGTTTAATGCCACACGTAATTTCCAGTACCAGTCCGTCACACCTAAGCCAAGGTCGTTGTAATATCTTGAGTGCTCGATAGGAATGTACGTTCGCTACGAGATATCGACTCGGGAATGCCGGACATCAGCAATGTCGTACTGGAGTCGTCTGCTCGTGGTTGCGGAACCGAAAAATCAGTGCGAAGCTCAATTTGGATGTTGTCTGTGGTTAAGACCTCGTTCAGACGCGTTTGCTAGACCACCCAATCATTGCGTCGAGGAACTGGTAGTAGCTTCAAATGGCGCAACAGATGGCAGTGAGAGCGAACGAAATTCCTGTAGTGGGATTAGCTATATATGGGGAGGGATGCCTGTCACTCTTGATGCTACATCCACCACTTTTTTTTACAATTTGTTCCTATAGCTAATTACAGTTATGAGATTATCATTACATTTATGCAAAGTTAATCACATTTGTAGTCTTCCATTTCAATTCTAATTTTTTTCTGCGGTTTGTGAAATTTGTTCACCTACTTGTGCAAGTTAGTGTTTTTTTTTTATTTTTTATTCATTTATTTTTGGTGCGTCTCATTTCAAATTACATACTACACTGAAGAGCCAAAGAAACTGGAATAGGCATCGGTGTGCAAACACAAAGATATGTAAACACTCAGAGTACGGCGCTGCGGTCGGCAACGACTATATAAGACAACAAGGCCTTATATCGGTTACTGCTGCTACAGTTGCAAGAGGTTATCACTATTTAAGTGAGTTTGAACGTGGTGTTATAGTCGGCGCACGAGAGATGGGACACAACATTTCCGACGTAGCGATGAGGTGGGGATTTTCCCTTACGACCATTTCACGAGTGCATCGTAAATATCGGGAATCCGGTAAAACATCAAATCTCCGACATCGCTGCGGCCGCATAAAGATCTTGCAAGATCGGTACCAACATCGTTCATCGTGACAGATGTGCAACCCTTCCGTTAATTGCTGCGGATTTCAATGTTGGGCCATTAAAAAGTGTCAGCGTGCGAACGATTCAATGAAACCCCATCGATATGGGCATTCGGAGCCGAAGGTCCACTCATGTACCCTTGCTGAATGCACGACAAGAAGCTTTACGCGTCGCCTGGGCCCTTCAACACAGACATTTGACTGTTTATGACTGGAAACATATTGCCTAGTCTTACGGGTCTCGTGTCCAATTGTATCGAGTGGATGGACGTGTACGGGTTTGCAGACAACCTGATGAATTCATGGACCCTGCATGTCAGCAGGGGACTGTTCAAGCTGTTGGAGGCTCTGTAATGGTGTGGGGCGTGTGCAGTTGGAGTGACATGGGACCCCTGATACGTCTAGATACGACTCTGACCGGTAACACGTACGTACTCGTCCTGACTGATCACCTGCATTCATTGATGTCAATTAAGCGTTCCGACGGACTTCTTCAATTCCAGTAGGACAATGCGACACCCCACACGTACCAGGAATACTCTTCTGAGTTTAAACACCTCCACTGGCCACCAAACTCCCCAGACATGAACATTATAGTGCATATCTGGAGATGCCTTGCATCGTGCCATTCAGAAGAGATCTCCACCCACTCGTACTCTTACGGATTTATGGACAGCCCTGCAGAATAATTGGTGTCAAATTCCTCCAACACTAGTTCAGACATTAGTCGAGCCCATGCTACGTCATGTTGCGGCACTTCTTCGTGCTCGCTGGGGTCCTACATGATATGAGGCAGGTATACCAGTTTCTTTGGCTCTTCAGTGTATTACCACAATTTTTAACAAAATCAATACCCATAATTATATACAGTAATATCCACTGAAACAATAACATGAAATTACATACCGTACAGACTAACACAGAAACAGAACACGGATGCAATAACACGAAATTACAAACATTACAGACTAACACAGATACAAAACATGTAATGAATAACATGAAATTACAAACATAAGAAGCTACCTCTTTACTGACTACGAGTTGAACGGTCTTTGCACACATACAAACCAAACTGAACTACACTACAAGAGGTTCTTATTTCATTATGGACAGCACAGATACCTAGCAGAGACCTACTTCATTCACTTGCTTGCACTGACACCATTCGGAGTCGAATATCGACTTCGGCCTCTTGTAGCGCTGTTCCTCGGTCTCGTATTCGCCCAACTGATTGATCAGAGGATTCCTGCACTCTGCCGCCTTCGCGAAGAACTTCTCGGCCATAGCTATCATCCTCACCCGGAGCGTGGGGACATGTGCCAGCTGGTGGAGGTACTCCGTCGGGAACCTGTGTGGGAGGTGGAGGGCCCACTTTAACTACCGGTTCTTCATCACTTGCAGCCTCTTCAGGAGCGACTCGGCGGTTTATGTCCACACTGGGCAGGCATACTCTATGACCGGCCAGATGAGCGTATGGTATGCCCAGATGCTACAGCGTGGTGGTAGGGAAGAGTTAGTATTCAGAATTGGGTATAGGGCCCCCAATCGCTGATTTACCCTGCACCTCACCTCATCAATGTGGTTCTTCCACTTCAGTCTGCGGTCCAAGGTGAGGTCGAGGTAGCGCACTGCATTCTGCTACGGTATCCGTTCTCCGAACGGTTCCTGGGAGCGACCTGCTGGCTGCCGTCTTCTACTGAAGATGATCAGATGCTACTTGTTGCCGTCAATCTACATTTGCTACAGGCTGGCCCACACCTCCAGCTGGTCCAAGGTTGCCTAAGACGTCGCAGGATGAGCTGCAGGCTCCAGGACGGAGTGAAATACGCGGTGTCGTCCGCGTACTATGCTGCCATGACAGCAATCGGCCTGGGGATGTCTGGCGTGTAGATGACAAACAGCACCGGCCCCAATACCGTGCCCTGCGGGACGCCTGTGCGTATTGATCTCCTTGTAGAACAGTAGTTCTCTACCTTCACCCTGAACTTCCTGTTCTTGAGGTAACTACGCAGTAGCCAGACGTACGAGCTTTGTATTCCAGCTTGTTGCAGATTATACAACAGTCTGTCGTGCCAGACTGTGTCAAACGCCTTGGCGACGTCAAACTACACCAGCCTGCAGTATCGACGCCGGTTAAAGGCATCGGTGGGATCTTCGACGACCCGCATCAGCTCGTGCGTGGAGGAGTGCCCCGGCCAGAACCCGAACTGCTCGTCTGGGATTAACTGCAGTCTCAAGACGTGGACCATCAATCGTCGAAGTAGCAGCCGCTCGAACATCTTGGACGCCACTGGAAACAGGGAGACGGGCCAGTAGTTTTGAGGAGAAATGTGGTCCTTCCCCACCTTAGGTAGGGCCACTATTTTCGTCTCTTTCCCGCCCGCTGGGAATTTATTTGTCTGAAGGATGCACATAGTCTTTGTACTGCAGTTGGTGGTAGGTGCCACAGAATCAGGTGTTGACGCCATCGTTGCCTGGCGTCTTTTTGGGTTGCTTCTTGCTTAGAATCTCCAACACCTCCCTCTTGTCGACTTCGCCGATCACCTCGTCTTGCTCTTCTACTTGGGCCAGGTACTACTGCAGCTGTGGTGCACATGTTAGTTGTGATCATCGTCGTATGACTCAGCTACGTGCCTTTTTTGTGTGTTTGTCGCTGCATCAACGGCGTGTTTGTGTATGTCCCGCTACCTAGGTTGCTTTACTGCTAAGTGTCACTCTGTATTGTGTAGGGTTATTTTTGGAACTTTTTTTATTTGCGCTTTAAGGGGAAAACATGGTTTTATTTGTCGAGGACGACCTTATGTAAAAAACCCCTACAGTTTTCTTATAATCATATCAGTTCTATTTCGTCTGATATATAAAACTCAATGGTACTCGGAGAGAGTGCCAGTGCCTTAGCATCGTGGTGCCAAGGGTATGGAGCCTCTCTTCCGTTTCTCTAAGTTTTTCAATTCTTTCGTGGAATTTCTGTTCGGATAGTTTCTATGTTGGTCTCAGTATGGATGAAAGCTGCTGAAATTAATCTTGGCGCGCTTGAGTCTCTGTAGATGTAGCAAGTTGTAATCTACTGCTGTCCACCTCATCTGGCATCCGTATAGGATGAAGGTGCGGATGACGCTCTTATAAATGCGTAGTTTTATCTGAATAGTATCGGGGAAAGGTTCTGTATGATAGCCAGGCCCTGTCCAGGATGTGTTCCCGAGAAAGAAGTTTAGAGCCTAGTGTAATGGCCAAGTATTGGGTCTGCTTTTTCCACTCTAGTTCTTGGCCCATAATTTTGAACTTTTTGGTAAGTGCTGGCCGTATTTCTGTAAAATAAACCGCTACACATTTTGTGGGGTTTACTTTAATTTTTTCCCCACCATGTTGACCAGATATTTGCCTTTGATCGCGACAAAGAACTTTCGGTTGGTGAGGTAGCTTCCGGTTAACCGAACGTAACTATGACGTATGGTCGTCTGTATTCTTAGCTTGGTGATCTGCTTGGCGTGCCACCCCTTGTTGAACGCCTTTTCAATGTCTAAGAACATAGTGGCCGTCAAGTTTCTCATATTGAATCCCCTGCACACACTTTCGGTTAATTGGAGGATTTCGCTAGTGCTACCGACTCAGCTTTGGAAGGCGAATTGGTCCTTTCCAGTGGTTTTTGCCACCTCTAGACTGGTGTTGATTCGTTTTAGTACTACTCGCTCTAGTACCTGAGAGGCGGAGGGGAGTAAGCTTATTGGCCTGTAGTAGGCCGGGAGACGCTGGTCTGTCAGGCAGCCCAATCAGCGGTAACGACTGTGGCGCTGCTAGTGGAATGAAGGCCAAGGTAGTCGCAAATGCAAAGATGAAAAAGAAAGAAATTAATACGCCACTCTCTCAGCACGGATTTGTCGTGCACCGTCGAGACCGTCATTATAATGAAATATGCCAGCAGATGGTCCATTTGCGTCGTGGCTATATACGTGATCTGCTCCATTGCGCTCCCGTTTTATGATTGTAAGCGCAGGTTTCCATGCAGCGCTCAGAAAGAAACCTGTATCTCTGTTAAAAGTGTTGTCATTGAGTCTTATTTCAATGGGTTTTTTTTTTTATCACCAACTCCAAAAAATAAGGAGTCTGTGCAACAACTTCACATTTAAATTAACTTTTATGGCCACTCTCAATGACATGTTCAACAACCACGGTATTATCTAGTTGGAACATCCAAAGGTTGAGCTTGTGTTCGGCGAAGCGGGTTTCAATGGTCTGCACTATGTAGAATTTAACACATTCACAGAGTATGCTGCACACCGCTGATATCTTTCAACCCAAGTCGTCCTTTACCGGTCGGAGTCAATCTCGAATTTTTGCGGGTGGGAAAAATATACTCCTGACCGTGTCCGACCTACCTTAGCTGAAAATTCTCCTGCATACGGGACCAAGGCCACATCCTTTGGCTGGTCTACTTGTTCTGATGGCAGTTTACTTTCTTTTGTTCGAAATTCCCTTTCTATTTGATGTTCCGAAAACCCGATCTGCCTGAAGATTTTTCGAAAGTGTTTTGGTTCCGCTTACAGGCTTTCTTCATCGCAAATTTCCCTTGCTCTATTCACCAAGGTATTTAACACTGTAATCTTCTGAACGTGATGGTGGTAGTTCTGGCATCCAAATAGCGGTCTGAGTGTGTTGGTTTACAGTACACACTATTTCTTAAAGTACGGTCTGGCTTTCGACTGGTAAGAATATCAAGGAGAGGAAAGCATCCATTTTCTTCTACATTCATGGTGAAACGAATATGTGGATGAATTCTGTTAAGATATTGCTGAAATTCATTTAATGCACAGCTACCTTTTGGCCACTCAACAAAGGTATCATTTACATAACGGTAAAATCATTTAGGTTTTATTACCATACCTTCCAGAGCTCTTACTCTAGACACAGATTGGCCACTACTGGTGTCAAAGGTTAAGCCATCTCCACACCTTCAGTCTGTTCATAGAATCTTCCTCCAAATGTAAGATAGGTAGAATTCAGAACTTGTTCAAACGCAGATACAATATTACTTTGAAAATAGCGATGTAAAAGCTGCAAAGACTCTTTCAGAGGGACCCTTGTGAACAGTAATACAGCATCGACGCTGACCATGATGTCACTGTCAGTCAACCGCAAGTTCTGCAGTGTCTTCACAAACTGAGAATAGTTCTTTACGTGATGGGAACAATGCCGACAAAAGAATACCTGTAAGGTACTTGGCAAAGCTGTAAGTAGGCGCCCCTATTGCATTCACGATAGGGCGCAGCTGTACACGTTCTTTGTGAATTTTTTGGCTGGTCGTAAAATCTGGGTAGTATTACGGCATGAGGTCAACGGTTCCTGATGACATCAGGGGGAAGTCCAGCTTTCTTTAAAAGAGCAGAAGACTTCCTCTCTTTTTTGGTAGTCATATCTTCATTCTAAAGCTTGTAGGAAGAATCGTCAAGTAGATTTCTAATCTTGACATCATACTGACTAGCTGGTAGAAGAACTGAAGTAGTAGCCATTTAGATATTTCTGTGGCATCAACGGTTTATTGCGTTTCCAATGAGGAGATAAGTAATAACGCAGTATGTCCATGGTGCGCTTGTATATATCCGAAAACAAGGAGCAGGGCTTGTTCATGTGTTAGCTGGAACAATAACGTTCCCACAACGATATTACGAATATACAATTCCTCTCTATTTTAGAGAATCACAGGTTTTTCATATTCGTTTATCATGTGTTTGGGAATTCTACGACAACGTTGCCACCGCAATTTGATGATGGATTCTTACGACTCGACGAGATAAATCGAGAGTGGAGAAAACATTTATTTGATATCTCGCTTAATTCACGAGATTTAATATATGAAAATTGAGGTGGATAGATTGAAATGCGGCCTGGAGCAGAAGATGAATTTCGCCACAGCAAAATTCGATGATCGATTCTTACGTGACTCGATGGACAAATCGAAAGTAAATAATGAAATTATTTTATTAACCTCCTAAAAGGGATGAATCAAATCGTAACGATGAGTTCTTTGTCTGGGTTTGCACATTTCCCTCTAAAACCACTACAAATTAAATTATGAATCTTTATTTTTAACAAATTGTACGGGTTTCAGTTATCTCACAAGCAGATTGATAGACATGTATTTGATGTATTTTGTTTTTGGAAGAGTCACCGGTCATCCAGATTTGGGTTTCCCCAAATCACTCCGGGCAAATGCCGGGATGTTTCCTTCAAACAGCCGTTGCAAAATTCCTTCCCGTTTCTTGTCTGCAGCTATCGCGATAACCTCTCCATTCTTCCACATCGCGTGAAGTACAAGACGTTCCGTTGTAGCGACGTTAAATTTGGGGGGCTTAGTTTTCCCCAGAACCCTTTGGGTTTCTCTACATACCGCCTCAGCCGTTTCTGCAGGAAGCTTACGAGCGACTTGCTCGACCGCGCAGATATCCGCAATGATTGGGCGGTTTCGCAACTACGATTAGACGACACCAGCTTTATTTTGTAGCCTTAGATGATCTTCATCGTCTGAGTGGACTGCCGAAACTTAGAGTCAGATTCCAACAACTGGCTACGCAGTTTTACGAAAATGCGCAGAAATCAAATAACCCGTTGATCTCCGCTTTGGGAGCTGAACCCACCTATAATGACCGATTAAGGTGGCCAAAGAAAATACTTGGCCACCAGTAAAGAAATAACACACCGGGTAGGAACAACCTGATTATGACACACCGAATACGACAACCAAACTAGCAAACTGGAAGGAGATGCGCTCCTGCGCACAACCTTCCCCACAACCTGGGACCACCGCTTTCCCAGTCATTGACGTCTGTCTGTCTTTTAGACTTTAAGGCTCTGACAGTTCCTTGTATATATAAATATATGACTATACTGCTTTCACTTGTTAAGAGTGTTGTTAAAAAGGATGAACAAGTATGACTATGAAAAGCATAATCAAACTGATTTCAATATACAAGTACACAACACACAAAAATTAAGAAAATGTCATTTCTATTATGGAGTTCAATTGTTCAATAAAAGCTCCCAACAGATTTAAGATTAATCAGTAAAAAGAGATAACAATTCAAGCATCAGCTTAAAGAATACTTATGTGATAATTCTTTCTACTCAATCAAAGAGTGTTTAAATGATGAAACAAGGGAAAGAATGGCATGGATAAAAAAAATTTGTTTGAATTAACAGTGTATAATTATGATATCTTAGAACATAATTGTCAATGACATGTATAAGGTAAAATATGTATAGTACAAATGTATGAAAAGTAAGTGACCAACATAAATTAAAAATGAAGCAATGGAGAATGACTAGTTTTATAATTATAGTTTAGTTAAGGCATTAAATTGGTAAGCAAGATGGAATCTACATGGTACTATAGAACCCAATGTCTAAGAAATTATGCAATTTACTATATGTAAATGACATATGGGACCAAATAAAATGAATAAATTCATATTTCATTTGAAAACAGTATTTGTACCTTATTGATTACTACTATGATACAAAAATAACACCAGATGGAATATAAATTTCAACGACTAACACTCAAGTATGTTTACAGTAAAAACATGTACTACCTAAAGTAAGTGGACAAATACTGTTTAATAGATGCATATTAAGATGTAAATGACGACGTCGGAAGTAGTCTAAGGCAAAATAATATGAATTATGTGAGAATGGAAGGATCCTTGGTGGAGATTAGTAACTTTGTTAGGTACTAATCACAAAGCGTGTGTGCAGGGCCGTAACTATAAACTTGGAGGCCCCGGGGCAAAGCTTTATAGTGAGGCCCCTAAATATTTCTTTCTTTTTGTATGCATGGGGATTTATTCCAATTCGACAAAAATTTGTTTTTATCTATTGGTCCATGCAATGGTATCAAAACTAGCTACAAAAGGTCCACTAAGCCAAATATTCAAGTATTTATCTAGCTTATACACTTAACAATTTTTTTAATGCATTATTTTTATG
Organism: Vandiemenella viatica; assembly: GCA_031002005.1. NCBI lineage: Eukaryota > Metazoa > Arthropoda > Insecta > Orthoptera > Morabidae > Vandiemenella > Vandiemenella viatica. The sequence goes on from JARYHS010013630.1 coordinate 62,178,722, forward strand.
ATACAGGTTCTGGAAACTAAATATTCAGTACTTATGGTTGTAAAAAGGATAAGGTGAACAATGCAAAAGCAAAGTACTTACAAAAGTACAATTTCTAAAAAAGAGTGTATGTTTATTAAAATTTTATAAAATCACACATTAAAAATACATGGTAAAATATTTACTACACTGTTGTTAACATAAAAAAACGTAATACACTAACTTTTAATAAGATTAAACTTGCGGAAAACTTTTAATTGATAAATTAAAATTTGACTTTTCTAAATAAAAGTTTAGGTAGATTAAAGGTGTAGTTATAATAGATGTAAATTATGACTGGAAAATAGAGTAGATTGAAAAGATTAAGAATTAGCTACATTTGATTGTTTCCTAAACATTTATTTCCTAACTTTCAAAGAAGCGAATTCATCAATTACTTTGTCAAAGTTGACTTGTTGAGCTCGGTCATTCGCAATTTTTTTTAACTGCTTCACGTCTCTTAACAGCGAAGTCGCGAAGTCTTTAGAGACGGCATTCTCAATAGAAAGCAAACCTAAGCTACTGGGTCTTTCTTGAGCCATTGTACTTCTCAAGGAATTTTTAATCAATTTAAGCTTAGAAAAGGACCGTTCAGCATTAGATATTGTCACAGGAACAGTCAAATACATAATGCACGCTGTGAAAATATCTGGATAGCTTGATGAAAGAGAACTGTGGTCGACTATTATATAATTAGCAAATTCCTTAACACTTTTCATTTTTTCCAGTTTGTTTTGAAACGAATTTTTCACTGAACATAATTGTGAAGGAAAGACTAGACTCGCATCATTTGGAAACGTATTAACGAAATAAACTGCTTTTTAGTGAATAACACTTTCACTTGCATTGGCTAAAAAATCAGGTTGTATTAATTGATAAGTGTCAAGAAGAGGTTTTGTCCCTTCAAAACGATGATCAAGTTGAGTACAAAGTGTGTCTACAATTGGATAGAACACAGTGACTTGGAAACAAGATTATGGGTCTATTAATCTCTCGTCTTCACTCAATTAATCAAAGTGTTTTCATCATTTTGTTCTGGCGAAATTCTTTGTATATTCCCCATCGACTACAAACATTTGATGCTTCAGAAACAAGTTCCTCAAACTTTCCACATATTTCGGTTATCCTTAGCAATAAATTACGCACTAACCCATATGCATACAACAGGTCCATGCTTTCAGATTTTAAGGATTTTGATACGAGGTTGCGATGCGCTATAACTTGACACTACACAACCAAAAGCAATACGAAATCAAAATTTTCAAGTTTGTTCTTTAGCTGCTTTGCTTCATTACTTTCCTTGTTTTTCCTCGAAGTCAAACAGGCGGGTAAGCATTTTCAACACGTCACAAAACCTGTATTTCAGTGCATACACTGCCTCATGTCTACCAGCCCAGCGAGTTGAATTAAGATTTTTCAGTTTTATTTCGAATTCAGTGAATCAGTATAAGCCTCGATTTCGTACACTGACTTCAAATCTTGTCAGTGCAAAAATACTATGATCAAAAAAGCACTTTTAATGGTTTAAAACAACTTGCAGACCACTCTGTTTCCTTCCACAGCATCCTTTAATACTAAATTAAGGTTATGTGCAGCGCAGTGCACAATGTATGCGTGTGGGGCTTTTTTCTTTAATACGCTGCTGCACTCCACTGTATGCCCCACTCATCACTGCAGCCCTGTCATCCACATTTGATCAAATCCAAGTTTTTCTCTTCCGATGAAGTAAGTGTTCTGCTGCAAGACCTTGGGCAGACTGATCTTTTACCTCTCTAAAGGATACAAAAGTTTCACATATTTTGATATCGTCCCCTCTCATCATTAACTGATTTGATATACCTGTAAACTTCCCTTAACTGATCAACTTTAGCGATGTGCTGAGTGGTATCTAAAATAAATATTAAAAAAGCACTTTTGAAGTGTAACGGTCTTTTCATTATTGATTTCTAAGGCTAATAGGTTTATAAGTTCATTCTGAATTTTAGGACTGAGGTATTTCACAGTCCCTTGCGAACGCTGAATCAATTCTTGCAGTACTGGGTCATGTTTTGACAAGAGCTAAACTATCGAGAGAAAGTTTCCTTTGTTGCTACATTCTAACTTTTCACTAGATCCACGAAATGCGAGATTATATGTTACAAGTGTTGAGGTCACATTTATCATTCTTTCGAGAACTTTTCGCCAGAATCTTCTTCCATTCTCCAAATTATTGTCGAAAACGTCTTTGAAAGTACGTTTTCGGCACTTCCCATAAACTACACAAGACTGTGTGTGGCTTTTGGATGCTTCATGAACTAAAATAAGTTCTGAAATATGCTTTCAGCCTCGAACTCCGGTTGTTATATTCAAGTGCTTCCAATTGGCAATAGACTCAATCCAATTTTTTTTAGTAACATAACCAACTTCTTTTAAGCTTCAACCCTGACTTCGTGTTTGTACTATAATAGTTACTTGAAAAAGATCAGCCTTGTTCATTGATATCCTTGGGAAATGGTCCGTCAGATTGTATTGGACCAACTGCTACCAGCCTACGTTTCTTATCTTGATTTTCTATTAAAGTAGGAAAGACATCGTAATAGGCAGAATCTAGATCTTGCAAACAACTTGGTGTATCATTGGTTCGGTCTATCACAACTGCTTCGCATGAAGAATTTTGTTGATTCGATTTGTTGTCATTGTTTCAATTTCGACGTATCTGCACTTAAGTTCTGTGAAATTTTTATATCAGGAGAACTTCTACTTCATTTTCTTCCGAAGTGCCTTCCAAAGCTTGTCTCGTTGTTTTCTCCGCCCCTAAAAAGAAAATGTGTGTCAGGAAATCTGTAAAATTTTATTTTAAAAATATCGGAAAGGTCAAAGAGAGAAAAATATATATTTTTTTCCTCTTATATTTTAGAGCTATACATATATAGGCACATACATTTAGTATATATACGTATATAAGCAGGGCTTAAATTACGCCAGAGCCCGCCGGAGTTAAAAAAAAAATACACACTATAGAGGTACTGAAACTATTTGGAGGATTTTAATTGCTTCTGGGGCCTCTTGAGTGCTTAATCCACCACTGATTGTGTTTTATAGGAATGTCAAGGGACCGACAGAAACATTTGAATTATACACGTTCGAATTATTCAAGTCTGACTACTATTTTTACATGAATTACACATCACACTGAATAAAGCAAACCATACATACCTTTCTTATCACCATTCCCTGTCGAGTGGTTTCCACTGTCCAGCCATATTGACAACTTCTTCGAACATTTTGCAGCCTCCAAGTTTCTTCTTTTTAGAGTCCGTCTTTTTTGATTTCCACTTGGCTTGTGCCGAATTCGTTTTATAATATAAACTATTATCTCAATACGAGCAAAGTAAGACTAAACAGAGCCGGCGCTAGGATTTTGGGGCCCGGGGTAAGAGATCTTAGCAGTCACGTAACCAGTTGGGGGCGCTTGGTCGATTCATCGGTTAGGGCCCTCCCAAATGGGCGACCATTTGACATGCTTACCCCCCCCCCCTCTCTCCTAACGCCGGTCCTGAGACTAATTAATAAACAACACGCGTACTATCTGTACTATACGACTCTCAACTGCACTGACAGTCCGATACGAGCCTTCACGTAAGCCTTCACGGGTGATTTCCAATTTTGCACAAACTTGCTTCTTTTAAACGTTCACTATCAACAACCTACTCAGTCAATTTCTAAATTGCCACTGACTTCACAGTAACAAACGTCATTGTTCATAAATACAGTGGTGCCACAACTAATTAACGCCACCTATTGTTCGATTGTAAAAACTTAAAAGGCAACCCTCGTAATGATGAGTAGTTAGCAAACGAATAAATCATCATGAAAAGCACTAGCTCACTGCACCTGCCAACCTGCATTTGACACATCACTCGGCAGGCACCTGGAGCGACATACACATTCGATTCGACATTCTGCTCTAGAGCTGCTTTTGCATGTGAAGCGTATGGAGTATATAAATGGACACGCAAAAACATTTCCTCCAGCACTTTGATGGATTTTCTTTATTATTAACTTTTACCTAGGTGCTGGGTATTAGATATTAAAGTTAGATTAGATATTAAAATAAAATAATTTTTTAACCATCAGTTTGGTGCCCCTCGGGCTTGGGGGCCCCGGGGCAGTGCCCCGGTGGTAGTTACGGGCCTGCGTGTATGGTGCTTAACCATATGATTTCTACACGTGAATCTAGCTTGCTGAAACTATTCATTAATTACTTGCTCACTGTAATAGCTAGTAACTGGAAATTTGACTTGTCAATTGCTGGGGAGGAATCACACATTCCATTCAACATTTATTCGTTCCTTTACATTTGTACTTATAAGCAAACTTAATAGTAATATGGTCTTAAATGTTAATTCGTGTAAGAGAAAGATGCCCATAATGCTTAGATGTTTTATAGAGAAAAGCAAGAATTATAGATAAGTGAATAAGTGATATATCAAGGAAGATGTTGAAAACTTTGAAGTTGATTCAATAAGTGTCATATATAAACAGTAGTTAAAGAATATTTCCAGAGAGCAGATATTTAATTGGAGAATCTACACATATTTATCCTTCATTTCATTTTATGTCTTGTTCAGTGTTAATTCTGGTGAGGGTTTGTAATAAATTGTAACTTTCGCAAGTGTTCATCTCACTGCATGGGCATAAAGTTGTGGAGAATATGAAGTTTTTATGAAGAGTAACTGAGGATATTGTGGCGAGACAGTATAAAAGCCATGTGTGTGTTCGTGTTGAGCGGTGGAATCAGGACGATCCGATTGTTGAAAGTGTGACGCAAGATGCGAGTTGAATTGTTTAGGGCAGTCTGTGACTCACAGTCTTGGAGGTCGGACACGGTTGGTTGCACGTGGCAGTGATTGTTTGGCGGTGCGTCTGGCACTATCGTGTGGACCTGATGAAACATTATAAGTACGCCGCCGTCGTGCAGATAAACTGCAGTGTTTCGTAAATAGCAGTGAACTCGTGGGCGTTGAACTAAAGCATCCATACCAAGTGATAATAGTGTAGCTCAGAAATTGCAGTTTGTAGGAGAAGAAGTCCTGGATAGCTTTTATATACGGTCAAATTATAATCGTTGGTGGTGTTCGGTGAATAAATTGAAAGATTATCTATATGGCGACTTTGTGAATAATTAGTAGAAGAACCTGCAATCCATTGATACCTAGACGAACAACAATTACCCCACACCAAGCGGCTAGTGCATTATCGCCGCTAGCAGACGCCACTTTATCGTTACAATATATCTCTGAAGTATAATTTGATAATTTTGGTATTAAAGTACATTGATATAACTCAAATGTTTTATTTATAAATAATGTAGTTTTAAGTTGCATTTTTTCCTTTTTTTATTTGAATGAGGTGAAACCATGTAAAAATGGAGTGATATTTTCGAAGGAGAATATTTCTGAAGTCATTTGGACTAGTTTTGGATTATGAATTTTAAACTGCATTCAGATAAAATTTACTTTCAGTAACTTGGATGAAAAGTCACATAACTTTAATTTTCCAAATACATGATCAAAATTAGTTTTTTTTTTTTTTTACTTGCAGTTTTACACCTTGTCGACATTGAGGTCATTAGTGGCAGGATAGGACTGGGGACAAGGAACAGGAACAAATTTGGCCATAGCCTTTTGAAGGAAGCATCCTGGTATTCGCCTGGAGTGATTTGGGTAAACCATGGAAAACCCAAATCTGGATGCTCAGAGGGGGATTCGAACCGGCGTCCTCTCGAATGCGAGGCCAGAATGTTAACTGCTCACCCACCACGCTCGGTTTCAAAATTACATAAAACAGCTGCAAGCTTATAAGAATCCAACAGTAAAAATATGTTTACAGTCATTTTCTAGTAGTTTTTATGTACAAAGCAGTTTATTAAACATTAAAGTTTGATCACAGTGAAATGTAAGCATGAGAAAATGGCGGGATGTCATCATAGATCCTTAATAACAAGTTTTGAAAGTATGAAAGAAAGCTATACAAACGAGAGTAGATGGAAAATAAAAAACCAATCAAAGAAAATTAAAATCTATAAAGTTTTACATGATTTACAGCTCAGTAGCACCTGTATTTTCGGAAATAAGCAATATCAAAGTTTTTTTTAATTACTGCATAATAACAGTAAACAGAAGTTTTCAATACAAAATACACTTGGAATTCAGCCATGTTATATATCAAAAGTTAGGGGAGGCTCTTTAGAATATTTTAAATAAAGAATCAGCACATAAGATCTAAGACTTTTCAAAGAAGAGGAAATTTTAGTTTGAAAACTTCAGGAATTTTATTATTAATGAACGATTGCACTTAGGGAAAAATTTATAAAGACTTAATTTGATATTCAGACTGAGAGCTATAAGACATAAAATTTTCAGGAAGATCAGAGCAAAAAAATAAAGATTAGGGTTGCATAAGAATCAAGAAGATTGCATCAGAAAACCAATCGGCCATGATGAAATCAGTGGTCTATCAGGCTTGGTCAAGGGAGGACGTGTGTGTGGGGAGCAAGTTGCGCCTTGCGCTAGGCGGAAAAGTGTTAACGCGGAAGTATTGTGATGAAGAGTAGTCTGCCATTGTCCTTTAGCTTCAACATCTAGTAGAAGTGAGGTTTGGTTCTCAATGATATAGAACTTTGGTAAATCTTGAGGGTCATTGGGAGCTACTTGTATCACTGATTTAACCTACAATCAGTATTTTGGAAAAGAGTCTGTTGTCTTAAATTTTGGTACTGTATGATGTACAGTGCTTTGAACAATAAACAGTTTTGAACATTCAGTAATAGCCTAAAGTGGAAAATTATTTATGAACATACCTTCATCTCCTGGTGTTACTACAGGGGATTGGCGACCAAAGACAAAGACCCATAAGGCAACATTAACGGTTAGAATTTAAGTACAAGCTTTATGCAGAACCCCCAGCAAGCGGTTAGCCTTAACAGAAATTATTCAAGGAAACCTTTCATATGTCGATTCAGTAATAAAAATGATCTACTTGAACCTGTAAATCACATATCCAATTTTTTAGCTAGAATGTCACGAGATTCTGCAGTTTCTACATCATGAACCAGACAGTTAAAGAATCATATTTAAATTTAGGGGGATTTTGAAAACAAGCTTTGAGATTCTAACTTCAGAAGACCTTAACCATCTACAAGTGAGATTAGAAGATTTGTAAACTGAGTTATTGACAAAGATACACTTCTTAGTAGCTCATACCTACAAAATTTGATTCAAAATGTAGAAACGGCTGTTGTAGCTTCATTAAGGAAGATAGAATAGTGATAGTGTGGGGAATAGTATTGATAGAAATGTGAGTTATAGTACACAGAAAGACCTGAGGAAAGTGATAAATCAGGCGCAACATACCAGGGTTGAACTCGTATGTCCTAGGTAGCCATTACCGGTCACAGTTGAACCACACTGTGAAGCGGTAAATGTGAAAATGGAGGTAGTACTCGGAAAAGGCATTAGTTCTGTCTTGCAGGTTGTGACTGTGAACACCACTGGTAGGAGGGGATTCACTACACATGGCGCACACCTAAACAGAATGGGCAAGCGGCTTTCTGAGTTATCAGCTAAAGCTGTTAAAAGAGCCCACTTAAAGTGATGATGGGATCAGGACTATGCCTTTTTTAGGTTCGGGACTGCTGGTGAGGGGATGGAGATAGATGACCAAAATGATACTGATCATAGATCCACAATTGGGGGAAAAAATGCTAAAGAAATAGACAAAGCTGCTGAAACAATATCTGATGGGGGCAGAACTAGGAAGGAGAAGGTTAATGTTGAAAATATCACAAAACCAGTAATAAGAATGTTACTGGTGAACTGTATAAGTCTAATGAACAGAGTAATAGAATTTGAAAACTTATTAGAGATACATAAACCACAAGTAATTATAGGGGTAGAGTCTTGGTTAAAATATACAACGAGATTTTCCCAATGGTTGCAGGGGTTTCATAATGGTTGGCAAAGACTATGACAATTCACTGTTGTTTATATATCATGACCACAAGTTGCTTCTGAGGTAATAAAAAATCAGGGTGTTGGCTGCTTAATGTAGTGGAATAATGAATGATGAGGCTCTTGGGGAGAAACTAAATTCATACTTAGAGTTCAGAAGTGAGAAAAGAATGGTTTAAATTTACCAGGCATAAACTGGTTAGGAAATAAGATGAATAACACAAGGGAATGCCTTAATAAGGGAAGAAGTCTTTAAACAAATGGTAGGGCTGAAAACAAGGGGATGAAACATGTTGGATATATTTCCAATAAAGTACAATGATAACCTAGTGGGGTGTCAAGTAACTAAAGGCATATGAGATCATGAAGAAGTTCTGATGAATATTAGATGATTCAGTAAGCCTCAAGGATGAAATATGTACAATTATAAAAAGGCACAGATTTTTAAATGGAAGAGAAATAACGGGGACAGTTTAAGCAAATGGCAGGATGACTCAAGTACAGTAGAGTAAAACTGTGAAGAGTTTAAGGACATAAAAAAGGGTGAAGAAATATTTATTCCAAAACAGAAAAGAAAGAGAAGTACGGAACATATGTACTATAATAGGGAGGTGAGGCAATTAAAGAGGTTGGCAAGAAGATAACAAATTTAAGAGACAGCAAGGCAGTAGTGAATACTTGAAATAACTAAACAAGGAATTAGTAATAGCAAAGGTGACTAAAGATGGGTATATGAAGAATATTATTGAATGAATCTAGACATTGCTATTGTCATGTTAGAAAACTGAGGGAATGGAGAAGTTATTGATGATTTGAGAAAGGAAGAGATTTTAAATAAATGGTTTAGTGAGACCACTAGAGACAGTGATACAGGAGTGGGATGGTGTAAATCAGAGAGAGAGGTTAGCCACACAATTAGAAATGAGCAAACCAAAAAATAAAAAAAATAAAATGAAATTCATCCTGAGGATATTATGAAGGAACTAAGAAAATTGAAAAAGCATAAAGGGGCTAGTGCAGGTAATATTACTATGGATGTCTTAAAGATAGCAGGATGTAACATGGTAGCTTAGCTTGAAATGTTATTTAAATTTATTCTGGATACTTGCTATTGACCATAGGACTGGAAAAATGTGAAAGGAGGAGTCACAGAAAGGGTTGGAAATTATAGGCCAAGCAGTTTGACAGCAGTGATAGGTACATTAATGGATTGATATGCAATCAAAAATATGTGTGTGAGGAATGTAAATGGTTTTCAAGTCAACAATATTACTTTAGGCAAGGAGATTCGTGCAAATCTCGGCTAGTAGGCTTTAAGCAAGATATTTTGAATGAAATGGAGACCAAATTGATAGTACAGCACCAGATATTCCAGACTTTTGACAGACATGAGCCATAATATGTTTTAACTAAGCTAAAAACTATTGAGGTGGATGAAAAAGTGATATCCTGGGTGGAAAAATTCTTAAAAGGTAGAAAGCAAGAAATCAGGGTAGGAAATGCAGTATCAGAAGAAGTGGAAGTGAAAACACGAGTGCCACAGGATAGTGTATTGGGCCATTTCTGTTCATTATTCTAATAAATGATTGTGATGTGAGTTTACTATCAGAAGTTTGCATGTTTGCAAATGATATAATGCTATATAATAGGATAAAAATGGCTGAATACTTAACAGGATATCTATGAGGCGTATTTTTTAAGTAAGTACCCTTTTGTCACACCGTGGCTGCAGCGCTACGGTCGGCATTCCGCGCATGTGCACTGGGTACCTGCATCTCTTGCCTACACACTGACACCATTACAGTCTAATTCTTCCTTGTTTAGGTTGTTCACTGAGTGTTTAAAATGCCTCCGATAATCGTGAGTCCCGCCGACTGTGAAGTACGGGCTGTTATAAGATTTCTTTGTGCTAAAGGCCTAAAACCGATCGATATTCGTCGTGAGATCTGTGCAGTTTACAGACAAAACATTATGAGTGATGGAATGGTGAGAAAGTGGGTGAGAGCATTTAAAGATGGCCGCACAAATGTGCATGATGAACAACGGAGTGGGCGTCCTTCGGTCGTTAATGAAAGTTTGGTGCAGAAAGTGAAGGTGAGAGAAAACAGACGCTTTACAATTTCCTCCTTGTGTGATGACTTTCCTAATGTTTCTCGCAGTGTTTTGTATGGCATTGTGACCGAGCACTTGAATTACCGAAAATTGTGCTCACGTTGGGTACCGAAAATGTTAACGGATGTGCACAAAACAAAACGTTTAGGCAGTGCATTGACTTTCCTTGAGTGGTACCACAATGATGGTGATGATTTCTTAAGCCAAATTGTTACGGGCAATGAGACATGGGTGGCCTATGTCACACCTGAATCACAGCAACAGTCCATGGAATGGCGGCATTCAGAATTCACCCAAACAAGTGAAGTTCAAGCAAATGATTTCTGCCCAGAAAATCATGTGCACAGTTTTTTGTGACAGAAAAGGAGTATTGCTTGTGGAAATTCTGCCTCGTAATGAGACAATCAATGCAGCAGCTTATTGTGAGACATTGAACAATTTGCGCCGTTCAATCCAGACCTAAAGATGTGGCAAGTTGAGCAAGGGCATCGTTTTGCTGCATGCCAATGCCCATCCGCATGTGGCTAATCAGACCAAAGATCTCATCACATCTTTTCGATGGGAAACTCTAGATCATCCTGATCTGGCACCCAGTGACTACCATCTGTTCCTGCACCTGGGCGGTCAGCGTCTTGAAGACGATAACGAAGTCAAAACAGTTGTGATGCAGTGATTAACAAGTCAGGCGGCTGACTTCTATGAGGAGGGTTTTCAAAAACTGGTACTACGTTATGACAAGTGCCTCAATATTGAAGGGAATTATGTAGAAAAGTAGAGTAAGGTACAGGCTTTCATGTAAAAATAAAATTATTGAGATATATTTGCACGTCTTTTTTTAATTTCAAAACGGTACTTACTTAAAAAACATGCCTTGTAGATGGGTAGGTCAACATGGAATGAAGATAAATGCAATTTATTTGATACACAGACAAAAAACTAAACATTGATTATGATAATAAGGTGGAGAAAGAATTGCTTGTTGGAGACTTGAAAGGTAAATATCTTGGCATAACAGTTGATAACAAGCTCAACTGGGCAGCACACATTTGACAGGTAGTAGGAAAAGGTTTCAAGATTCTTCACTTGTTGGAGAGAGTGATAAGGGGATGTACAAGAGAAGTAAAGGAATTGAGTTACAAAAGTTTGGTTAGACCTTTGCTTGGATATGGTAGTGTAGTAAGGGACCCACATTTTGTGTATCAAATACAGGAGCTGGAGGGTTTTTCAAAGAAGGACTAGATTTGTCTCTGGATATTACCACAGAATATAATCAGTAACCATTATGATAAAGAAGCTGAAATGAGATTTATTGGAAGACAGTAGAAGAGCAAAGAGAGCCATGGGAATGTACAAGGCGTATATTGGTGATGAGACGTCGAAAGATATTTGTGTAAGAATTGGCAGTAGTGTTTGGAAGAGAAAATATGACCATGACCACAATCTGGCACTTGATTTCAGTCACAAGGGCTTGGAAAGATTTTCTTTCATAGGTAAGAGGGTAAGGGACTGGAATAAGTTACAAAAAGAAATGATGAATAATTTACCAAAAATTCTGAAGGAGTTTAAAGTTGATATTTTTAGAGGGCAAAAGTAGACAGGTACAGTATTGGAGGAAATTGGGCGTGTAGGGAAATTGCCACCGGAGTGTGCGCTCCATCCCAATTAAATTAGATGAATAAAGTAATTACTATTGTCATTAGCAATGCCATCAGCTTATGAAGTAATGGTTAAACACAGAAAGACTGGAAAGAAAGCATTCATAACATTTCCACAGATTATTTTGACATAACTCTGATTATAGCAGGAATTTTACTATGGAAGTTATGCAATTTTATTGAATGGAGAATTGTCAGGAGTTAGATAAAGATTAACATTCTAGGGGTCCAAAGAAGCATTTATTTGATGGTTCATTTTTTATAAAGACTAGAATTGGGCATTTTATGCATGTGAAGATTTGAATGTAAAGGTGTGGTTTTGAAAATAACTAATGTTTTGGTAATAAATATAGTTAAGGGGAAATAGAAGTTAGATTAAAAAAACTAGAGAATAAGAGAATTATTACCAGAATAATGGTTTGTTGAGGGTGTTTTAAGTGAATATTTTAAGTATTTGGATAATGATGAAAAATGTGTTAACTTCAAATCAGATTTCTAATAAAAGTATGATACTATATAGTTCTGGGATTTGGCAACAGAATAATGTTTCTAAAAGAAGTCAGTTAATAATAGTAATTACTGGTATAAGGAAAATGACAGTTTATACTGCATGACTAAAAAATAATTGCAATTTAGAAGTACGATCCAAATTTGGAACTATTAACGTTGTGTGGAATTTTTAAATTTGAGCATCAATTCCAAGAGGCCGTAAAACAAACAACCTACAGCAACTATATTCAGAGATAGCTGTCCTACTTGAAGAATGTTATGATGAAAACCCTTTTAGTGAGTAAACTGCGCAGGCAGCACAGAGTATTCTCTCCTCAATATCTGAGGGAACAGTGGACAAAGCTGACGTCAGAATGTGACGTGAGCAGGAGCAGCCAAAAATCATGGATGTTGTTATGGCTTCTAGTTAATGAGCCATCACTGACCAATGAGAATATCAAGGCAGATTAACCCCTGTTAAATGGCAAACTTCCGTGCACTGAATTGGAAAAAATTCAATACAACGGAAACTCGACCAAGAGAGCAAAACACTTTCTCAACTTAACTTGAATTGACCCTCAATTAAGAATTTTGGCCCTGCTGCTTCAGTTGATGAACAATCGTGTCCAATGTGCAAGATCCCCAGAATCTGGAGAAAAGCTAGAGGTTAGTAATCATCAAGCCAGGAAAAGCTCAAAATGATTGATAATGCTAAAGACCTATTTCTCTCTTTATAAGATGTTGTAAAGGTTCATTCTTCAAAGACTGATAGACTGAGCCTTTCTTATTTTGCAACAAGTTGGTTTCAGAGCAGTGAAAAGATGCACTCAGAAGTTCTGAAACTAACCCAGAAGATGGTTTTGAAAGACATCATATTAAGGGTGCAGTGCTCATTGACTTCTTGACAGCCTGAGATACAGTCAATCACCATATTTTCGTGGCAAAACTTTATACTGTCACCAAAGACTATTCTCTTACTTGTATTAGAAACCTCCGGTAGAATAGGACAAAGAAGCAGGTGGAGAACACAGAACAATGGCTTACTCCAAAGCAGTTTTCTTGCACCATCTTTGTTAAATGTCTATACTAGTAACCAGCCACTCACTACTTGTAGGGAACCTGAGCTTCATACATGCAGATGACTGCACAATTATTTCCCAGGATGATAGTTTTGAGGGGTTAGCATTGTCACTAAAGTTTTTAGCCAATGCTTTAATCTCCCAATGTAAGAATACAAATGGTAATCAGTCACAATATGCATGAAGTAGAGAACCTTTAGCCATGTTTAGTATAATTACATTGTAAGGGTTAATAGTAGGGTTAACCTTTACCCATATGGAACATATTTATTATCATTTCTTGTATGCAGCAGAATCTTAGAGTCAATATTGTTCTAATAGATAATAATTGAAGATTAGTTATCGATAAGTACATAAGCTTCTGATCTAGAAAGACGCTCTATTTTTACCTTCCATTTGTTTGGAGTGACACTGGTAGATGTGGTGAGATTGGTTATGAAAGACGTTATCTTATTAAGACCACAAATCATTTTTTATACTTAACCAAAATGACTTCCAAGAATGTGAATCAAATATGGTTGAGGTATGTTCAATAATAAAATTGCATGATGCATGAGATAGTAGTTGTGAATCTGGTATATTCTTTTCAGATAAACATCCATACTTCTCAATGAGAGATATTTTCTCCCATCAAACCTTATTTTTATAAATTACACTAAAACTGAATTTTTACCATGTTAAATTCTACCACTTTTTGAGGGGTTAGCATTGTCACTAAAGTTTTTAGCCAATGCTTTAATCTCCCAATGTAAGAATACAAATGGTAATCAGTCACAATATGCATGAAGTAGAGAACCTTTAGCCATGTTTAGTATAATTACATTGTAAGGGTTAATAGTAGGGTTAACCTTTACCCATATGGAACATATTTATTATCATTTCTTGTATGCAGCAGAATCTTAGAGTCAATATTGTTCTAATAGATAATAATTGAAGATTAGTTATCGATAAGTACATAAGCTTCTGATCTAGAAAGACGCTCTATTTTTACCTTCCATTTGTTTGGAGTGACACTGGTAGATGTGGTGAGATTGGTTATGAAAGACGTTATCTTATTAAGACCACAAATCATTTTTTATACTTAACCAAAATGACTTCCAAGAATGTGAATCAAATATGGTTGAGGTATGTTCAATAATAAAATTGCATGATGCATGAGATAGTAGTTGTGAATCTGGTATATTCTTTTCAGATAAACATCCATACTTCTCAATGAGAGATATTTTCTCCCATCAAACCTTATTTTTATAAATTACACTAAAACTGAATTTTTACCATGTTAAATTCTTGTACTCTTATAGTTAATCGTGTGCAACCAAAAGAGTCTAAAACCATTTACAAATTGTTGATTAGTGGATCAGGATTGTTAATAAATGCAACAGAAACGTACACACTACCTCACAATGAGTTTTACCCTGCTTCACACCGGACCTGGTTAGGCCATCATCGGAGATACCTGGGTTACTAACCCTCTTACAATTCACCCACTTACTCCACTACCTAACAAAAGTATCTACCACTAAGAGGCCAATGCTAACAGGGGACAAAGGCCGACACTCTTGTTCACAATACTTTCCTCGTAACATTTGAAGTCACAGTTAGGATCAACTATGCGAACCCATACCACACATTTCATGCTGCTAGTAATACCCATTACCCACATCATGGAATTGGATAGTCCATCAGCAGCTTTAAGGAATGAACATTGTGCAGGCTGCTGAGGGCTTGTATGAGATATTATGAAGTGGCACACCCAGTAAATTCTGACACATCAAGTGATTGCCTTACATGGATTCCCTATGGGACATCTAAGGGGTTTCACATCCCCGAAACCAATAACACTTGTTCTCTTGTTAGAAAGGCTTCTCTTGCAATGATTTAAGAGTCACCAGTGTCACATGATCTCTCTACTGCACATCTAATGCACAGTGGCAGGCATCCATTGCTCTTTACTTGGGATTGGGTAGCTTGCCAACAGCTTTAAAGGTAGATGACATGCGGGCTGCCAGGAGCTAGTCTCGGATACTAGACTATGTGTGCCCTGACTCTTTTAAGTGATCCTTGTGCCTATTCAAAATGCTGCAGACCATCAGACAGTCTGGAGAGACTTCAGAACACCTGGCATTAAAATTATTAGAAATCATTAAGCTTTATCTTCTCCAACGTACTATTTGTCAAATTTCACCTACAGAATTCATCACAGTTCTAGATTATCAGAATAAATCTAACTTTTAACACATAAATTATGGAAGAACTAGTTAAATACTATAGAGTCTGATCAGCTTATTGCAAATTTAGAATCTCAGATTCAGAACTCAACATAGGGCATAATTATTACTGTAAGTGTATCTATTGTTAATTTCACTTTTAGTTTGTCGGATTCTTATATTTTTGGTGTTATTAACGTAAATTACCAAAATATGAAAGTTCATTTATATATTTGATAGGATAAAATACATTCTCCCAGCCACAGCATTTACGATTTATTTTGCACCAAAATACAGCTGGGGAGGGATACTTGATACACTATTAGCTTAGGTTAACAGATGCCAAAACTGCATTCTGCATAAAAAAAACCATATACCTTTTCAACCTGTGAATCGTACAAACAAAGCATGGTACTCAATGTATGTTAGCTGTTTATTCAAACAACAGTCATGTACATACATACTAATATAAAAGCTTTCAATCACAGTGACCACTCACATGTAAGTACTAGAATACAAAAGAGAAATGGAGTGTACATTAGGGTTACCAGAATTTTTTCTCCGAAGCCGGGGATGCTTCAGCACTTTTTCACTAAAATCTGGGGATGCTTTTGGCATTTGTCATAATGATGCGCTGCACTTTTATAAGTTATATGATTAAACGTTGGGTTAGCTTAAAAGAAAAATATTTATCAGTTATATATTTTGTATTTTAAAAGATATGGTACCTGATTTTACCTCCTTTATCAGAATCTGAACTCTCTGTTCTCTCTAAGGGATTGTCATTTTCCCCAACCCTGAAGTTTGAACATGCTGCTTTGGTCCGGGACTCTTTAGCATTCTGCCGTGGCATTACCACTTTGCCACACTGGATGGTAGTGATTTTCAGCATGGTGAGACTGAGCCCAGCCAAAAGCATTTTAAATCTCCATCCAAACTAGATCCACCTCTCCTTCCACAACACCATCCCCTCCTTATGTTCCAGGAATTCCTCTCTTCCAACCTGTCCTCAAAATCTTTCCTCAACTTCATTTCCCACTCCAACCACCTTAGTACTATTGATCCCCCTGCAATGAGAGAACTGTCTAAGAATAGGAACATCATCATTCTCCCAGCTGACAAAGGCTCAACGACTGTAGTCAGGGACCGCAGTGACTACGAGGCCAAAGATTTTAAACAGCTCTCTGATACCACCACATACCTTCCACTTCCTACGGATCCTACAACTTCAATATGCCAAGAAGTACGCACTCTCCTTGACCTCCAAGGCCTCTTACAAGGACTCCCTCTTAACTCTTTGTCCCTCCTTACCCCACAGAACCCCCTTCCTCCCATCTTGTACCTTCTTCCCGAGATCCATAAAACTGGAAATCCAGGGCGACTTATAGTTGCGGCATATGGGTCGCCTACTGAGCGGATTTCAACTTTTGTGGATCAGCACCTCCAGGCTTTGGTACAGAACCTCCCTTCATTCGTAAAAGACACCCCACATTTTCTTCAACGACTTTCCACAGTCCCCATTCCTCTACCATCTCCTTCGATGTCTCTTCCCTTTACACCAATGTCCCTCACAGTCAGGGCCTCAGTGCCATGGAACACTTCCTGGAAATGCGACCTCCTGACAGCCTCCCCAAGACATCCTTCCTCATTTCCTTGGCAAACCTCATCCTTTCTAACAACTACTTTTCCTTCAACTCTCAAATCTACCACCAGATATGCGGCACTGCTCTGGGCACCCGCATGGCACCTTCCTATGCAAACCTTTTCCTGGGTCGTCTGGAACAACAATCCCTCAGCAATCTTTCCATTAAACCTCTTGTGTGGTTCAGATATATAGATGACATTTTTATGATCTGGACCCACAAAGAGAATCACCTAATAGACTTCCTCAACTCCCTAAACAACCACTCCATCAACTTTACCTGGACATACTCCCACAGCCATGTCACATTTCTTGATGTTGACATTTCCTTGCATAACAGGCACCTGCATACCTCTGTTCATGTCAAACCTACAAATCTGCAGCAGTATTTTCATTTTAACAGTTGTCATCCGTCAAACATTCCCTTCCTTATAGTCTGGCCGTTCGTGGAAGGCACATCTGCTCTGTTGAAGAATCTCTTTGCCGATAGACACAAAACCTGTTTGTAGCTCTCATGCTACAGATTTTCATGTGCACAGCCACTCTAAGGCTGTACCCCTTGAAACTAACCGCAACCCCACTTTCGTCACTCAGTTCTTCCCTGCTTTTGAGTCTAATCCTTTGCCATGGGCATGACTTCCTACGTTCCTTTCCCGGTATGTGTACAATTCTACATAAAGTCTTACCCACTGCGCCATACATATCACCAAATCTAAAAAATATGTTGGTTCACAAGTACTCGCCCAGTAATTCCACTAAACTACCACAGGGATTGTTCCCTTGCAACAGACCCCACTGTAAAACATGCACCATGCATCCAACTACTACCACTTACTCCAATCCTACCACAGGTGAAACGTTCCCCATCATTGGTCATGCTACTTGCATGACAACACACCACATATATAGGCCTCACTAACAACCCATTTGCTATCAGAATGAATGGCCATAGGCAGACATTATATACTAACAATGAGGCTCATCAAGTTGCAAAACATGCCAGTTCCCACAAACTGAATAATTTTAACATCTGTTTCTCAGTTAGGGTGATCTGAGTTTTCCCTGATAACTCAACCTCCTCTGAACCACATAAATGGCATCTATCCTATCAGAATATCCTGGACACCAGACATCTCCAGGCCCCCATCTCCAGTAAATTTCTCCCACCAGACCCAGCACTTATTATCTCTACTATTTACATGTTTTATATTTCTTATATTCCTAATATTTTATTTTTCACTTATAGTTTTTCAAAATTTGATTTATATATGTATCCTCACTCAGTTATTATGTTGGTCTACCAGTTTCAATGATAATATACCGTCAACAGTATCGATACAATACTTGAGCTTTCCCCATGCCACCCCCCTCCTACACTACCATCTTCGGCAGTTACACCATTCATCAGACGGCCATCTCTGTGTACACAACTGACCCCACGTGGTGTCTCACTTCTGCGCAATTAAGGCTGTATGCCTAAATATTGCACTTTTCTTGTGGTTTTTTTTTTTTTTTTTTTTTTTTTTTTTTTTTTTTTTTTTTTTTTTTGTGTTAGTCGTTTCCAGCTGCTTTCATCTGTGGTAAGTGCCCCTATCCTTCTTTATATGTATATAAAACTAAGGATTGATAGGGAAATATGACCCAACACTTACCAAAGATGTAGGCAGCTGGGATGATGAACACAAAAAAACAAATACAGAAAAGAGCGCAATATTTCGGCCTACAGTAGCCTTATACGTGCAGAAGGTGAGACACCAGGCAGAGTCAGATATTTAGATGTGTACACAGCGACCGCCGTCTGGTGAATGGCGTTACCGGCGCAGATCGTTGTATAGGAGGAGGGGGAGGGGTAGGGGAGGAGAAGCTCAAATATTGGATCGATAATCGATATTGTTGACAGTATAATATCATTGAACGCGGTAGACCAACATAACAACTGAGGGCACATATATACACCAAATTTTGAAAAACTATACATAAAAAATAAAATATAAAAAATATTATATATATAAATATTAAAGATAATAAGTGCTGGGTCTGGTAGGAGGAATTTATTGGAGATTGAGGCCTGGAGGATAATATATATATATGAAGTAACACACTGTATATATGTAACATGTCTTTATATGTATTTTATTATTCCCCACAACACCCACCATCCATAATGTTGTCCTGTTGACAAATGGCCAACCCAAAAATTTCTATATCATGTGTGTTTTTGTCTTTTTCTGTGTGTTCATGCCCCACATTCTTCATCTAAAGTAAGTGGTGACTCATTTCCGTATCCTAATTTATTATTCCCTACTATTAATAACATGTCATTAAAATGATTATATTACTAGTGCTTTCATTATACACAAATATATGCATATGTATATCATTGCAGATTATTATTATGATAATCATGTATATGCAATATGATAGATATTTATATGATGCAAATATACCATAATGTAAGAATATAGCAAGCTACAGCTTGAAGCCCACACACAAGTATTATGTGGCAATCACAATATAATATATATTGCTTCTTGGTTGTATGGGTGATACCGCTTCATGATTTGTGCACCCAACATTTCGACCATCCTTATGCAGTCTTTTTCTGGACAGAACTGTGTCTTCTATCGGTGTGTGGTTCCGCTATATAGCCGTAACCCATGACCTGTCTAGAGAATTCAGTTCACCCAGCCAATCGGGAAGTCTGAACTGTCAGGTGTTTCTTTGGCCAGATGGGGCACAGTGCAGTCTGGTCAAGGGGGGGGGGGGGCAACACATGACCTGCTCTGTCCGCTCTAGCGATAGTCATGTGTCGTGTAGTTTAATATTGTCTGGACTTTTGGCAATTTCCAACGCCTCCTTGGCCACCAATTATCTTCGTGCACTATCAGGGTGGTGTTGTCAAAATTTATGGCATGATTAGCTTTGGCTGCATGCCATGCTGACTTCTCAGCATTATTGGATCAATATGTGTGAATATGCTCATGCAGCCTGTCCTCTATAGTGCGCCCTGTCCCTCCTACGTACATCCAGCCGCAGGGGTACAGAATCTCAAAGACCCCGGCAAATTGTAGTTGGAGCAGCTTGTCCTTAACTTTAACGAGCTGGTTACTGACTTTGCTGTGCACTTTATAAACAGGTTAAATGTCAATTTTTTTTAAATAGGTTTCCAATTCTGTCAATAACGCCTCTTATATAGCGTAGAACAACTACTTTGCGTTCCTGAGAGTGGGTTGATTTAATGTTGAATTGGCGTTTCTACCTGTCGTGGCTGCATGCAATGCCTGTTTAATATAAAGGTTGTGGAGCCATTGGAACTGAATGTGTGTTGGAGTGCCTCTAATTCCATCATCAAAAATTTAGCATCATACATTTTCGTTGCTGTGGGAACCTCTTTTTGTCGCTGGATGGTGATACAAGGTGGCATGTAAATATCTATTTGTATATGTCTGCAAGCAATAGACTGAGTGCCCAAGGTTCCCAATGTCATGTTATGATACTAGCACAACTAGGAACAGCAGCTGTCCTTGTTCTTCTGTCTCCATAGTGAAATTAATTTTAGGATATGTTTTGTTTATATAATCCAGGAACTTGACAAGGGCACTTCGCCCATGGTGCCACACAACGAAGGTGTCATCAACATATTGTAGCCGCAAACGAGGTTTGAGGGGCACGTTGACATTTTCGTCTTGAGCGCCTCCATAAAGATGTTCACTGCTATCGGCAAAAGCGGTAAGCCCATGGCCAATCCTTCCTCCTGGGAATAAAATTTTCCCATCATATTGAAGAATGTTGATTTGTGATAAAATTCAAATACGTCCATTCTTCTGTGATGTGGACTGATAGCTTGGTGCATATTATTGCCACAGCTTCTTCCACAGGTACGTTTGTGTAGAGTGACATGACATTAAAGCTCACTAGGATTTAAGTATTTTTAACTATGATTTCAATAACGTGTGAGTTATTTCTGACAGTCGAAACGATTTCTTCTGACAAGGGTTTTAATTTGATGGCAATGTAGTGCGCTAGTGGATGAGTTGGAGGTTTGCCATAAAGGAACTTCTGATTTGTGTATTTTTGGCAAGCCTTAGAAATGAGGAGTAGAGCTGTTATTTCTCTTCAGTCTAGCCTTGGTTTCTTGTTTGATCTCTGAAGAGTTGTTGACAGGAGAAGCTACTTCAGACCTCAGTTTACATAGAGGGTTTCTATCTAGTGGGGCATATGTCTTATATTCTAAAAGGCTCACAACCTTATTGTGGTATGGTTCCGATTTCATCAGTAATGTTGCATTTTCTTTTTCTGCTGGCAGTATAACAATATCATTCCATTGGTATAATCTGCATAGTTCTAGTCTTTCCTCTTGAGGTAGGTTACCTCAACTAAGGATTCGCGTTGGATTTGGTTAGCATGTTCCCAATGGCACTTTCTATCCCTGTGACAATGTCCAACGTCGGCAGTTTCATCGGTACCACAGGGAAGTTTAGTACTTTAGCCAGCAAATGAATGGAAGACGTACACCCTGATAGATAGAAATCCTCTATGTAAACTGAGGCCTGAAGTAGTTTGTCCCATCAACAACTAGTCAGAGATCAAACAAGAAACCAAGACTATACTGAAGAGAAATAACACCTCTACTCCTCATTTCTATAGCTTGCCAAAAATACACAAACCAGAAGTTCCTTTACAGCCAATCATCAGCGTAATTAACTCTCTGACTCATCCACTAGCCCGCTATGCTGCTGACAATTTAAAACCCTTGTCAGAAAGCATCGCTTCGACTGACAAAAAAAGTTCACACTTCATTGAAATCATATCATCATTCAAAATTAAATAACGTACATCCTAGTGAGCTTTGATGTCATGTTGCTCTACACAAACGTACCTGTAGAAGAAGCTGTGCCAATAACAAGCATCAAGCTATCAGCCCTTAACGTCTCAGATGAATGGGCGGTCTTGAGCGAGTTTTGTAACAAATCAACGTTCTTCCAACACGATGGAAAATTTTATTTCCAGATGAAAGTATTGGACATGGGCTCACCACTTTTGCCGATAGCAGTGAACATCTTTATGGAGGCGCTCAAGACGGAAATGTTGGGCAATGTGCCCCACAAGCCACATCTGTGGCTACACTATGTTGACAACCCCTTCATTGTGTGGCCCCAAGGACGAAGTGCCCGTGATAAGTTCCTGGATTATAGAAAAAAATCACATCCTAAAATTAATTTCAC
Organism: Vandiemenella viatica; assembly: GCA_031002005.1. NCBI lineage: Eukaryota > Metazoa > Arthropoda > Insecta > Orthoptera > Morabidae > Vandiemenella > Vandiemenella viatica. The sequence goes on from JARYHS010013630.1 coordinate 62,201,140, forward strand.
TATGGAAATGGAAGAACAAGGACAGCTGCCATTCCTAGATGTATTAGTAACCAAATGTGATGACAGGAACTTTGGACACTCAGTTTATTGGAAGTCAACTCATACCGATAGATATTTATATGCCGCATTGCACCATCATCCAGTGACAAAAAGAGGTGTCCTCATAACCTTGTGTACAAGAGTGACGAAACCATATCAAGGAAAGCTATTTAAAAAAGTTGATATAAAACATATCTGTAAAACACACAGCAAGGTCAATAACCAACTTATCAAGGTTAAGAACAAGCTGTCCCCACTACAGGTTGCCGGCGTCTATTAGATTCCGTGCACCTGGGGCCGGGTCTATGTATGAGAGATGGGGCACACTATAGGGGTCAGGTTGCATGAGCATATTCACAATTATAGATCCAATAACATCTCAAGGAAGTGTAAGAGGAACACTTCTTAATTTTTATAAACGATCTCGGAGACAAAGTGAAAAGCCTTTTTAGATTGTTTGCTGATGATGCGGTTATTTATAGGGAAGTAAGGAATTTGGCCAATTCCTTAGAAATTCAGCGTGATCTGGATATTATTTTGGCGTGGTGCACTGAATGGCAACTTACACTAAATTGTAAAAAGTGCAAGACAATGAGCATAACTAACAAAAAGGATCCAATTCTTCAGAAATATTAGTTAAACAATTCAGTTATTGATATGGTTGATTCTATGAAATATTTGGGAGTAACAGTACAAAGGAACATGAAATGGGACTTACACATTTATTCGTTAGTAGGTAGAGCTAATTCTAGGCTGCGATTCATAGGTCGAATACTGACAAATTGTAATGAAAAAACTAAGGAGATAGCGTACAAATCTCTTGTGCGTCCATATTTAGACTATTGTCCATTTGGGATCCGTTTCGTAAGGGGTTGATCGAAAGTAAACAGAAAGTACAGAGAAGAGCCACTTGATTCATGACCGCTTGCTACAGTCCTTATGCAAGCATCACAGAACTGATTAGTAGACTAGGCTACAAGTCTCTGGTAGACAGACGACGCACATTTCGTTTAAACTTATTGGTAAAAATGTGTACTCCCACTTTCACTTACGAGTGTAGTGAAATACTTTGTCCACCAACCTATTTGAGTTGAAATGACAGGAAAGATAAAACTAGAGAAATAAGGTGCCGCAATGATTCTTATATTAATTCTTTTTTCCCTCGTACCATTAGGGATTGTAATGCACAACAAAGAGATTAGCTTCAGTGCTGACCACCCTCTGCCACCCACAATTTTGTAAACTGCAGAGTATATATGTAGATGTAGAGAAGTTCTCATGGCATGCAGCCGAAAATAATCGTGCCATAAATTTGGAAAAACCATGCCAATACTGCACGAAGATCATTGATGGTCAAGGAGGTGTTGGAAATTGCCAAATGTAAAGACAATATTAATGAAGACAACAGGCTTAAATTACACAGCGCATGGCTCCCGCTAGTGCAGATGGAGCAGGTCATGTTCTCCCCCCCCCCCCCCCCAATCAGACTGTGTTGTGCCCCACCTGGTCAGCAAATCATGTGACAGTTCAGTCTTCCCTATTGGCCGTTTGAACCAAATTCTCTAGATGGGTCACGGGCCACGGACCATGGCTATATGACAGCACCACACAACAACAGAAGAGACAGTTCTGCTCAGAAGAAGAATGCAGAAGGATGGTCAAAACGATGGCTGCACAAATCAAGAAGCGGCATTACCCGGACAGCCAAGAACCATCTGACTCTGGCCGCGGAAGCCTATGATTAGAAACATAATATATGTTAAAACCATATAAAATTATGTCTACTGTTTTTGGTAAATAGAAATTATAGACCAAATAAATAAAACAATAAGATTATTGAGAATCATGTATTTGAATGTAATGTTGCACAACCAGCTATCCAAATTATGATCACAGTTCTAAACATACAATGTGTTGCCATTTTTTAAATTTTAACAAATTTTTCCTCAATCCTTTTATGTGGGGAGCATGCTAGGGTCTAGTGATCTGACAGAATTTTCTATCAACACTGAGTGAGTTAGAAACCTTGTGCATGCAACTGATATTTTCGCCCCTTGTTTATGGCTTGTTGATTTCAAGATCATTAGAGGGAGGAAACGACTGAGACAAAGAATGAAAAGGATTTTGGCCATGGCTTCTTCAAGGAACCATCCTGTTATCCGAGTGTTAGCTCCATCGCAATTAAAATTAATAATAATAATTTGCTTGGAGTGGTTTTGGCAAACAATGGAAACTGAAATGTGGACCCTGGACAGGGATTCGAACAGCATCCTCCCAAATGCGAGGCCATAGCAGTGATACCATCTATATCTGTTTAATTCTCACTCATATATTTAGTTAAATTTATCTGCTCAGAAAACAGCTAACAGCTTGCTCAATACTGGTTGCTTCCAATGTCACATCTGTAACAAAGCTGTAACTGCAAACTTATTACATTGTGGAATGTAAGGAACTTTTAACAAATAACTAATTTTTTTGTAGGGCAGTTAACTCGTATTTTGATAATTGTGGACTCATCTCTATCCGCATATTTGAAGTCAGAAAGTTAGGCACGAAAATAAGAATACAAGAGAGAAGACACAAGAAAAGAAGAGTTTCCAATGCAAATTTAGAGAATATTAGTAAATCACACACTCCTCGTAACTATTACAGTTGCTGTTAGAAGCACAATAAAATAGCCCTTTACGTGCAGCAACCTGTGCAACATAAATAAGGTTTCATACCAAAATTTCCAGTTGCTGCCTTCTTGCCTCCATCTCAGACAAGTGATGGCTCTGCTTTCCCTACCCTACCTTAATTTCATTGCCTAAAAGTATATTTCTTCTCATTCTGAGCATAATATTTAGAAATTTCTATATGATAAAAGATTTGCTATCAATAACAAATTACTTCTTAATTTAATAATTCAACTGATTAAAGTAACATTAATCTAAAACTCAAGTCAAACAACTACAGATCACATAAACAAGCAGCAAGGGCCTCTTGCTCACAAAATACTCTGGCCTCGGAAAACTGTGCTGATAACCTATTGCAGTATTATTTCTCCTTGCCCAGCTGATGTGCAAACAATCCATTATAAATTCTAAAAATCATTTATCATTCAAGAATACCCACAGTTTTATGTTATTTACCTAATACTTCCAGAGTTCTCTAAAATGAAGATATCTATTCTACCCAAAACAGATTTCAGCAAAAAACACCAAACAATTCTGGCTAGCAAATCACTTAAGAGCCTACTTTCTTTGCAATAGGCAACATTAAAAACACACAGACACAAGAGAGAAAGAAAATACAAGATGTTTGTATTATTAATCAACAGCTAGAAGACACACCATTAATTTTATAACTAATTCTGTTGTTATCAATGTTAAAATACATGCTACTTAGTTAAGAAAAAACAGTGATAGAACACATTTGACAACCCAAACAAATGGCTACTAATGATAAATATAACAAACATTCTTAAACTCACCCAGAATAAAGTCTCAGTGCTTCCTGTGTGACACTGCATTAAGTATTAATACATTTTTGTAGCTCTGCTTCGGTCTTCTTCTAGGACAAAACTGCACTGAGATGTGTTTTACATGCTCTATTAATCACAACGGTTGTTTTTAGCTGTGGGCGTGAAACACATCTCAGAATAGTTATGTACTAGAAGAAAACTGAAACAGATTAGCTGATTTTCCAGGAAGTGCCTGCACCCAGGAAGCATAGAAACTATTCTAGCTGCAGAAGTGTTCAATTACATACAATATATATTTGCACTGATATTATAAACAATGTACGGGTATTTATCTGACATATATCCTGAACATTTTGAAAAATTAAGTAGTATAAGCCAGAAAATAAAATTTCTGGATTTCAGAATAAATTTTATTTCAAAACATTTTATTTGTTTTAGTATAAAACAACATATTTTTTATGCTTATTAATTATGTATTTTTAGTTGCAGTACAGTGCATGTGAAAACAGAATTCTCTTTCTTAGGAAAAAAAATGCCATATATTAACTTCAGTGTGAATTCTTAAATATAGTCAGTAAAATCCTTCATCCTCTTCATGTACATACTCATCATGAGTGCCACTAAATACATCAGCTAACATGTGTTTTGGGATCTCTGATCCACGTACGTGAATCGTGTAACAAGCATTTTCCATTTTTGTTAGGCTTTGTCTTAGAACACTGAGCTTTCTTGTACATTCCTTGGGACCAGTATTACCTATCCGTAGAAAGCCTGTATAAATGTCTCTCACAAAAGCACAAGTCTGGAAACAAGTTTCAATATATCCCAGACCTACATTGTTTATGCACTTTCGCATAAGTTCCCCAGTTAAATCAGCAACCCCTAATATATATTCAGATTGAGGGATGAGGCAAACTTCATTTTTTACAGATTTTTCATCTTGAATTTCCATATCAACACTGTTCGGTTCTTCTGTGCTCTTACTGCAGGGAATGGTTTGTGGAGAAATTATATACATTAATTTTTTCTGTAAATGATCCCAAGATTGCAAATTATTGTCCTGAATGTAATGATAAAACGTAAATGCTTCTATAAATTCTTGCAAACCTGAAACAAAGAACAAGAGAAAATAAATGAAAATCCCAGTATTACCCAGCTAGTGAAATTAGGACTTGATACAAAAGTGGAAGATGCCAGTGTATACTTGGATCATAACAGGAAATTTATCTATTTCTAGTAGCCAAAGAAGTAACATAATATTTAACTTCCTACAGAATTAACTAAAGCATTTTTAACCCTTTGACTGCTGTTGACGAGTATACTCGTCATGCTACCAGCTGCCCCCGAGTGCTAATGACGAGTTTAGTCACAGCCGCCGGTTTTTCCCTGAGCACTGTTGACGAGTTAAGTCGCACCCGCCTGCCGCTACCTGAGTGCTGATGACGAGTATAGATGCGCCGCTACCTGAGTCATACAGCGGACTTCATGCCCCATTTCTCAATAGGCTTTCGCAGTTCTGGTTGCTAGCTTATCATCGGAATGTTTGTCTGTTGGGAGCCTAGGCTTCGCTCTAAAGTTCACTATTCAACGTAAATTACATCAGTCTTCTTTGTGTCCTGTATTTTATAAAGAAAATAGTAAAACTTCATGGGTGCATTGAGGAAGAAATCATGGTGATTCTTACGAGGAGCAACACTGGGGATGGAACTACTTGATTTTGATGGAAGTGATAGCTTTTCCACATAATCGGAAGGCTGTAGTCATGAACCATACTCGTCAGCAGGGGTGACAATGCAGTCTGATGTTTCAACAAGAGATGTTAGTTGTTCTGAAACTGAAGAATCAGAAAGTGATAGTAAAACGCTTACGAAGAAATTACTTCTTAGTGATAAATCTGACTGGAAAGAAAATGATTTTCGTCCAGTTAGTCATGCATTTGATGATACGCTATCGGGTCATGTGTGTCAAATAGGGAATGTGCCAAGTATTCTGTCAGTTTTCATGTTATTTTTTTTACAGAAGAACTGATGAAATATATAGCTGATGAAAAGAATCAGTTTTATATAACCACTATGGAGAATATTCGAGAATCAGTGCATTCTCGAATATCAAAGTGGAAAGATACTGAATATGATGAAATTTTTTGTTTCATAGCTATTTGTCTTCTGATGTGTCACGCGAAAAAAATTGAAAAGTAATGAATTTTGGACCAGAGATGTCCTTCTAAATACCGCAATTCTTGGTGAAATTATGTCAGGTACCTCTTTTTGTTACTCTGGTGAGATTTCGCTGGAAACCCCCCCCCCCCCCCCCTCCATTTCACCTCACGTAATTAATGGACAGACAATGCACAGCTTTGAAATGTTGAAAAATATGTTGAGTACTTATGTGGAACAAATTTCATCAAAGAAACAAAATTACGTATAATCGGGTAATTACAAAGCGAGGCAAACATTCAGTCCACATCGAGATATTTTGGGAATCTACATCTACAAAGATATTCCACAAGCCAAATTTCGGTGTGTGGGGGAGGCTGCTTGTGCAATTATCATTTTCAGGTGTCTTTTTATATTCGTGAATAGTGTGAGGAAAAATAGGATGCCTTTAACTCTCTGTATGAGTTCGAATATCTCTAATTTAACAGTCGTGGCCTGAAAACGATATGTAAGTGTGGAATTAAAATATTTCTAGCATCTTCTTCGAATCTACGCTCTTTAAATTTCAACAATAATACTCTGATACAGTAAGGAACATATAGAAAATTGTAGTTGTTATAAACGGGTATGCAGTAAAGAACAGTAAACTATTGAGGTAAATTTAAGAATCACGACACTTTTGACATAAGCTGCGAAAATCTAGTAAAAACTACAAGTAAGATCTAATTATTAGTGATGAAAAATATGGTTAGTGATTGTTTGATTCTGCAGTAATTTATTTGCAGAGAAACTATGTAGTGAGAGTATTTATTGTGTATCAGCCGTGAGAGGTAACACCAGGAATATTCAGCACTGGGCGCTCCATCCCCAGGAATAATCACTTAGCACAGGCAGCCAGCCTCAGCGCGGCAGGTAGACGATCCACCATCAGCAGTCAAAGGGTTAAGGAATAAACATTGGCAAAAATCTTTCTTATTCTGCAAGAAATGTTTAAATAAATATATCAATGAAATGATACACGGAAAAAATCTATAAACATAACCCTTAGTTGTACAGATTGCTATGTTACAGGTAACCTGTACATGTGGCAGTCAGATAAAGGCAAGAGAGAGGCAACAAATAAAAAAGAGACTTTTTTCCTGCAATCCAAATTCGTTTTCATTTTTGTCTTATACCATGTTTTTATTATTAACACAAAAGAAATAAAAATATTTGCATGAAAGAACCATCACATACCAAGGATGATGACAAGAATACACAACCAGCATGATGGTCTCCCATCATTTTATGTTAAGTGTTGGTTGCTTCATCTATCTTCATTTCTGATTTTAATTTGCTCATCAGCTTAACCTGTTTCTGATCTGAAATGGGTAACTGTTGTCAACAGTCTCATTACTTCCACCCACTGTGTCTATTTATCCCTCCATTGCATTAAAACACAAAATGTTAGTTATGTCCAAGTTTCTAAAAATTTTGCATCATGTTACGCTGAAAATCCATGATTCTGCTGATTAATCTAAATTCAGTACTAGGTCAGACAGGGACAGGGTACAATTCTATTCTGTTTAAGGTAAGACATCAAAAATAATTACAAATGGTTCATTTATGTGATGTCACTTTCTTGAAATTTACCTTCATGTATACATTCTGTATATGTGTACAGAACATCTACTATTTCTTTATGAACGTGGTATTTAATGGTATTAATTGTCATAACTAACTTGCCAGTGACTGGTGAGGTAGAGGGAGACTATGAAAACAATAATAATGGATGAATATAATATAGGGTAAGGCATGGGGGGAGGGAAGGAGGGTAGAAATGGAAATATGTACAAAGGAGAAAAGAAAAAACATATGAGAACAAGGCAGAAAAATAAAATTTTCATATATTAACTTAAACATGATAAGCACCATGAAGAAAGTAAAAAGACTTTGGTGAACAGTGCAGGGAGGCAATTCAAATAGAAACAACAATGGGTAAGGAAGGAGGTGGGTCCAAGAATAGTGGAGAATATAAAAATTATAATAATAGTTTTTAAAAAGACATGTTACATCTATTATCTATGGCAACTGGTGGTTTCTGTTGGAGAAAAAGAAGTGAAGGATAAACTGGTAAAGGACTGGAGATGAGAAGTGAATTGAAGATTATTTCAAGCTGAAAGTAATGGGGAAGGACACGTGCCTGATGTGCTCTTTGTAAAAGTACAACTTCAGAGGAGCTGACACTAACACTGAAGTACTGATGCTACGGGTGTCATTTATATGGCATGAGTAGCAACAGGATGTATACCACTCTTCTCCCCCTTATGGCTGTATACCTCATCAACATCAAGTGGTGGGAAAGGACTGGGGACCAGGAATAGGAAGGAAAACAGCCATGGCCCTTCAAAGGAACCATCCCAGCATTCACCTGGAGTGATTTGGGAAAACCATGGAAAACTCAAATCTGGATGGGCAGACGGAAATTCGAACCCACATTCTCCCAGATGCTAGGCCAAAATTTTACTGCTCCCATGTTCAGTGTATACCATTTGTCATTTATATTGAATATGGTTGGATTTTTTTATCAGCCCTGTGTAGAATTTATTTGCTAATTAACTGTAAATTAATGTCAGTTTCAAAGCTTTTCCAGCGTAAAGATGAAATATTTGAGTACCAGTAAAAAAAGACCTGCTGGCATGGCCTTCTATGCAGGATGGGCCTTGGCAGGGAATTCTGACAAATTAATACCACAATGTAGGACAGGAGTCACTCAACTATTGCCAATCCCAAGACTAGAAGTCAAGAAAAACAACTGACAAATGAGGTGTTAGGGGCATCAGTTCAAAGTTGCTAGAACTAATGTGACAGGCATAAGAAACAGAAACATGCACCAAAAATTTTCTTTCTTGTAAGGTAAGTACAATGACCACTTCTGAGCATTGAAATATCAAGGTCATTCAACTAATGAAAGACTATTAAAAGTAAAGCCTCTTGGTCACTGAGATTGCAGGTTAGACTGAAATCACAAAATTAAAAAAAAGGTGTCATATCCTAAAAATCTAAACATGACTTTAATTAAAAGCACGAAATCAGAAAGAATGACAGCTAGGGACAAGACACTATAGGTTATATAGGAGACAATTTGGAAAAGTCAAGGTCTCGACACCAAACAGAACTGACAAAAACAGATGTAGATAAAAACAACCTGACTTAATGAAAGAAAAATGCTATAGAAAATGGAGAAACAAATAATTGCACATATCTTTAAAGCAAAATAAATATGAATGAAAAGGACAAAAGAGGAGTATCGATATATAAAATAATTTACTGAACTGCAATGCAATGCATATCCCAGTGACAATTTACCTACATACACACACACACAATCCGCCTTTCTTGCATTCACCTCTTTTGCCATCTACGAATTTTAATTTGAAATTCTATCAGCAATTTTGTTAATTCATTCCAACCCCTGACCTCCTTACCTATGAAAGAAAATTTACCTACACCATTATGCCTAAAGTAGAGAGCCAGCTGTTGTCATGTTCCTTCCATGCACTTCTCCTAATGTTTTCACCACGTCAATCTCCCAATATATGTCTTTACTACCACCACTCTCTTCACACCTCCCCCCCCCCCCTCCCTTTTCCTGTCTTCCAATGAATCCCGTTTGAGCTCCTTTATCATAAGTCAGTGACTTTGTTCTGCTGTAATTTCCAGAGACAAATCTAGCAGCTATTCTTTGCACCCCTCCAACTCCTGTATTTGATTGTCATTGCTTGAATAGGGTAGTGCAGTTTGGGATTCACATTTTGAGTATGAAATACAGGAGTTGGAGATGGTGCAAAAAGGGCTGCTAGATTTGTTTCTGGAAATTACCGCAGAATGCAATCAGTAACAGATATAATAAAAGAGCTGGAATGGGATTCATTGGACCAAAGGAGGAGAGTGAAGAGGGTTATGGAAGTGTACAAGGTGTATATTGACGATAATGCATGTAAAAATATTGGCACAAGAATTAAAAGGGAAAAGATGACCATGGCCACAAGCTGGCACTCGATTTCAGGCACAAGAGTGTAGGAAAATTCTCTCTTTTAAATAAGGGTGTCAGGAATGTTACCAAGAGCAATGATGAATAATTTATAAGAAATGTTGAAAAAATTTAAAGTTGAAATTTGTAGAGGGCAGTAAAGGGAGAAGATGGGTGTGTAGGAAAATTGCCACTGGCATGTGTGCTCCATTGCAATTATAATTAAATTAAATATTATATATATATATATAAATAGACGCACATTTTCCTATATTTCACTTTTCAGCCACCACTACCTACCACGGATCACTGTGTTTGTGCGTGGAAGTACAGAGGAGTTTCCTATCATGCACAACGTTGGCCGAATGCTGATAGCTGTGGGGGTGTGGGAGATATAATGATTAAAAGTGGTCAATGCGGGGCATTTTCATATTTCAACCAAAGACTTGTGCCTCCTCATACTTCTCTTTCCTGTCACAACTACATAGGATAGACCATTTGTGTTTGTGTGTGGTAGTAGCATCAAATCTCCCATCATTCAATATAGTGGTTAGATGTCAATAGCTACAGAGGTGTAAGAGATATGGTGGTTGAAAGTGGTCACTTTCATATTTCTACCAAAGATGTATGTGTCCCAGTGTATCACTTTTCAGCCAAAACTATCTAGCGCAGATCACTGGTGTTTGTGTGTGGTAGTAGCACAGAATCGCCCATTGATCACAACGTTGGCCGATTATCGGTAAGTGTGGGAGATATGGTGGTTGAAAGTGGTCGATCAAGGATATTTTCGTATTTCAACCAAAAACATGTGTCTCCGTATATGTCAATTTGCTGCCACAACTACATAGCATAGTAGCCATAAATACCCTACGCAGGTCACTGATGTTTGTACGTGGTATTAACCTCGAGTCTCCCATTGTGCACTATGGTTCTTGTATGTCAGTAGCTGTCAATCATAATTCTTTACAATCACAAACGAAGTTGCTGGCACCAGCTATTTAAATATAAGATTACATGACCATCAGGTAGAAGCTGTTGATCAGATACGTGAGGAGAATAACTGCTAGTAATGGCGGAGGTGAGTTAGAAATAATGAATAGTGTAACCAAAGGGGCCAACTTTTATAGTATCGTGCTATAAGTTACTCCTCAGGAAGCCACATGTAAATATTTTAGCCTTCTCTTCCTCAGAAACCAAGAAACTTATCTTGCTGCTTCTGATGATTAGCTCATTCTGTAATGTGTAAGATAAACTGTTTATTTCATCTTATCTAGATCCAGCTACACCATTTTCTCTCATAATTCATGTTTATTTCACAGCACTTCACGTAGTCGTACATTAATGTTACAATTTAACAAACAAAGAAAAATACTTCCTTCCATTTGTGTATATATCATCTGTCACAAAACCTCTTCCACCATACACTTCAAAAATTACACTGTTCCATCAAACATTTTTTAGTACTTCTTACTGTTTTTGATTAACTACACAATTTATCGTCTTTCAAACATGGCGAAGGACCATTTAATACCTCTTTCACATTTCTTTCTCTCCCACTAACAAACAATACTAGCAAGGCACCCCTAACATACCTCCACCCACTTTATTTCTTTTTGCAGACTCTTCGTGAAGATACTCTCAGTCACAGTTTACTGTTCAAAGATACTCAAATACACACACTGTCTTCGATATACTCAGTCGAACAATTTACTACACTTGTTGCCAGAAATTAATTAAACAGCAAAGGTGTTAAACAGATGTACAGTACAGCCAACCAGTTGCATCGATAATTCTAATAGTCTTTACCGGTTTCGACCAACATAAGCTGGTCTTCTTCAGAAGCACCTACTATCATGCTAGTGGGTGGAGATGAACATTAGAATTATTGATGCAACTGGTTGGCTGTACTGTACATCTGTTCAACTATTTACCGTTGCTGCAAGCAGTATGTTCAAAATCATAAAAGGTGTTAAACATTAAATACACAGTCCAAAAAAATATAATAATCAGTAGATTTTAAGTGTGGTGGAAACCCTGTTTCCTTACAGTGCGGGGCATACTTTGGGACTTGAAGGTTTCTGGAAGAACAAAAGTTGTCTTGTACAAATCATATCTCATTCCTATTGTCACAAATGCTCTGGAAACATGCACACTAACATCAAAGGAACTTAGCAAGATCCAAGCCTGTGAAATGAAGTTTCTTAGAAGTGCCTTCCAGAAAATGAGACTTGATCATATAAAGAATGATAAGATTAGATCAAACCTAGAGTTAAAGGAATTGATCGAAGAGAGACTTAAGTCATCTAGACTGGTTTGGGCATGTTATGGAATGAAGAGTACAAGAATACCAAAAACTTATTTGTAAAAAAGGATAATGGGCAAAAGACCAGTGGGAAGACCAAATGACATACCAAATGAAGGAGGGCATAGGGAGCAAAGACTGAAACTGGGAATCTACAAGGGAAGCCCAGAAACTAATGCACCACATTTTTCTCAGCCCCAAAAATGGTGCAAATGCAAAACTTTAGATATAAATTCTTTGAAGTTTTCAGAGTTTGTGTGTAAAGTTTCAATTTCTTCCGACAGATAACATACTTGCAGCAATGGTTCAACATGCCGTTTGTGAGTGATGTACATTTAAGCAGTGGGTCGTCATTGAATTTCTCACCGCGGAGCAAGAAATGGTTGGAAACATTCACAAACGTTTATGTGCAATTTATGGAACACCAGCATTCAACAGAAGTGCGGTTAGTCACTGGGCACAGATGGTGAGGCCATCTCAAAACGGTTCTGCAGAGCTCCAGTCCAGAAGGCCCCCCACAGCTGTAACAACTGACAAGATACAGCATGCTGATGTGCTCATTCATGAGGACGGACACATAATGACTCAGCAGTTAGAGTGGAAGCTGTCAATCGGCAAAGGATGTGTGGATGTAATCATCAGTCCTCTTGATTATGCAAAAAAAGTGTTCACGATGGGTTCTGCGCCATCTTGCGGAGGAACACAAAACTTTCAGGGGGGGGGGGGAGGTGAGATAAAAAAACAAAAATCTTCTGAGTTGCTGCAATGTTTTGAAGCTGAGGAGGAAGCCTTCTTGTCCCAGATTGTGTCAGGTGTTGAAACTTGGTTTCACCATTTTGAGCCCGAAACAAATTGGCAATCGATGGAATGGTGCCATCCTGACTCTCCACGGAAGAAAAAATTCAAAACTACTGCTTCCGTTGGTAAGGTGATGATCACTGTATTTTGGGACTGTGATGGTGCCATACTCAATGATACGATGCCGAGAGGCACCACCATTTATTCTGAGGCATATGTGAACACATTAACCAAACTCAAGAAGCGCTTCCAGCGACTTCGACGCCATAACAACCCAGGTATTTGGTTGCTACAAGATATGGCATGCCTTACACAAGTTTAAGGATGTTGGAACATATCACCAAACAGGGTTGGACAGTGTTACCCCATCAACCCTATAGCCCTGACATAGCTCCCTCAGACTTTCATTTGTTTGGGTCTTTGAAGATGCCATTAGTGGGAGACATTTTGAGGATGACGATGAGGTGTTTTACACAGTGAAAAAATGGCTTTGTGAACATGAGTGGTACAGCCAGGGCATACACTCTCTCGTTGGAGTAGGGCCATGGAACAGGAAGAAAATTACGTTGAAAAATAGGGATTGTAGAAGAAACATCAATCTTTCTTGTGTATAAGTTTCATTGTGTTCAATAAATAATTGTTGAAGAAAAAAAAATGTGGTGCATTAGTTTCTGGTCCACCCTCGTATTAAAGAAAAGGAAAATTTTCTAGACAGTGGACAAATGATCATCTACGACCACCAAGATGGGAACACAGGAAAGCCCATAAACTACCTCTTGGAAAAGTGGAGTTGGTCCCCAATAATAATGAAATGACTCTGATATTTAATTAAAAAATTATTTATCTCCAGTTTCAAAAATTTAATGTTAGATTATGTTTTGTACTATTTTTTCTTCCTTTTTATCCTTCCTATTGTAACATACCAGAATCCAAAGAAAAAATAAAACAGAAAGTTGGTTATTCTGGGATAAGAGTTGGTTGTCAGGGCACAAGTAGTAACAGACAAAGAGAGAGAGAGCGTGATTAATAACACTAATGTGTGTATGAGTTGCTACTATTCAATCAGTCACTGTTAAAATTGGAACTTATAATCTCTGAAGATATTATTTCTTGAATGTAGTTTGAATTAATAAGAAAAAGAATGGCATTAACGTTTTAAATTAGTAAAAATTTAAAAGACTACATTTCATCAACTACTGGGCTAAAACAACAGAAGAAATTCCCAAGAAATACAACATACCTAAAACTATTAAATACGACATGGTGACCATGAAAGGACATGATTTTTTTTTTTGGGTTTCCATTGTTATAAATTGTATAAAAAGAAAATGTATTGTAATTAATGTAAATTAATTAAATGTATTATACAAGTGAAGAAGAATATGAGCCCTTCCATAAAAATCCACAGTAAAAAGTTTACCAATGTAACTTTTCAAAATATATGGCAAACTTGGAGAGGGTTGTAATAAAACAGGATCCAAAGAAAAAATAAAATGGAATGTCGGTTACTTTGAGATAATAATTGGTTGTCATGGGGACAACAAGTAACAGAGAGAGAGAGACCGCGATTGACAATGCTAGTTTGCGCATGGGTCACTACTATTCAATCAGTCACTGTTAAAACTGGATCTTATAATCTTTGGAGACCTTATTTCTTGAATGTAGTTTGAATGAATAAGAAAATAAATGATTAAATTAAAGTTTTAAATTAGTAAAAATATAAAATACTACATTTCAACAATTTATGGGCTAAAACAACAGAAGAATTTCCCAAGAAATAAGACATAACAACAGCTACAAATATGACACTATCTGCAACCTGAATCAGGAATTGGAAAATTAAAAAAAAAAAAAAAAAAAAAAGCGATGGAGCTAACACTCTAGTGGCAATTCCCTTAGTCATCTAACTGCCCTTTTTTCTTAAATTATCTTTTATAATTAATTATAATACACAAAATTGCAGACCACATATCTAGCTCATTCAGGTATCATCCACATTAAGTTAAACACAATTTTTAGGGTTAGGAGGTATTTATAGCTTATTAAAATCAAGGAGAAGATGGAGAACAAATATTGGGAATGAATTTGACAATATGATTTTGAAGGAACCATATCAGAAATTGCCTAATGATTTTGAGAAATCAAAATTGGGATGACCAGACATGGATTTGAGCCATCATCCTCCTGAAGGCCCAAATGTTTCTGTTCACCCAGTAGGATAAGTAAAGACAATAGTATCATAAGTCTCAGGAAATATGACTGAATAAGTTATTCAAACCAATCTTTTATTTTGTACCTGCAGTATATGCTTTAAGAAATTGAAAAGCATCTTCTCCCTGCAGTTCTCTGGCTATTGCTTTAAAATGTGTTTGCACAAGCTGAGACAGCCTCATTTCTGCTTCATTCAAGACTTTTTCCTTCTTGCTTTCTCTGTAAACATAAATTTAAACAATGGTTTTACTTAGATCTAACCCATTAGTATAAAGTTTAACCAAACAGAGATCTTAAATACTGTAGGGGCTACTGACAATAACTAATATTTCAAACTGGGAAATCTGGAGGATGGAATTATAATCTCTACTTTCATACAAAATATAAAGTGACAGATAGAGAAAGATGATAATGTTGCAGACATAATAACCAGAAATGAAAAAATTTCATTTCTTTAATTATACGTTACATATAAGAAATTGGCCTTAAAAATAAACATTTCTTTAAACAACCACTCAATGTCATGACACTTGTAAGGTGATAAGCTCAGCACCGGGGTGAGTGCTAAACCAATCTGCCTCAGCTGTGATTCTGCCTTGGATAATTTTAGTCTGTGCTTTCCAACATTAACTTGGCCACCACCTAATTTGATTAAACCCCAAATTGGGAAAGGGGACAGTCAATAAAAGTCACTGATAAATCTATATATTAATATGCTAAGCGAAAACTTTGGATCCCTTTTTAAGAATATCGTGCGCATGGAGAAGTGTGAGATTTGGCATAGTTACAGTTTATATGGAGAAGAAATGCAGAAAGCTAAAATCTATATATAATATATGTTACAAATACATCAAATCAAATAAAACATTTGCCCCCCTACGTAGTTCGCTCAGATACCTGTTGCTCAGTTCTGGCGCTGGTTGAGCCGACGGCCGATAGATGGCATCTATATTATTATTAATTAATACGCTAAGCGAAAATTTCGGATCACTTTTTACGAATATTGTGCACATGGAGAAGTGTGAGATTTGGTATAGTTAAAGTTTATATGGAAAAGAAGTGCAGAATGCTAATATCTATACATAATATGTGTTACAAATACATAAAATTAAATAAAATAAAACATTTGTTGTTTACATTTAATTGTTTTTTTTTAGTGGTTCTGCCAATGTTTGTGATCTTCGTCATCAGTAAAGAAAAAAGTATAATAAGCATAGTTAATACCCGTCTTTTGATTTTTGAATTTCAGTAATTTCATTTCCAGATTATTTGTTCCATTCACATATTTTGCATCTATTTCCATTATGTCTCAATATAGAACATTGACAGGTTGGAGAGAGAGAGAGAGAGAGAGAGAGAGAGAAGAAAGAAGGAATACTTATTTGCGTGTAATTCAAAATGATAATAGACCAAATATTTAAATAGCGAACACACAAAATGACGAAATTATTTTGATGGATACATTTAAATTCTCACTGAATGTCATTCCATGAAATTTTTACAGTTTCGAATTTACAATGCATGATTCGCAATGCAAAACATTTAGAATCAGAAGGCACTTCAAATGAAAGGAATGCAGTTACTTCATGTTTCACAAAGCCAAAGCAGTTTTCCGATCTTAAGTCAAAATGAATATTTTAAATTCAAATTAAGCATCAATAAATACATTTCATCAATTGCTATGGTTAGTTCAGAAGCTCAAATTTAGGACACAGTCACGCATGGAGTGCATCATTTTAATTTTATAGGTATTGCAGAGAATTAATCCAAACAACACATGCAAATACGGTATTGGTACACGCTCGCAGCCAACAACGTCAGTGTATACAGTGTATAATATACCTATGCTTGCAGCAAATGCAAAGGAACAAATTCAAATAATGATTATTACTCTTTCATGAAAGAGGGAAATCTAGGGCTGCTATATATAGAAAACACCCCTGGAAACACAACATTTTTCCTGTTCACATGGGAGTCCCGTGATTTGATCAAATGTTGACATTAAAGCTTGAAGATTTCGTCAGACTTATGACCTTGAATACCTAAAATATTCCTATTGATCTAAAAAATTTTGACAGTAGCTACGTTGATTAAAAAGTGTTAATTTTGATACATATAAAAATTTTGTAGTTTCAATAGTGTATCCGTAAAAAAAAAAAGGAAAAAGAAAAAAAAAATATTTACTGAGATTCCAAATTTTTTTAATAACTACTACAATTTTACAGTTACAAAACTGAAATAACTTTTATTTTACTTTTAATTGACTGTTCTTTCATTTGGTACCAAAAACTTCCTGTTTACTATTTTTACAAGGAAGATATAAAACTCATCAACAAAAATAGAATTTAACTAATTAATATTTCCTAAGCTATAAAAGCTATCAATCTGTAAGTAGCTTTAAACGATTCCATGTATTTCAAAATTACTACTGAGCGATTTTGAAGTCGCTACCTGTTTTCTTCGATTTATTATGATGATGCAATAGGAAATACTGTCTTGTTCAGATACTTTCTCAAAACTGTAAAAATCTGATTTCTAGCTTGAATTAACTTAGTAACTGACTTTAAAAATGATATTCAATGTTATTCAATATAACTTGTGGTTCTGAGAACAAATTTTGCTACGCAGCTACAAAATTTTTGGTTACCTTACACACCCTTGCTTTTCTTTTGTCTCCACCAGTCCCTTCGCCGTATATTCAATCACTGAGATTGAAAGATATAGTTCATCCAAAATAGTGGGTGTGTAATCACTCTACATGTTCAGTCTATTTTCCTGAATTTATTTTCACCTTAAGGCTTATTTGGTTTGTATTTACTTGTGTGATGTTTAGGAACAGTGTAGAATTGTAATGAATTAAAGAAATATCACAGGAAGTATTTTCTTTAATAAAACGTTATGTTCATTTCAAAACAATAATGTCAATACCAAATAATAAGTGTAAGAAAGTATATGGAAAGTAAACTCACCACATACCACAGGTGAAGGATGAGTTGTTATGTACCCTTTAGTTCACCAAAAGCACTCCCACTAGCTATCCCCAGTAGTAAAATATTCTATAGATCAACTGTAAAGTTGCTTATGTTGGACTTACTATTACTATTACTCCGCGATTCACTAAAAGTGTGTGGCGGAGGGTGCATTGCACCTATCCGGGAAGGTAATGGTTTGGAAGGGATATAAGGGATATGGCAGGAGGCGCCCATGGGCTATTGTGAGGAACCATCCCAGCATTCGCATGGAGCGATCTGGGGAAACCATGGAAAACCCAGATCAGGATGGCCGGAGTACTTTATCGAAAGCTACTCCTGTCGGATTTTATGTTTAGTCGCCCTGTAAAGCCTTTCTATTCCACTCCCTAATCGCTCGTGGAAAAAATGAGTACAGAAATGAATCGGTTCTGGCCCTGATTTCTCTTATCTTATTTTTGCGATCATTCCGGGATATGAATGTTGCTGGTAGCAATATTTGTTTACTGTCATTCCAAAATACGTCAGTCGAGAATTTTTCAATTAGCTTCTGTCGAGAGCAACACCTTCGGTGCTCCAGGTCTTCCCAACCTAACTCCTTCAACATCGCACTTACGCTTTCCCTCCAACTATATATACCTGTCACGAATTGGGCGGCTCTTCTTTGGACGATCTCTAATGCCTCCATTAATCCCTTTTGATGGGGACCCAATACAGAGCAACAATATTCTAAGTGAGGCCGCACTAGTGACTTGTATGCAATCGATTTAACGTCCGGAGTGCATTGTTTTAAATTACGACCTAGAAATCGAAGCATACGATTTGCTTTCCCAATTACATTCTCGATATGCTCATTCCACGACAAATTATTACGAATTGTTACCCCTAGGTATTTAGTGGAATCTACCGTTCTAAGGACAGTGCCATTAATAGTATATTCAAAGCTAAATGGTGTCACCTTTTTATTTACGTGCATGACTTGGCACTTTTTAGCGTTTAATTCCAACTGCCAATCTTTACACCACGCAATTATTTTCATAATATCGTCTTGTAACAAAGCGCAGTTGTCCTGGGTTGTGATTTCACGATAAATAATAGCATCATCGGCAAATAATCTTTTCATCCCCCTTATTATGTCGCACAAATCATTAATGTATATGAGAAACAACAGAGGCCCTATCACGCTTCCCTGAGGAACTCCAGACCTCACTTCAATAAGTGATGAACTCTCACCGTCGAGAACTGCCCTTCAGAAAGTCTGCAACCCAGTCGCATATTTGTCTAGATATGCCATAGCCACGAAGTTTCCTAAGTAATCTAGTGTGAGGCACAGTGTCGAAAGCTTTTTTAAAATCTAATAGAACTATATCAACCTGGGATTGCCCATCTATAATATGGCACAAGTCGTGAATTAAAAGTGCAAGTTGCGTTTCGCAGCATCGGCCTTTTCTGAATCCATGTTGACTTTGGGTTTAAAAGCTCACCTTCATCCAAAAACCGCATGACATTTGAGTAGATGATGTGTTCTAAAATCCTGCAAAATATTGAGGTTAACGAGATCGACCTATAATTTTGAGGATCATTAACATTCCCATTTTTAAACACTGGACTTACGATGGCAGTCTTCCATTCGGCTGGTATTTTTCATTGATCCAAGGAGGCGGTATATAATTTCATCAAATACGGCACAATTTCCTTTGCGTACCTAGAGTAGAATCTTGTAGGAATACTGTCTGGTCCGGGAGCTTTATTGGAATTTACATTCATAAGCAGTTTAGTTAATCCCTTGACATCGAAAACGAGATCATTCATAATTCATAAATTTCGAGAAGAGTAATTGTCAACTTGAAGGAATTTTCCTGTAATCTTTCCCACAGTGATGATTCACCATAAAAATCATTTTCAAGTGTATTTATTATATCGGGAAAAGTTTATTTTAAAGAGATATTCCGGTTTGTTCACGTTTTGAAATATGCGATCAGAAAAGTAAAAATCTAAGATTCGAGATATCTTTAAATTGAGCAAAGCTACAGTTGAACTTTTATCACCAGCTACAGTCAGCATTGTTCCGGATATTTTGGTAGTAAAATTAAATAATTTGGCAAAGTTTAATTAATAGTTTTAATTAAGAGAAAAAATGAACTTTTTAACTAAAAGGAATACAAAATTGAAATTTATATCAGTAGGTAGCCCAAATTAAGACAATTAAGGATATATAATGGTTTCGGTAAAAAGTATAAGAATTCGTTAGAATAATTAAGTTTTTAAAGATAGATTGTCATGGATTGTTGCTGAAGCGCATAAAAATTCCGCCAAGTTGGTCACATGATAACTTCAATTTTAAGATTATAGAAACCCTTTTGAATGTTAAATTAAATTAAAACAGATAGAACATTATAATAGAAAGTCCGTGTAAAAATTTCAAGTTAAACTATTTAGTACTTTTAGAGATATTAATTAAAGAAAAATTTGCTGGTGTCATAGGCTCTGAGAAGTCTATAAAATATCTTGCAGCAAGCTCACATTGTCTCATTCTTTCGCCGGAAAGTGATCGCGCAACTCCGCGCTATTTACCAAAGCAAATTGTTCCACGAGGTAGCGGTTTAGGTAAATTCCAATATGCCGTAGTACTCACTAATGTTAGGGGGACTTTGTGAGTATTTGTCTTCTCGTAGTAATGTGCTTAACCTGTGATCTTCAAAGAAACTGTTGTTCGATGCTTTATTCACGCGTCTCGTACCGACAATGTACGAGTGAACTATTATCAAGAATATAAGTATTGTGTTACTCCGAAACTGTGTCAAGTGACTTTATTTCAATTACTCTTCGCATTTGGGGTTTAATACGAATGCGTGGCGGCCAATCTATTTAATATTATAGGTACCAGAAGGCTACACATGGTCATGAACTTAGCTGTTCACAGTTCAGGCGAAAGTGTTGCCTTGCCTCCTGACAGAGTGTAATGCAATCACATAAAGCTAATACATTATATAGTTTGCTACAAACCTTATTCATAAAAAAGATAAGGTATAATAACATTCTGAAATGCATACTTTATGAATATTGTAAAATCTGCTAATTTATGTGTGTTCTTTGCTGCACTTTTGCTTTCATCTGTGGTAAGCAAGGGGTTTATTGCATTTTCCTTTCTTCTGTTCAGTTCCTCAAAAGCATTTTCTTTTTAATTATTATCATAATTTCTGCCTAATGGCATTATTCTGTTTTTGTACTGCTTCATCCTATGTTATGTTTCTATCACTTTCCCTTTCAACCCAATTCTTTATCATTACGATCTTGACTTTTTTAGTTTCTTATTATTTGAACACAAATAATTATAGCCATCCTAATTGTTTTAGCCCATTTACAGAATAGCACCCCAGTGCTCCCAACTTGCCCTGTAATTATATATATATATATATATGGAATTAGGATAGGGAAATGAGCTATTGATTATTATTATTCTTTCTTGTGATTTATACTTGCGGTTATATTATTGTTGCTCCCCCCATCACCTCCAACAGTCAATTTCATTCTACGAGTGGCTGCTCGACCACAAGGCTTGCGCGAGCTCAGCCACTTACTACTTCTAACTTGACAAATGGTTTAACCTAAAATACTGTATTTTCTGTGCTTGTGTGTTGTTTTGTGTTGCTGCTGCCCTCCTTCCTTCAAATTTGGTGAGTGTTGGGTGTATTTTATCTCTTCTTTCCGTATAAATATTGTTTCGCAACAGTTCTTTCCTTCCATTGTTACTGATATATATATTAATTTTTCTTATTTAGATTTAATTATATTTTTCTCTTCCCACCGACCAGATATTAGTCTGGATATTTATCTATGCTCAGGTATTAGCTCTGAATCACTACCCCTCTACTTTTCCTCTGTTTGAATTTATCCCTGACCATTTTCCTGGCCAACAGTCACTCTGTGAGGTAGTCTCCCACATCAACCACCTCCCATAATGTTCTCCTGTTGACAAAGGGCTCATCCCAAAAATTTCTTTATCAGTTGTATTTTTGTCTTTTCTGTGTGTTTGCGCCCTACATCCATCATCTAAATGTAAGTGGTGGCTCATTTCCCTATCCTAATTTAATTCATATCTTATATATATATATATAAAAATCTCGTGTCACAATCTTTGTCCAGGATGAACTCCGAAACTACTTAACTGATTTTGATGAAAATTGGGTTAATGTGTGTAATTTGGTCCAACTTAAAATACGGGATAGTTTTTATCTCAATTATTGACCTCAATATTTATTATTGTGAATTAAACGTTTGTCATAGGACAATGGCGGTGTGTTAATTTATCATCACTGGTTGGATAAACATCCATTAGATGGCATTGTGTTTCGATTTATTTATGCTACAGTCTATTCCAAGCCATCATAAGTTTCTAACAGATGGCTGTGCGTTAATTTTTCGAACTATCCTGTATATGGCGTTGTGTTTCGATTTATTTATTCTACAGTCTGTTCCACGCCATATATGTGTTTCTTGAATTTTAATTATGCTGTGTATTGTGTTATAATTATACTATATTGTTGTGCATCGTTTGTGTGTTATTATATGTAACTACAAAGTAATTACACACATGAATATAACATGGAAGAAAATGTTACGGTAAATTCAAAAATGTGTAAGTATTTCTTGCTTGCTTCTCATTTTTCTTCTTTTCGTTATGGCCAGCTCTCCAATAATCCTTCATTATTGCACTTTGT
Organism: Vandiemenella viatica; assembly: GCA_031002005.1. NCBI lineage: Eukaryota > Metazoa > Arthropoda > Insecta > Orthoptera > Morabidae > Vandiemenella > Vandiemenella viatica. The sequence continues at coordinate 62,223,811 of JARYHS010013630.1, forward strand.
TTTCTCTTTCTCCCCTCTCTACCTTGGAATCCTGTCATATTCGAAATCTGCTTTCCAAAAAAAAAAATTCTTTCCATACTGTTCACTGATATTATTTCATACAGCAACGCTCAGTATTCGTGCTATTTTGGCATAAAAAAATGTTGACGTCGATGAAATTAACTGTTGCCAGGCGATCTGATGTATTTTAAATCAATATGTCCGTTTGCGGCTTGGACTTGAAAAATGTTTCTCCCATGGGCAGTTATGCCTGCTCACGTGTGGGGAAACCATCAAATCTATTTGTATTAGCAAAAAACGGGCTAACCAAAAGTATTGTGCTCCAATTATTATAAATTGTAATAATTTAAAATAATGAAAATAATTGTTAAAAATGTTTAAAAATCAAGTTCACATACCTCATTTGTAAAACCGAAATTGCAATAAATAAATAAATTATTTTTTATAAATATAACTTTTTTTATATATTTTCAACTAAGTAATAAAATGTAAATTAAAAATTTTATGTTCGTTTGTTCTTAATTTCAACTCTCTGAAACTCTTAACCAATTACTTTTGAATTTTCAATCGACTAAAACGTTTTTGTATTTATTAGTGAATATTAATTTGACTACATTAGGAAGTTTAGAATTACATTGCTCCAACATAGGTACTATAACTAGAGAGTCACAGCAATGCATGACTGGGTCAGATAGTATATATAAAATTAGCAGGGAAATACATTAAGGGAATGAAATTAAGGAAGGATAGGTAGATAAGGCCCAACTCTTACTGCACACGATGGCAGCTAGGAAGATGAACACAAGTGATGCAATATTTCCGTTGTTAACCTTATTCCTGCAAGAAGTGAATAGCCAGGTGGAGTTATATTTACACACAGCGACATGAATTCGATTGACGGATTCGAGGCCTGAGAAGTATTGCAGAATCCTCCCAGAACTTGTTTCAGCAGGCCTCCCAATCTAAGCCAACCCTTAGTTATCCAGAAAGCCCCCTTGAAATCGTCACTTTGGGTGAGATTTGTGGATGACACATTTGTCATCTGGCCCCATGGAATAGAATCACTTCATGTCTTCTTCAATCATTTAAACAGAGCCCATGATAAGATTTAGTTTACTATGGAGATTGAAAGCGACAACCAACTCCCGTTCCTGGATGTTTTAGTTACAAGAAATGATGATGGCTCCTTGGGCCACCGAGTTAACCAAAAACCAACGCATACTAATCGGTACCTCCACGCCGACTCTCACCATCATCCAGCGATCAAAAGTGGTATTTTAAAGACATTAACGCTCCACGCATCCGTGGTATGTGATGAAGCGAGTATGGCCGCTGAAAAGAGAAATTTAAAGGAGATATTTCTAGCCAATGGCTATAGCCTGGCTGCTTGTAATAAAGCTGATGCCTGGATCGCTCCACTTTGTCTCGCACTTCAGCATCATTGGCGGAAAAAAACAAACCACCTGACAAGGCAGTGGCCAGTCCTGCCATTCATCCAGGGAGTTACGGATAAAAATTGGTCGGCTGCTTAAAAAGAAGAATATCCGTCCCGTATACTAAGCCCCTAGGAAATTATCCAGCATCCTGACCAGCGTTAAAGACAAGAGAGAACATTTGCAAACACCAGGAGTATATGAAATTCCTTGTAGCTGCAGCAAGGTATAAATTGGGGAAACAGGACGCACTGTTAAGGAGAGGCTCAATGAACACATTAGGCATTTTAAAAATAATGACGCAAGCAAGTCCGCTGTAGTTCTATATTCAGCCGATAGCGGCCATTCAATTTTATTTGATAAGACCAGCGTTATAGCCACTGAAAGCAGATGGCGGCCGAGGCGTATAAGAGAAGCGTTAGAAATACAAAAACGGCCGAACAACATTAATGCTGACAATAGTTTGCAACTTGACCATATTTGGTCATACTCATTCAGGAAAACCCAAGACAAACGGCCCCATCCCACCGCCTACACTGGGTGCGGTGACGTCACCGCGGCGATCTAGCGCTTGCTTCCTGCTAGTATATAAGATGATAGCAGCAACTCACAAGTAGTCCTCTGTTGATAGCCACAGCAAGATGGTAGAAACGTTAAGTTTAAACGGATCGATGCGGCTCCACCCGGAGAACCAAGATATTACGTACAGTGACCGCGGAAGCCTTCATAATCATTTGAAAAACATGTTTATTTGCTTTCAATTACACATTTTTTGAAAGTTTAGACATTTTCCTATTTTTCCACATAATTGTCATTGAGTTTGATGCATTTTTGCATGTGATGTACCTGTGTTGTACCATCTTCTTTATGCCTGAGTCGTAGAACTCTCCTGCCATGGCACAAAGGCAGCTAAACATCTCTTCTTTCGGCTCCTCTCCAAGTGTTTCTTCAATTCAGGGAAGAGGTGGTAATCACTTGGGGCTATGTTCCTGCAGTAGGGTGTGTGTGTGGGTGACAATATCTCATCCAAACTCATTGAGAAGATCGGTTGTTACACGGGCTGTGTGCGGAAGAGCATTGTCATGGTGGAGACACACTCCCCTTGTGAGCATGACCCTCCTCTTGTTTTGAATTGTGAAGTGCAGTTTCTTCAACGTTGCACAGTAGCATTCAGCATTGATTGTTGTACAAGCAGGCATGACTTTACACAACAATAACCCCTTCCTGTCCCAAAACACGATCGCCATACCTTTACCAGCAGACAGTGTTTGCTTACACTTCCACAGCTTTGGCGACTCTGGATGTTTCCACAGACGGGATTGTTCCTTCGTTTCCGGCATCGTGTAGTGGACCCAGGTCTCATACCCAGTAACAATTGTATACAAGAAATCTTTGCCATCGATTTCATATGCTTGAGAAATTCGTAGGCTGCACCAGCATGTTGCCGTTTATGGTCTTACATGGACCCATCTTGCACAAACCTTGGCGTACCCTAAATGGTCTGTCAAAATTTTATCAATGGTTGTCCTGCTGGCATCAGTGATCATCTCAAAGCAAAGAACAGAAAGGAATCATTCATGGCCTTTCAAAGTAACAATTCTGAAATTCACCTTGAGTGATTGTGGAAAGCCACAAAAACTGTAACCTGGGCAGAACGGGGATGTGCTAAAGAGAATATGTGAAGAAAGGGCTAACCAAGACAAAATGGAATGGACACAAAATAAGAGGATTAATGTTTATCATAAAAGAAGTTAGGAATTGTAGATTGTTGTGAAATCTCTGAAATTTTGTGCCATAGACAGGACATGAAAGTAGAATAATTAATGTAAATGTTATGAATAGGATAGGAACATGGAGGTTATTTCTTACATTTTGTTTGTGAAGGGGGATTGTTAGTAAATACTCATATTTTGTTTGCAGAGAACTGGTGTTACTTCCTCATTGCCAAGTATTAAAATTTTCATCAACGATTCATCACAGTTTGTTTATGAGCTCATTGTCATTTGAAACAAGGAGATGGTTTTCTTCATCTGTGATTTGTCATATTTTGTCTGTGGTGTCAGTGCTCTCATTCAATGTTGGAAAAAGAGGGAAGCTTCTCCATTTTAGTACAGATTAAAAGACTAAAAAATTAAAAATAGATGCAGCGGATATTATAAGGGAATTACATACGCTAAGCATGTATTACTTCAGATTTATTAAAGGGGGATATGGCATTGTACCATAGCTTGAAATATTATTTAGATTGAGTCTGGAGACTTGCTGCTAACCAGAGGACTGAAAAAGACCCCTAATAGTACCAGACCATTAAGCACAGTTCCGTATTTTATTAGGATTATTGTCATCGTATTTTAATGTGTTATTCTAATAAATATTCTTCCCAAGTCTTGGGTCAAAACTTCAAAACAAACTTAATCCTTAAACACTTGAGTGACAATAACCTTTCATTTAATTCATCGATCTTTATTTCATTTACACTTTACTAATTCGTATCCGAAGATTATGAAGGTCCTCTATAAGCAGCAACTATATATCTTCAACCCCAAACATTCACACTAAACCTTCTTGCTCACCCGCTGGTTCTTGTTCTGGTTCTGTTTCCCTAGCAACCAACTCCTTTTTTATAACTTCTCCATGTTATGACACAACAGGAGATGAAAATGTCTGAAAATAACAGGTCTATTAGTGCAAAATATTTCCAACAAAAAGCACAAGATAAGCTAAGTTGATAGCTGTAATGCGTTAATGGCATTTCTCATTACTTTGGAAGATAATTTAAGAAGTTAATTTAATTTGGAGGAAGAACAGCCGGTAAAAGTTTTAAATAGTAGCGGTTGGCATAGTCAGCTTGTGACATCAGTACACCCCAAGTCTGTGGGCTCAAGGAGGCAAAGCCCAGTTTTAAAGCATTGGTTGTAAATATTGATATACTGGTAGTTGTCTAGTGATGTCAGCATCTGCTGGGTCCTTGGGCTCAGGGATGTAAACTCCACCTTGGAAGGATTGTGCACTTGGGAGAAAGGCGCACATTGGTTTCCAGACAGTCCGTATGCCGCATGTCTTGGACTAGGCCGGTCTGCCGTGAAAGTGAACAGTCAGTTAAGTCGATGAGATCGTTTGTTCCTGCTCAATCATTCTGATGAAGAGTTAACTACGAGCAAGGTGATTTCTTTGGTGATATGAAGAAACTTTAGTAATGTAAAAAGTATTTGCAGTAAAAAGTATTTGAAGGAGTTGCAATGCATTCTTGTTCCCATATCTATAAAAATAAAACAAATACACCCACCCTCAACCCAATTCATGCTGTTTGGTTGGTGTTGTATTCTTTTCAGTAACCAAATAAAAACAAATAAAACTGAAGTAACATCATCCAGTCCAAACATTTTTTGGGAATACATATAACAAATTGATTTGTCATGCACACAATGAAGAGACAGATAACTGATGTTACCAAGTGATAGGGAGAGTTTTCTTGCCTTTAATTTTACTTTCTTATCATTTGTACAACTTATTAATGTGCAGCCAAGTGTAACAGAATGCATACACAAGTTCTTCTTCTTTTTTAAAAAAAATAAATAATAAAAATAATAATAATAAAAAAAGAGGTTCAAAATGTGCATATTTTGACTTCAAAAAGGACTAGGGTAAATCAGAATTCCCACAACCACTCTATTTATTGTAATAGCATAATTTAAACATTTAGTGGACAACATATTTAATGTAGGATTAATTGTAAAAATCGGAGTCCAGGAATCCAGGAATGCATAAATTTAGAAAAATAATATAATGTTCCACTTCCTATTTTTTTAAAGCTATTTTTTTGCCTCTGCAAGGATAGCAAATAACATGGGAAATTTTAGTAAAGACAATAGACATAATCTTGAAACCCTCCCCCCCTCCATTTTTCTCCCTGCTAACACACACATACCACGAGTGTCAACATATTGTTTGCACAAAGTAATATTCTGTATTACCATACATTCAGCATGCTGTTTACAGGAATGTTTGCTGAAACAAACAATTCTTGTTTCGTGCCAATCTTTAATCTGCTCAAGAATCTATCAGATTTAATCAAAAATAAACTGAAATTTTTTATTCTTGCAAAAACCATGCTACATACATTTCAGTAACACAATGTTAACTTTTACTCTGTTTTGTAGTATATTCCTTCAATATAGAGCACTAGCTAACTTATTAAAAAAATATTTTTAAATACCTGTCAACAGAATGAAGAAGAAAAATAATCCTCTTGCTTTCGATTGTGATGTCTCTGCTTAATTTGACTATCCTTTCAAACTTATCGTGTTTTGTGTCCAGCTCTGCAGAATATAGTCGAAAAGCTTCAAGAACTGGAGAATCCTCATCAATATATTTGTCTAGTTTTTGTTCTTTCTCCCCCACATTTGTTTGCTTCATGCCATCAAAACTTTTACGATGCATGCGTCTCTTGTTATGACCTGTATAAAAAAAATGTACGATACCTCTTTGTGACATCTTACACAAATAATTTTCTGAAGGGAAAAAATGGCTAAGACCAATATTTAGGCAACATTCAATAAAATTTATTTTTATAAAGTTGATAACCTGATTTTTGTGGCTTTATGGCACATTGATAGAATGATGACCAATGTTTGCAACTATCGTGTATCCAATCATAAATTAAAAGTGTGAAGTTTCCTTGATTGTAACATAATCATTCAGACTCTGAGACAAAAGCTATAAAACTGATGAAGGTGGTGAAGGAGGCACAGCATCCCAGGGTGGAACTCGTGCAGGTTTTAAGTTGCCATGAGTGGCCACAGTTAAAACAAGCTGTGAGGTAGGTGAAAGTGGAAACAGAGATACTACTTGGAAGAGGGGGCTGTGTTTGTGAACACCATTGGTAGGTGGGGTTTCATTAGGCATGGCCTACACCTAAATAGAATGGGGAAGGGAGTATTTTCTGAGTTGTTAGCTAAGGCTGTAAGGGAGCCCACTTCCAGTTATGATGTGGTCAAGACTGTACTTTTTTTTAGACTAGGGGCTGCTGGTGACGGTATAAAAATAAGTGATCAAAGGGATACCAACTGTAGATGTATGTTGGCAAAAAAACACAAATGTTTATGAAACAGATGAAGCTGTTGAAATAATGAAAGACAAAGGTACAACTGAAAATAAAAAGGTTAAGGCTGAAAACACCACAAAGCCAAAAATAAGAGTGTTATTGGTGAACTCATCATCATCAGAGTTCTGCCCTAAGGTAGGTTTTCACATGGCTGCTCTCCATGCTTGTCTTCTGCCCTTCTCTTCCTCTCACTCTCCTCCTACAAGTTAGTCCTTCCAAGTTGTCTTTTAGCAAGCACTCCGCTCTCAGCAAATGTCCCATCCTGTTCTTCTTTCTCTTTTTACTTGCAGTAGTTTTCTCCTTTCACCAACCCTTTCCAGCACTTCAACATTACTTACTTTATGCATCCAGCTTATCTCGCATTCCCCTCCACATCCATATCTCAAATGCTTCTAACCATTTTTTATCTTCTTGCCTCAGTGTCCACATCTCTGTCCCATAAAGAGCCACACTCCATACAAAATATTTTAAGTCTTTTGCTGAGCACATTGTCTACTTTTCCAGTTAACAGTCACCTCTTTCAATTAAACACGTCCTTCACTGCAGCAATGAGATTTTTCATCTCTTGGTGGTATCTCAAGTCTTCGGTGATTGTACTTCCAAAATATTTAAAGGATCTTATTTGACTGATATCAACTAGTCCTATCTTAATATTAATTAGTTTTCTCCCATTGCCAGTCGCTATAATCTTAGTTTTTTCTGTATTGATTTTAATTCAAAATTCTTCATGAACTTCATTTAGATCTTTCAGCATTTTGTTTAGAGTATGTCTGCTTTCTGCCAACAAGACCATATCATCAGCAAATCGTATACACTCTATTCTCTTGCCACCAATACACACACTACTTTTTTCATCTAAGCATTTCCCAATAATTTCTACTGTGTATAAATCAGTTCTTATATAAAGTAACAGAACTGGCAAACTTAATAGAGACACATGTACCACAAGTGATTATAGGGGTGGAGTCTTGATTGAAAGGAGTATTAGACATTGAGGTTTCCCTGATGGTACAGAGTGTACTACAGAGATAAAGGAGAAATTGGAGGAGGGCTATCCATACTGGTTAGCAAAGATTACTACAGTTCTCTAGTGCTCATAGATCATGACCATGAATTACTAGGGGTAGATTTATACGGTGAAAAAAAAATTGGGGTGTTAGCTGTTTACCTTAGTGGAAGTATGAATAATGAAGATGAGGCTCTTGGAGAGAAACTGAATTCATATTCACAGTTCAGAAGTGAGTGTAGGATGGTCATTATTGGAGGGGATTTAAATTTACCAGGTATCAACTGGGTAGGAAATAAGATTAATAACACAAGAGAACAGAGATTTGCAAATTTCTTAGTAAGGGGAGGAGGTTTTATACAAGTGCTGGAGCAAAACATGAGGGGACCAAACATATTATTTACCTTTCTTATAAAGCCTGACGAAAATCTGATGGGATGTCAGGTAATTGAAGGAATCACAATGCAGTACTGATTGATATTAAAGGATTCAGTAAATCAGTGGCCAAAACAGAAGGCAGAAAGAGGTATGCTTATAGTGAAGGCATAGACTTTAGAATTGAAGAGATATTTTAAGGAAAGGAATGGAAGGATAGCACAAGTACAGTGGAGGCGGAGTGGGAAGAGTTTAAGGAGATAGTAAAAACGGTCAGGAAATGTTTGTTACAAGGCAGAAAATAAAGAGAAATACAGAACCTACATACTATAATGGGAGGTGAGAAGATTAAAGATGATAATGAGACAGGAACACAACAGAATAAAGAGACAGGAAGGCAGTAGGGAATACTTAAAACAACTAAACAAGCAATTAATAAGAGCAAAGAGAGAAGCAAAGGTTGGATTTATGAAGAATATTATTGGTGCAGGGGAACCACTGAATGATGCATCTAGAAATTTCTATGGTTATGTTAGAAAGAAGGGGGAAGAGAAAGTATTTGGGTAATTGTAGATAAGAATAGAATTGAAGTCACAGAAGGTTTTAAAACTGCAGAGATATTGAGTGACTGGTTTAATGAGACTGCTATGGACTATCATCCTGTGATGGGAGGGGATAAACCAGAGGAGAGTATCTCAATAAGTATAAATAAAGAAACTACAAAATTTAAAATAAATTCTCAAATTATGAAGGATCTCAGAAAACTAAAAGAACACAAAGGAGCTGGTGTAGATAACATGAAATTTTATTTAAAATGAGTCTGGAGTCTTGCTGCTAAGGGAGCATCCATAAACTATGTGGCTTGGTCTAGGGGGAGGAGGGGTTGGCTGCAAACCTACGCTGGGCTACGTGGGGGCAGGGGAAGGTTCCAAGCCAGACCACATAGCTTTCCATTGTCACAGTTAAAATGAGGCACAGAACACGCAACAGCATGTGAAAATTTATTTCCGTCATTTATTTATCTCCGTACTTAATTTACAATAGTCTGACAAGAGAAAACAATTCAAAATGTCTTCTGGAATCAATAGGGAAAAAAGCTATGTGCGAGAGGGGGGGGGGGGGGGGGGGGAGGCAAAGGTCACGTCGGGATATGTGGAGGGGAGGGGGTGGGGTTCACAGAAGGCCAAAATAGAGATATGTGGTTTATGGACACTCCCTTGCCAAAGGACTGGAAAGGAGTGGTTTGCAGATCGAGAACACTGCTTTCGGCAAGGATATTCATGTGATTCTCAGATGGAGGACTATATGCAAGATATTTCAGATGAATTGGACAAGGTAGGCCAAGTTGATGCTGTAGCACTATATCTTTCTAAGGTATTTGACAGAGTGAGCCGTAAAATGTTTTTAAATAAACTAAAAACTATTGGCTTGAACAAAAAACTTACTTGCTGGACTAGAGAAATTCTTAAAAGCCAGAAATCAAAGTGTTGGAGTAGGAAATAGATTATTAAAAGATGTGGAACAAAATATGGAAGTGCCACAGGGTAGTGTATTGGGACAACTGCTGTTTATTATTCTAATGAATGATTATGTTAATGGTTTACAATAAGAATATACATAATGGTATATAATAGATTGAAACACGGGAAGACTGTGAATATTGTGAATAGCTACAGGATGATCTGGATAGAATATCTAGATGGGTAGGTCAGCATGGAAGGAAGATAAATGCCAAGAAGAATCAGCTTATTAGTTACACAGATAAAAAACTAAAGATTAATTATGATCATAGGGTGGGGTCAGAATTGCTTGTTGAAGGCTAGGAGTGTGAATATATTGGCATAACGTTTGTTTGATAATAAACTCAACTGGGCAGAGCACATTCAGCAGGTGGTTGGAGAAGGTAAAAAAATCCTACTTTTACTGAAGAGGGTGATGAGCTGATATGTTAAGGAATTGGGTTACAAAACTTTGGTCAGACCATTGGTGTAGTTTAGGACCCACATTTTGGGTATCAAACACAAGAGTTGGAGTGTGAGCACAGAAGAGCAGCAATATTTGGTTGTGAAATTATCACAGGACCCAGTCAGTAACTAATATGATGAAGGAGCTGGATTAGGAGTCATTTGAAGACAGGAGAAGAGTGAGGAGAGTGCTGGTAATGTACAAGGCATATGTTGCTGATGGGGCTTGAAGTGATATTGGTCAAAGAGTTAGGAATAGTGCATGGAAGGGAAAAGATGACCATGACCACAAAGAGTTACTCAATTTCATGCATAAGGAAGTGGGAAAATTATCTTTTGGGGGTAAGGATGTCAGGGATTGAAACAAATTACGAAGTGAAGTGATGAATAATTTACCAAAAACACTGAAGGAATTTAAAAATAAAATTCGTAAATTGCAACAGTAGATGGGGGAGGAATTTAATACCAAAATTATATAAGATAATTCAAAAAATAAAAAAGGGGTAATTAGTTGACAGGGAATTGCCACTAGAGTGTGTGCTACATCACAATTAAATTAGTAATAATAATAACTAAGATATGTCTATCATATAGGTTACAAAGAAACTTACCATACACATATAAGAAAGTAGCTAAACTCAATGTACATTAGATTACTCAGCAATGAATTAAATTATGAAGATCTTACCACTATTTTGGGACAAGAAACTGAAACGTATAATTTTTAAGATTTCGTTATGGTCACTGTTTAAAAAATAAGGGCCATATCATCAGCTAGGCTGATATCTGCTGTCAACATGGATACAAACTAGAGTTTAAATGCTGACAAAGGTACACCAAAATAGTTACACTCCACTTGGTTCTATCAATCCAGAAAGCATCAATACTGCTCTGTGTGAAGACAAATGCAGAGAACCTCACTCTACCTCAATGTCTAGAACAGGGGTGGCCAACCCGCGGCCCGCCTTGAACATTGTTCCAGCCCACGAGATTCATCACACTTTTACAAAATATTTTTTATTTTTCATTTTTAGTGTTATATATTTCTTTACAAAGTGTGTTTAGTATCATTATTGTTGTATTATCTATGTTTACATGTAAGAGTAATAGTAAACACAATAATAAATCATGTTTCAATTTTTCACTCCAAAAAAATATCTCTAGTGGGGAAATATAATTTTATATGCGGCCCGCGGAGTTATGATTCACTTCCAAAGTGGCCTGCAAGATCATTTGGATTGGCCACCCCTGGTCTAGAACAAGCTGCTCTACAGTTGCTCAGTCAGTTTGAACTGCCATAACTTCTTATGGAACTTCAATACCTTCAAAACCAAGGTGATCTCAGGCCTTAAGATGTGGAAAAAAGTGTTTCCAGATTGTAGTGCAGACTCATTTGGCAGCAGGGTGTAAGGATTTGGGAGATGCTACATTAACCTCTTCCAACAAAATGTCAATCTTTCCTTCACGTGGTACATCTTGTTTGTATGGACGAGGCTCTGGTGACTGAATGATTCCCAGTATAAGGAGTCACCCACTGCTTGTGAATGGCCACCAGAAAGGAGGGCCGAAGAGAGAGGAGCTTCCAAGACACCTTCTTGCCCTTGTGGTTGGAAAAGGCTCCTAAAGGCAGATAAATCAGAAATGATCAATGGCTTGGGGATGCAGAAGGTAACAGGGTGCCACTACATTAAAGACCCAAAGAGTATCCCAACAACATCTAAAATATAAATAGAATGATGGCTTCTTCCTGGGTAAAATATTCTGTAGGTAAAACAGTCCCCAATCAGACCTCCAGCTCGAGAAGCAGTAATCGGAATTAATAAAAACATTCTGTGAGTTAGCATGGAGTCTGAATGGGGCGGGTAGATTAGGAAACTTAAAAAGGAAGATGGAACGACTAAGTTAGATGTCATTGGGATTAGCGAGATTAAGTGAAAGGACACACAGGATTTCTGGTCTTGGGAACACAGGATAATTAGAACACAAGCTGTCACTGGTGTCACTGGTGCAAGCTTTATCATGACCAAAAGAGTAGGGAAATGGGTGAGTTATTATGAACAATTTAGTGACTATATTATTTTGATGAAGGTAGAAACCAAGCCTGCACCAACCACGCTAATACAATAATTGTATTTGCCAACATTACACGAAGATGCTGACGCAATTAGCTGATCAAGTAATAGAGAAAATATATGATGAAACTGAAGAATTAATCCAATATGTGTAAGGGGATGAAAATCTAATAACCATGGGTGATTGGAATGTGATAGTGAGAGAAGGTGAAGAGGAGAATACTTAAAAAGTTTTGGTCTAGGAGAAAGTGAGGAAGCAGATTGCTAGAATTTTGTGAAAAATATAAACTTCTAGTCCTGGTGAATACACTATTTAAGAATCACGCATGAAGGATATACACCTGGAAACATCCAGGAATACAGGAATATATCAGCTAGATTATATCATGGTCAAACAAAGATTCAGGGATCAAGTTACACATTGTAACACAGCATACCCAGGAGCTGACACAGACTCTTGCCATAATCTGATGTTAATGAAGTGCAGGCTGAAATCCAAGAGAATAAAGAAACAATACAAATAGAACAGATTGGAAGTGCACAAACTGAAACCATCTAACATGAGAGAAAACTTTGCAGGGATGGTAGATGTGGGTCTAAGAAATAACTCCAAAAGGAGTTTAACTGAGGATGAATGAAATGCACTGAAGAGAGAATGGAAAGAAACATTCTAAGAGTTGGAACAGGAATTTTAGAAGTCTGAAGAAGTGTTTATATGTTTATAAGGAACAAGAGCACAGGAAAATGAGAGAGTTATTATGAACAGTTTAGTGACAGGATTATTTTGACGAGAGTAGAAATTAAGCATGCTACAGCCATGTTACTACAAGTTTATTTGACAATATCACAGGAAGATGACAAAGAAACAGAGAAAATAGCAGGTGAATTTGAAAATTTAATCCAATATGGGAATGGGGAGGAAAATTTAATAATCATGGACGATTTGAATGCTATTGTTGGGAGAAAGAAGGAAGGCAGTTTTGGTCCAGGAGAAAGCAATGAGTGAGGAAGCAGGTTGTTAGATTTTGTGATAAATATAAAATTACTGTCTTAAATACATAATTTAAGAATCATGCATGAAGGACATACATCTGGAAATGTCCAGGAGATACATGTAGATTGTATCATGGTTAAACAAAGATTCAGGAAACAAGTTCCAGACTGTAAAACATACCCAGAAGTTGAAATAGAAGCCGACCACAATCTGATGGTTTTGGACTGCTTGTTGAAATTCAAGAGAATAAAGAAGCAATACAAGCAGAACAGAGTAGAAGTGAACAAACTGAAGGAACCTAACATGAGAGAAAAATTTGCAGAGAGGGTAGACAGGGCTGTATGAAATAACTCTAAAAGGAATTCAACTAAGGACAAATAGAATGCATAGAGAAATAATCAAAGTTGGTAATGAAATATTAGGCTTTAGGAAACAAGCCGCCTGAGTACGTTGGACCACAGAAGAAATTTTGAAGTCGATGGATCAAAGAAGAAGGCACAAAAATCCTCAGGATGAAGCAGGAAAAAAGCAGAAAAGATATTTTACAGGTCTAATAACCAGGAAATGCAAGAAAGCAAATAAAAGTAGCTGCAAGGAAAGTGTGAGGAACTAGAAAAGAAAATCGACATAGGAAACATAGATGTAGACTATAGGAAGATCAAACAAAATTTTGGAGTAATGAAGAGATGACGTATAAACGTTAAAGCTGCTGATGGGAAACCTTTTTTAAGCTCATAAGATAGACTAACTGATGGATGGAATATACAGAGGAACTGTATGAGCGGGACAACGGTATACTGGAAAAAGAAGGTGATGTAGACATTAGTAACTAATGAGATCCAGTTTTAAGGGTAAAATTATACAGAGCCTTGAAAGATTTGAAATCAAATAAGGCAGTTGGAATTTATGACATTCCTGCAGAACTTCTGAAATCTCCAAGAGAAAAGGGAATCCAAAGATCATTCAAACTGATATCAGACAATTGAGGAAAAGCAGAGATTCCAACAGATTTTAATAAAACTATCATCTGCACGCTTCCGAAGAAAAGAAAAGCTGACAAATGTGAGACTTATCGTACCATAAGTCTAACATCACATTCTATACTGACCAGAATAATATACAGAAGAATGGAAATTATAGTGGAAGAGATAGTAAGTAAAGATCAGTTTGGGTTTAGGAAAAACCATGGTACAAGAGAAGCAATTCTGGCTCTAAGATTAATACCTGAAGGATAAATCAAGAAAAACAAACTTTTGATTTAGAAAAAAAGCTTTTGATAATATTAGGTGGGAAAAAATGATCAAAATTTTAAAGAAGTCAGTTCTAATAATAAGATATAAAAATACTTTATAATCCATAAGAATTAAGTGGCTATAATAAAAGTAGAGAATCATGAGACACACTCATCAGTTATAAATGGTGTGAGAGAAGGATGTAGTCTGTTCCAGTTAATATTCAACTTATATGTAGAGGAAGCAATAAAGGAAGTAAAAGAAAAAGTTGAATGTCACATAAATGTACAAGGAGGGAAAAAAAAGAAAAAAATAGTATGTTATGATTTGCTGATGACATTGTCCTGTTAACAGAACAGACAGAACATATTGAGAAGATACTGAATGGCATGAAAATAATTACTGAAGGAAGATTTCTGTTTAAAAATAAATCAAAGCAAGAAAAAAGTGATGAAACGTAGTAGATCTGATAGCAATAACAATAGATTAAATATAAAAATAGGAACAGATGTGGCAGGAGAAATAAATAAATTCAGCTACTTAGGAAAAAAATTATAATTGATGGGCGAAGCAAGAATGATGTTAAAAGCAGAATAACACTAGCAAAAAGAGGAATCTTTCAGTCTCATATATAGATCTAGGACTCAAAATCAACATTTAAAAACTCTATGGGGGTAGAACAGTGCTTTATTGTAGCGAATCATTGTCTTTAGGAATATCAAAACGAAGGAAAATTGAAGCACTTGAAATGTAGTGCTACAGAAGGATGCTGAAAATTAAATGGACAGATAAAGTACAAAATGAATGTATTCTGGAAATGATGAGGAAAGAAGTTTGTGAAGAGTCTTACAGAAAGAAGAGAAAGGATAGTGGGTCACATTTTAAGGCATGCAAGATTGGTCAATTTGTTAGTGGTGGGAACAGCCGAAGGTAATAACTTTAGAGATAAAAAGATTACAATACATGATGCTGATATTTGAAGCTGTTGATTGTAAAGAATATGTTGAGATGATAGCCCAAGATAGGAAGCGATAGAGATTTGTGTCAAACCAGCAGAGAGACTGATTGCAGTAAAGGAAAAAAGGAGGGTTGGCTTACTCGTCAATTTATTTTTAAACCATGAGGAATTTTTCTCATATAACAGCTCACTAAAATATCCCAAAATAACAAAATTTCACATCTTGCAGGAGCCATGGCTAAAAATCTGGCAAAATAATTATGTTTTGGAACTATGTACCAATGTTGCTAATCAACAAGAATGTTTGAAAATTGCCTTTAAATATTCCAACTATGTAATATTAACTTATTTTCACTTTACACTGAAAATCGTATATACTTTTAGTGTAAGTAACCAATCAATAAGCAGTAATTTGTAATGATATGTTCTTTATAATAAAAATAATAATAATTTTTTTTCCAATATCCTTGAGATTAAAAGTTCCTAGCAAAGTTCATACAAATAAAATTACATTATAAACACAGTAAATTAAAAAAATACATTTATATTAATTTACAATTCATCAAGTTTGTATAATACCTTAGCACATTATTCAAGTTTTGAATTCATTCCCAGACAAGCATTTTAGATGAGTTGGAAGCTTATTATATAGCCTAGCTCCCATTTCATAGGCACTCTTATCTGCTGCCTTACAATTATGTCTTTTGATGTGTAAATCTGACTTGATTCATATGTCATATTTATGAATTTCACTATTTGTGTGATTAAAGTTTGGATGACATCAAATCAGTAGTAATACTCTTGCTCTATGTACATATGGTGAATATATAGTAAGAGTCTTTTCCATTCCAAATATTTCTCTTCATGATGTTTTTATATCCAACTTGTATATTATTCTAATACACGTTTTCTGCAGCAATAACATACGGCAACACGATCCCCAGACTTCAATACCATGCAGGATACATGGAAAAATTATTCCATAGTATGAATATCCAAAATGTTAGATTAGAAACATTCTCTTACTCACCTTTTTACAAACAGAATCTACATGCATCTTCCAAGTTAGGAATTTGTCAACATGCATTCCTAGGAACTTATGTTCAGATATTTCATCAATGCTTCCTTTACTAGTTGTAAGTCTTAATTTACTATCCATATCACGATTTTCTGGTTCAAATTTTACTAAACATGTTTTATTTTTATTACAAATTAATCTAATAATTTGATAACTCATTTGATGTATTAGTTACAGTTGTCTCTAATGAGGAATCATTGCTATCCCAACAAACTGCTGTAGTGTCATCTGCACATGTTATAATTCTACTTATATCATTTATATACAGAACATTGTTTAAAGGTGGCTCTCAAAACAGTGCTTTTGAGAGATCCGAAAATAAACCAGCAACTTTTTTTTTCCATCTAATTTTCTAAAATCTCACTTACAAACTGAGTTACAGCAGTAGTAGTGTATAGCACTCTTTGAAAACTACATTGGAGTGCATTTTTAACCATTTTGTGATATGAAGTTATTTAATATCACTAATATAACTTTTGATGAAACTAAGGAAAATGGAAGCAGCTTTTAGATGATATAAATAATAAAGGAAAAGTAAATTAAAGTCGCGGGTATGGATTGTTTGCCTGTGGCCATTCATTCTAACTGAGAGTTGCTGTCTGGTGGTGGCAAATTAGATGGTATATGATGTGAGTTGTTGAACATGTGGCATGCCCAATGATGGGGAAAGTTTCCCTTGTGGTGGGATTGGAATATGTAGTGGAAGGTAGAAGCATGCTGCAGGTTTTACAGCAAGGTCTATTGCATGGAAAAGATCCGTGTGGTGTTTTTGGAGTCTGACGTAGGGAATTTGTGGACTAAGATGTTCTTAAGATTGGGTGGTCTGCTAAAACATACACAGGGGACACTGGGTAGAATTTTGGGTAGAACAGTAGGCATTTCTGGAAAGGAGCGAAGGAAGTCATACCCCTGTCGCAAGATATGCTTGATGGACTCGAGGTCAGAAGAGAACTGGGTGATAAAGGCAGTGGTTGGTTTTTGTAGGAGACAAGTGAGTGTGGTTACATAGAGGGCGAGTGATCACAAGGGAGATCTGTTTATGTACAAGATCCGTGGAGTAACAATGGGAAATAAGGGCTTGGGATAGGTTCTGTGAGTATTGATGGAGGGAATGAATATTAGAACAAATGCGACTTCATGGATGGCAAGACAGTATGGGAGGGAACTTTTGGTATGGAATGGATGGCAGCTATCAAAGTGTAGATATTACTGTAAATTAGTAGGTTTGATGTGGACTGAGGTATGAAGGGCACCAGGCCTGAGCGTGATGTCAGCATCGAGGAATGTTATGTGTGAGCTGGAGTAGGTCCAGGTGAAATTGATGGAATTGTTGCTATTGTTAAGGGAATGGAGAAATTCAAGGAGTTGATTATCACTGTGGGTCCAGATCATAAATATACCATCTTTGTATCTGAACCAAACAGTGGGTTTAAAGGGAGTGTGGTCCACGTGACCAAGAAATATGTTGGCATAGGTTGGGGCCATGCAGTTGCCCATGGCAGTGCTGCGGTTCTGGTGATATACTTTAGAATTGAAGGTAGAGAAATTTTTTGAGAGAACTATATGGGCCAAGGTTGAATGGAAGTATGGTGTGACAGAACAGAAACATTTAATAAGAAAACCATATTTTTGTGCCATGAAATTAAACAAAATTCGATATATTTACTCCTATAGCAAGGAAATGCAAGTTGCCATGGCGATAAGAAAATCAAGAGTTAGCTAGAGGTTAGCGACGTAAAGACCGAACGGTTGCTTTGAAACCATTTCACTGCTGAAGAACCGTGCATTCTTCGAATACTCTAAATCCGATGTAGTTCCTAGAGGAATATCAGTTGTGAACAATAAATGCAAATCTGTTGAAAGCGTAAGAATTGAGTTATTTATAATTATCACCAGGCATGTGACAATGGCTAGGTGCCAGTTACAGGTCTAGGTAGTGTTTGTTCCAGGACACTAAGGCCCTGACTATGGGGAATGTTGGTATAGAGGGAAGTTACATCAATGGAGACCATTGGGTGACGTTCTGTGTGCGCACACATCCAGAACCTAATGGCCCATAACTCTACTACTTGAAGAAGCTCATTACCAAAATATTGTATATATGTTTGTCTGCCTTTTGTATTTTCTCTCATCACAGCCGTCAAATTTGGTACGTGGTGAGATAATTTCCCTTTCCTTTATTATTAATATAATTTTTCCAAATAATGTGCTCAGAACAGAGGTCAGAGAAATAGATCTGTAATTACCAATATCTCTCTTGTTGCATTTCTTACAGACATACCTCAGTATGCTTATTTTCAGACAATTTGGAAATTCTCCATTCACTATGGGTTCGTATATAACAAATACCAGTGGCCTTGCAGGACTTCCTTACATTTTTTCAATACAAATGTACTTATACAGGGCGTTCGCCGGGAAACGCAACCCACTGTTAGCGCTACAAGGAAGAAACTGCTCCCGGCGAGCGAGCGGTCAGTTTCCGGCATTGTTCGACCGTTGGCCGCGGACTATTTCATAATAATTACGCTTCATAAACTTGTGTGCTAAGCATTTAAATGTGACGTAATTCATTAGCTTACCTTATAAAAGATGCTGGAAGTGTTGACCCTCTTGTGTAATGCACATTTCACATCTTTTGAACATATTTCGAGACACACGCTGCCCTCTGACTTAATGATTTTTTGGGTGACTGTTCTAGTCGAAAAGCGATATCGTCAATTTTCTCCTCTGTGAGAATACGGTTGACCGACAGTCTCTTTTTGTTAAAAAATGAACCCGTTTCTCTTACTTTTTTAACCAGACGCAGAATTGTTGATTTAGCTGGCAGTAAAGCGCCAGGAAATTCGCGACGAAATTTACTGCGACACTTTTTAAACGACTTCTTCTTCACATATGTATCGTAGAGAAATATTCTTTGTTGCAAACTGTAACGTACCATAATTTTACTCACACTCAAACACGGTACAGATTAATAAGAGTATGAAGCCCCAAACCAGCCAAACCGCAAAGAAACGTTTATTCACAACACTGATTAATAAGAGACTGAAGTCACAAACTATCAACAATGCAAAGAAACCGTTCTTAACAATGTAAGGGTCACTGCACTGCACTGTTGGGGCAGCGGAGGTGTTAAACAGTGCGGTGATTCACGGTGCCGTGTGGCGGAAACTGCTGGCTCCACTGACCGAGCAAGTTGCCGACGGCAACAGACTGGGAGGGTAGCGTTTTCCGGCGAACGCCCTGTACCATACCACCCACTAGAATTTTTATTCTTAAATTATTTATAACACTAATTCTTCTTCTCTCGTTTCATAAAAAAATATTGATGGAGAAATTGTTTCTATTATATTCATCTACTTTATTGCTACTCATAGCTTCTCCTACATTTAGAAAGAAATCATTTAACATATTACTAATGTTACTGGGATCTTTTTCTACTTTTCCATTTGTGTTTAGTTCAATGTTCTCCAGCTTCCACTTGTCCTTTCTTACATCATTTATCAGACCCCAAGTCGTTTTTCCGATGTTATTTGAATTAATTATTTTTTTCTCTATAAATTCCAGCGTTCAGATACAGTAGTTCACATCGAAACATTTTTTTATAATGTTTATACACATTTTTGTAGTATATATTAAATAATTTATTAAAATTTTTGTAAAATGCATCCCGTTTACTTTCTAGACTTTCAGCAGTAAATACACCAATCCAAGGCTCATTTGCAAGGTGTTCCTTAAGTTATGTGGCATTTTCATCTGTTATTATTCTCAAGTCCTGTTTTTCATATGTATATTTTGTTTCTGTTGTAAAATTTAACACATCAATGTACCAAGCCTGATGGTCTGACAAATATTTATTTATTACATTAGTCAGAATACATTTATCACTCAGATTGGTAGCAATATGGCCAATAGTATTTATAGTGATTCTTGTTGGGGAGAATATGGTGTCTCTAATATTATAGATATTTAAAAGATCGGTAAGATTTATGCAAGCAGCATCATCATTATCTACATTTACACTGAAATCTCCTACTAATACAATATCTCTATTCAGGGCCGGCGTTAGGGGGGGTTAAGCGGGGCAAAAGTACCCGGGGCCTGGGCCACCAAAGGGGGGCCCGGCCGGCCTGGGTGCCTAAATAAATAGAAATCAAACACAAATTTTAAAATCTGCACCAAAGATTTTGAACATTTTTGTATTAAAATGTTCTGAATTTATCAAATATATATATATATATATATTCGGGAAAAGGGGGGGGGGCTACGATCGCTTACCCGGGGACCGAGAATTCTAGCGCTGGCCCTGTCTCTATTACATCTGTCAGTGCTGTTTAGTAGTAAATCGATCTGGTCAATAAGATATGTATTGTTCTACAACTGGGATTAGGTACTGGAGATCATGATTCTGCAAGGAATTGGCGTCATAATACTGCAGTGGTCAAACTCAAGGCACTGCTAGAAATACTTTTGGATGGATATTTAACAGTGTCATGCTGGTCCAGAGTGTATTATAACCTAATTTCAGTTTGAAATAATGGTACAGGCTGTATTGCAATGGAATTACTGCTTGAAAATAATACATCTTGCCATTGACAACAGCATTATTACTACATGTTGTTGTAGTAGAATCTCGATCTCCAGTAGACCCCCACATCCCTTATTAATACTTATAAATTCCACATAATCCACTGAAAAACGTAATTCCAAAACAAAATAAAAAATGGATCAAACAACTCAACAGAAAAAAAAGAATTGAAAAGGAACGGGTACAAATTCTACCATGGCATTCTGCCTGGCATTCATCTTGAGTAATTTGGGGAAACCATGGAAAACTCAAATCTGGATGCCCGGACAGGGATTCAAACCGACACCCTCCCTGATGCGAGGCCAGAGCGTTAACCACTCATCCACGATGCCAGGTGTAATACTTCTAGTAGCCTACACAATCCAGAGTAGAAAACAGTTATGATGCTAATAACCTCACTGAATAAACCAGGTGTTATGTATATAGGAAAATCCATACTTTCCTTTGTGAAGTTAATGAATTAAGTTTCTTAATTCCTTATGTCGCAATAATCATTTGTGCTATTTGTAATCTTGGATATGATATAAATTAGTGGCTATGTTCTAGGCTTCAAAAGACAATAACGACTATATGAATCCTAAAGCAATGGTAAAGATTCTTTATTGCTTGGCTGTATTTCTTCCAGATATTCTTGGCTCCACTCTAAACAAAATTCGGGGTCTAGTTGAAAACCTGATACCGTTCACGGGGAGCCAGAGATATTATTAAAACAATGTTTTTTGAGCGGTAGACGTATTATTTTCAAGCAATAATTAAAGCGGAGCAAGTGGTAGTTGTAATTAACCCTATACCAGCATGACACACTTAGACTTACTTAACGCAACGTTACTGTATGACATCCGAATTTAATGTTGTAACATGGAATATCAGATGTCATTCTGTTGTATTAGAACATAACCACTACCTCCCTTTAATTATTGCTTGATAATAAAAAGTTGCTCGCGTATTCAATAATATCTCTGGTTACATGTTAGGAAACAAGTACCATTATTCATCAAGACTAGCATTCCTTCGTTAGTTTTAGTGTTGAAACTACAAAGAAAATTATTGGATTTGATTGTGTGGGGGAACTGAGATCGAATATGATATTAAAGTATTAGCAAATATAAGTGAATTAAAGCCTAACAGCAACAGAAACAATCACTTGCCTTTTTCGTATCGTGACATTGTTGCCAAAGCTATTTGATTCAAATCTAATTACACTGCCAGGTGCCAGCACTAGAGCCAATAATATAAATGTCAAGTATTCTCTTCTATATTAACTTTGTCCGTGTGTGATATCGATTGTTGATACTGATCGAAGTGTCGTTACTTTATCGATACGTTCCGTCGTTGTTGTTGTTTCAGGGCGCGTCGACAGTGGGGTCATTAGCGTTCCGTCGTATTGTGTTGGAGGCACTACAGTCCCATCTGCTAAGTGCTTTAAACTCATGGACAATGTCAATTTTCATCTCCATGTTTAAGTTCAAATACGGGCGCTCTTCGTATCACCATTATGACGGGTACCGTTTCCCGTATTTGTAGAGCAGACCAAAATTATTGAATTTTAAAACGAAATCTAATAATGATTTTGTATTTATATATATGAAAATTAACATATTTAGATTTCTTACTACCAAAAGTATCTTATTTACGCATTTTTAGATATTTTCGCACACATAGTAAACTAGCTAAAAACACGGCTTTGTGGTGACTCACGAAGTTTTGTTATAAAAACATTAAAGAAATTAAATAATAATAAGAAGAATTTTAATATTTAAACTTCATGAACTATAGTCAAAATCCGTGCTTTTAGTTTGTTGAAAAAGAAATTAGGCACATTTATAATAAGACGCAATCTTTAAATATTCAGAATATCATTTTATTTAATTTAATTTAATTGCAATGGAGCACAGGCACCAGTGGCAATTTCCCTACACACCCATCTTCCCCCTATCCTGCACCTACCTACATCTGCCCTCTACAAATTTTATCTTTAAATTCGTTCAAAGTTTTCGGTAAATTATTCATCATTTCTCTTGGTAACTCATTTAAATCCCTGACACCCTTACCTAAAAAAGAGAATCTTCCCACACCCTTGTGCCAGCTTGTGGTCATGGTCATCTTTTCCCTTCCATGCACTACTTTTCATACCTATTGCAATATCTTTCCATGCCTCATCGCCAGTATATGCCCTGTACACTCCCATCAGAAACGAGATTTCTTCATGTTTTTAATATTTTAACATACTTGAATTTTTAATTTTACTAATTCTGTAATAAGAAAATCTATATAATGCAAAGCTTTCTAAATTTTTTACTCTCTATAACCCAACATATGTTAAACCAACTAAAGTTTCTGGTTGTGGTTGATTGTACAACATTTCTAAATAGTGGTACTCCAACAGTATTTGCCATAGCCAGCAAAAGTAGAAATAATTATCCCTCAATACTGGGAAATTGAGATGAGAGGGGGACTATACAGAATAGCGCGGAATATTTTTATGAACATATGGTGATGAAAATAGCATTCACTGAGTCACTTTACCAACAGAAATTAGTCAATAATGTAATCAGTGGCTCGTTGTTCTTGGAGATGTATCTTTGAAATGCAGACAGTGTTGTCGAGGCGGATTCCGGGTGATTGCATTCTAAAGAATGACTTTGCGTTTTATCAAATATTTTATAGTTCTTATGTTTTGCTTCATTAAACGACCGACCTCCATGCATTTTTATATATATATATTTATTGACGTGGAAATATATTTCTCCCGTCAAAATCTCCATGTAGAGTGTACTTTAATTTTTATTGTTATTAAGCTTTGCATAGTTTATCATTAAAATTATACAATTATTTAAATAACTGATTAAGGGAGGCAGTGAGATTTCGTTGTATAAATACAAAACCGCTGCATCTACATTTGCGCAAGTCACAGATTTATTTACAAAGAACATTCAACTACCATATATCATCTTTAATACAAAAAAGTGTCTCTTTCTGGAGAATAAATTCTCATGTAGGTATCGAAATCACAAACTACTCTTTTGATGAACAGTTTATTTAATTATCCCACCGTTATCGTTGCGTTGGTAAATTGTTTCATTAGGATCGTCTCTGATATGTATAATATATGCACTTAATGGTGCGATATAATCGTCACACTATAATTCCATACAATGCCAACAGCGACTTCAAACTGCGTCCCTTTCCATGGACACACTTAGAAGCAAGGAAAGTAAAACCACATTAACACTCTCCAATATGCTGCACTTCACTATCAACAATAGCTTCGAGCCTTTGAATTCCAGATTGCGACTGTAAGTATATTCATACACACAGCGAAATTGATCTGTATTAATAACAAATTTTGAATTGAAATTATGAATTTACAAATATTAACGAAATATGCTTTCTTACATCAATTACAATTACTTTATGTGATTGTGGAAGGATATCCATCATAAAATGTTCTTGGTGTGCACGTAATTTCTGTTTCAAATGTTTTATATCATACAGACATTTGCGTATTTCTCAAATGAAAATAAATTATTTGTAGAATTTGTTTCATAACAAATTTGTAATGCTACAAGATCGAAAACCAATGCAAAAAATACAAACAGAAAAAAATATTTCGCGGATCGTGAGATCGAACCGACGACCCTCCGCTCAAGAACACAGCGTCACAACACGCACGGCTGAACCTACGTTCTTAGCAACTCGTCTTCTGTAGCGGTATAACTCATTTAGACATAATTTTTAAACTTTTTAATCCCCAATTTCTCTTAAACGGAGGCTCACCAGGGAACTGTTTTAGGGCAAGAAAACATAGGTGACGTTATATTTTTTAGACATGTTCGTTCTACGATAGCGTTTTACACACTGAAGACCTCTCCTAGTCGCCATGCACGAATAATAATAAATACATAATAAATAATGATCGAAGGCACCTTTAGAATTAACTTTGAATTACTATGTTCAATTTCACGTCTTTAGGTGCAGCAGTTTTTTTCAAAAAATATACCACAAGGTGTGCGCAAATCATCGCCTAGTGTAATTACCCTTTTCCCATATGTTTGAGTGCAATTTTTTTGGGGTGATTAGACACGGTGTGGAACTCCTCCCTAAGATACATGCCTTTCTTCAGAAGTACAAGGTACATATCTACAAAACCTCCTATCAGTTAGCATTTATATATACATCAGAAAAGTTTTCTTCATGACGATATGTGCCTAAAACTTATGTAACGGCACATATATAGTGCGGTAATTCAAGTTCATACTAGGAAGCCCATAATTTCAACTGTCAGTCAAGATAAGCTGATCTGCCTTTTCAATAAAATTATGATACTCTTGGTTTTCCTGGTGACGCCCGTCATGATGTGTGCAGCCGACGTTTCAACCATCATAACAATGGTCTTCTTCTTGGGCAGAAGAAGACCGCATTTATGACGGTCGAAACGTCGGCTGCACATCATGACGCGGCGTTATCGGGAAAGTCAAGAGACAGCAAACTTTGGCCGTGGAAGCCCACGATTACAATGATAATCTTCTCTTTGAACTGTAATCTCTTTTTATAACAGTCAATGATTAATTTTTCCAAATAAAAGTTTATATGTTATCCTAATACTTCTAATTAATCAATAAGGTTATTAATTAGTAAAATACAATTTACTGGCTGTATGGTTTCAACCTGGAGGAAGGAATATATAGAGAAGAAATAACGCTAACTCTGGGAAGCCTCATATAAAAACTCGTCTCCTACTGCGCAAGCACGGCGGCCATAGGAATAACCCCAAAATATTGGGTTGTTTGTACTGTGTCTGCTGCTGAGTATATTTCATTTTCTAATATTCTAAACTTTTATATTATGTCAAGTAGTATTGCATACGGTTGCACAAACTGACAGGAAAGGAAACAACCTCGAATAACGTTTCATAATTATGTCGCATTGTAATTATTGTTCTTGAAGTACCTGATAGGTAACTGCAACATTAGGGCTATCGTTAAAAATCTATTCATTGCTCTCAACATGATAATGTCGTTCTTAAATATTTGTTGCTGTAGTATAGACAATCAGCATAGGTGTGTTACTACTTTGCACAAAAAAGGCTACCCTTATTGTAAACAGGTGTTGGAAGTCTAATTAAAGCGGGTCATGTTTACATCGGGATACAATGAATAGGGAATTCTGCATGCTTTAGTCCAGTTCATTTTCACTGAAAGTGTACGATGAAATTAATTGTGATAGTTTGTGCTGTGCGAACTATGAAATGTGATGAAGCAAACGTTGTTGTTACCCGATATTTAGTT
The DNA here is from genome assembly GCA_031002005.1 of Vandiemenella viatica. Taxonomy (NCBI): domain Eukaryota; kingdom Metazoa; phylum Arthropoda; class Insecta; order Orthoptera; family Morabidae; genus Vandiemenella; species Vandiemenella viatica. The sequence continues at coordinate 62,249,900 of JARYHS010013630.1, forward strand.
CGCGATGCATTTCATGTGTTTAGGTTTGTCTACATAGTTTGATTTTGTAGCAACAATATTAATGGATATATGGGTAGGTTGAAATGCAGCCTTTACTAGAAGGGACAAAAAATTTATTATTCATAAGCACCATGTTAGTGACACAACGTGTATCGCCAATCACAATGTACACTACTCCCATTTAATCTTCTGACATTTGGAGACACCATATCTCGAGAACTAAAAGAAATATCGAAAATTTTTGTGTATTTTCAATTTCTCTCGTTCTGTTACATAAGAATCTATAATCATATTTGACTGTGGGGATAGTTTTCTTTTGAAGTTCAACCTAAAACATCTCACTTTTGAGACGGTATATGTCAAGAACTAAGCAAGATATCGAAAAATTTTATTCTTTATTTTCGATTTGTCTCGTCGTGTTACATAAGAATCTAACACCAAATTTGACCTTGGGGAAATGTTTCTTCAGAATTTCAACCCAAAACACCTCACTTTTTTAGACAGTATTATCTCGAGAACTAAGCAGGATATCAAAAAAATGTATTCATCATTTTTGGTCTGTCTCGTCGAGTTACATAATAATCCATCATCAAATTGCGGTGCCACGGTTGTCGTATGATTCCCTTGAGTTTTTTGTGCCTATTCCTCTTGTTTCTAGGGCCGACCAATATGGCGACCTCCCCACCCCACTTCTCTCTACCCGGTTTCACTAAAGTACGTAGTGAAGGTCCCTTGCGTCTTCTCCATATATTCCTTCCTACATGGTTTCAACCGACAGCTTTTAAAATCAAAGAAAAAGTTTAATAGCAGTGAAAGAGCAAACCACCGTAATAAAGGGCACAATTACGTATCCGAAATCTTTGATGTTAAAGTGAATTTTCCTGGTACAATTGCTGTTCATTGTTCTTATTAAATGAGATAGGATTTTAATTTGTTGGTCAAATAGAAAAGAAAATGAACGCAGGAAGAGAGAGAATTTTAGATACAAAGAAAAAAAGATTTTAACGTTTAAATAAGGGGTGGGTAATTCCTTAATATAGGTACATTATATCAATTGCATGCAGCATCATTTCATGATGAATTTCGTTGGGAAGTACACATTGTGTTACGGAAGCGAGAATAATCCCAGAAAGGCTTCTGTTAGATTACCTGATGATTAGATGTAACAGTGAGGTGCATGAGCTGGAACACAACACCTTGGGATACCAAATAATAATTCAATTTTTGAAAGAGTAATTACAATTTATCACATTATAACAGCCCTCAGACTCACTCATTTTATGAAATTGCATTTTAAGAATTACGTACAGCAAGGTGGGGTTGATCAACTAGGGATCTGTAAATATTTTTCATGTAATTGATTGTTAATTTGTATAAATGAACATTGTTTTATAAAGAGAAACTATGTAAATGCTATGCAACGTGTTCATTGACAGTATTATGCACGAAACATTGATTAAACACTTGTAATTGTAAGTGTTGAGGTGAGCCATGGTCTTTAGAGGACAATTCTCAATGGTTTGAACTGGTTTATGTAGATAATTTTGTGTGTAAATACCTGTAAATATCTTTAATTTTCATTTCAATGTGTTTCATGATGATTGTGAGTAATTTTTATTACTTCTGATTGTTTTAATGTGCTTTCGATTGTTAGCTGCATTGTCGCCGTTCGAGAAACATCGAGCGGCTTTATATGCTTTATTCTGGATTTTCCTGTAATGTTTATATAAACAAGCAGCAGATACAAGAAGTTAGTTGACATTCAGTTGAAAGTTATTTTTCAGTCTGTTATATAACCTAAATTTTGTTAATAAAATTATCAGAATTGGTTTAAACGGTGGCGAGTTAGTGTCAATCCTATTGTAAAACATGTTTAAATCCATTTTCTTACAGTTTTCAAGTGATAAGTAGAAGTAAAGGGTTAGATTCGAACACTACGTTTTGTAAACATTGGTCACATAAAGAACATTTCCTTACTTTTTAATAGAAAATTCTACATTCATGTTGAGAGGTACAGTAAGTAATAAGAATTAAAACGAGGTGGAATGCTTTGTAAATATAAAATTGTGCTGAAGAGATATTTGATTTTGAAGTTGAATTCAACACATGTTGGAAACATCGAAAATAAATAGTTAAATAATTTCTAAGTTCTCAGTTTTCAAGCTACAGAAAAGATTTATAGCTTAAAAAATGCACTGAATTTTGTAACATATAATGTAAAAATTTAGAATCTGTAGGTAAAAGTAATGTTTTTTTTTAAAGATTTTGTACAAAAATTAAATTTTTTTCTGAGCATAACGAGCGAGTTTTTTGTAAAAATCAACATCGTATTTTGGCCAGAATTGGAAAACTAAAATTTATGGTAATTGCGAGGTAATGGAGACCAGTAGTTGGAAGATTCGGAAAAATAGATTTAAAAGCAATTTTGGAAAAAGTATGAAGGCGATTAAATAGACGAGCGTCTGTAAGCAGACTTAATGCCGTGCACAAATCTCTCCACTACCCCGGCACGCGGAAATGACGTCGCGACGACAATACGTGTATATAGCATCGAGTGTACACACAGACGCTCGTCACTCGAGGCCGTGCGCAAGTCTCCCCACCACCGCGGCACAGCACGGAAGTTGGAAGAAAGTATGCATCTCTGCACGTACTTTGACAAGGTATTTCCCTCAAATTCAAATTTGTTAAGACACTGTCGCGACATCCATTAAGTTCAGACTGAAAGTAGAGAAAACAAATTCTGCAAATTACCGTGATGCTCTATAATTAGTTTCAAATAAAATATGCAAAATATGGGGTTTTCTACTAGAACTAACAAACTACCACAAAAACCGTCCTCTCGCAGCACCAGACAATAGGCGCACTTTGTTCTGTGACGACACACGTCACACATATAACACGTTTTATGTATTTCAGTTTTCTTAATTTTAAAAAAGCTACACCATTGCACAATACAAAACATGTTTAGCTGCAAATGACAACACCGCTTTACAGTCCACAACTGTGTTAGAAATAATAATATAATTAAGTCTATCACATATCATTGCAACTAAGGAATCCATGTGTGTTAAACATAATACCGTAATTATCGTAATTTCTTCAAATAACTTGTTATAGTAAACAACAGAAATAACGAATTTAAGACATTCACTTTTGTGCTCTTTCTCACAGAATACGAATTTCCAATGAATTTTAATTTGATGAGAAGTTCATCCATATCTTTGACAGAATTAAAAAAGCAGCAGAATTGACCATATTCTCCAAAATTGAAATCTTTCACGTTTCGCGTATCTAATTCTCACGTACTCGTCTCGTCATTTTGATATCACTTCCGCGTGCCGGGGTAGTGGGGAGATTTGTGCACGACATCGAGTGTACTCACAGAAACTCGTCTAAATAACAGTTCTACAGTTGGACAGCATCACGAGTGGCTGTGAGTACACTCGATGCCGTGCACAAATCTCCCCACTACCCCGGCACGCGGAAGTGACGTCACAATGACGATACGCGTATACAGCATCGAGTCTAGCAGCACTGCACAAATTGCACAAAAATTATCGGTACAGGGTTCATATCAACCTAAAAAGGTCGTTTTGTGATAGTGGTCGTTGATATTTGAAATTCAGCCTGGCGCAAGAGAAAAAAGTTTGCGGGAAATTCTTTCTGCGGTATCCATCTCAGATACGGTTGTAGCGGTACCACTTTGTGTTTGAAAGTAGCGCCGGTTTGTGACGTCATCGGCACCATGTCCGTGGCCATGGAAGGGTGAGCCGCGGGGGGCGCATGGTGTGTGCTGTGGTAGGCACAAGGTGGGCAGGACGTGGAAAAGTGTGGTTGCTGTTAAGTTGTAAACGTGTGAATGTGAGTAAAAGGGGTACAAATAGCCGTTCTACTTTAACTGGATCTGCAACTTTGGAGTGATAGAAGTCCGATAAGTTTATAACATTGGTGGTGTTGGAGAAAGATGAAGGCACTGAATTAAAATTGGATTCATGAAATAACTGTGTATCCATTCAGCAGTTTCTAAATGTTCTCAGTTGGAAACTGAGTGGCGGCCGGTCAAGAGAATCTGCATCTTTAAAAGGAACTTAAGGAACTCGCAGTAAGAATTTAGACAATGCACATTATATTTCAGTGAGCGAGTTTGAAAGTAAAACATTGTGGGAGCTGATGTGGGTGGACGACCCACGAAACCGCAACACGGTGCATTTGTTTCGACGACTCTTCCGCGTACCGGGGTGGTGGGGAGACTTGGTCCACTGCATTGAGTTTACCCACAGACGCTCGTGACAGCATCACTGTCAGAAGGAGGCGTCCATTAATTACGTGAGGTGTTTTCCGGAACCCCGAAGCCCCCCCCCCCTCTGTGGTGAGACTTCGTGAGATCTGGTCGGACCCCCCTCTAAAATTACGTGAGTCCTACAAGAATTTCAAAACCTCACGTGAGATTTCCGTTCACCCCCCTCCCTCTAGGAGAGCTTTCGTGAGATTTGCCCCCTACAGAAAATTGTATGTAGAGACGTTTAAAAAATATTTTAGCTCTGTAGCATCAATTCTTTGGGATGTACAGGAAATTGTAATTTTAAGTTTTGGACTACACTAACAAGTAAGATCGTAAACAAGCCGGTCTATGTACCAAAAAATATGGAATGAGGAGTAAATCGTTTTAAACTAAAAATCAACACCATAGCGTGAATACTGTACCAGTGAGAGGAAATCTTAGATGTAGCCACTTAAATAATTTTTTACATGTAAACTACTAAAAGTAAAGAAATTTTGATAAGGATAGATTTTGACATTTAGGTAATTGACTTTTTTTTTACCATTCATTTATACAACCTAATATCTTAGTAACTAAATAAGGCTTTACATTTTAATTTTTAAATTGTTGATTACATAGTGTCAAGAAATCTGCAAGAAGCGTTTGCATTCAAGAAATATAGGCATATGGCATATTATTCCATAACACTTGGACTTATTGTCTAATTAATTCTAAAATATTATATTTGGTCTTGCTTACAGTTATAACAGTTACAGCTGCTATTGCAAACTGTTTAATATTATATATAATAACAAAAGTTGCTTATTGTTGTTATACTCTGTTCCTCCTATTTTTAGGAGCTGATCTTGAACCCTCCCCTCTGGCTACTACTTAGAATCGTATTATTTCAAAGTTTTAACGCTTAACTGATTGAGTTTGTTTTCCTAATCTTTCTGTTATTAATGCACATTGGAGTTTACATACACGCTCCCGTTGTAGTAGCATGAGGGATAAGTGGTGTTTCACAGTTTTCTAATTTAACTGCAATATTTCAGTTTTCACGACAGTATTACAATGATGATTTACTGCAATATGGAAGGTATCCTTAAACTGCTCATCTTTCCATTGATACATTACTAAAGAACATTATCATCGACTTAACTTCTTTACAAATGGACAAGGGAGGGCAAACTGATAGTGTAGCATTAGTTCTTCCAAAGGCTTTTGACAGAGTGAGCCATAAAATGGTATTAAATAAGGTAGAAACTATTGGAGTGGATGAGATTTGCTGGGTAGAAGAATTTTTAAAAGGTATAAAACAGAAAGTTAGGGTAGGAAATGCAATATCAAAAGAAGTGGAAGTAAAAATGGGAGTGCCACAGGATAGTGTACTATCCCAGATTAAAAGCCACTTAACGTTTGGCCATAACCTGAATTATTAGGGACACGGGTTCCATACATGAGGGAAGGAGTGGCTCTCGCCAAAGGATTTTTGATGGAAAGTAGGCAGGCAACTCACGCTACAAAGGACAAAGACAATTCAAGAACATTTGAGTTTAAAGAAATCAAACTAGTCTACAGACAGTTTGAAATAGTTTGTTAGCTAAGGCTAGGTGCCGGAGAGAAAGTTACTGCTTCCCCAATTCAGATCCGCTGGTCAACTATGGAGGCAATAATATGCAGCAATAGCAACTTGATGGTATTGGCCCCTCCCTGTGGTCCCCGCGATCCTTTATACTAGTCGACAACAGATAACATCGTGCCACTTGGCTAAATCCAAATTTACCATGAGCTGCAGCACGTCTACTCGACCAGTGTGGTAGTAAACAAAACCAATGGGTCACACCAAATCTTGCTTACACGATACTCATTTTTCATCTGACCCTGACGGTAGCGTGCTTTCCTATACAGTCGATTTATCCCAACTGACCGTGTTCTGCATCTGACCCTATCAGAAGCGCGCTTTCCAATATGGGTTATTTATACCATCTGATCGTTCACTGCGGCGCGCCCGCCAGCTCGGCTGTCCACTATGTGTGGCTAACGCAGCTATCGCAGTCCATAGGCCACGTCTAAATATCTTTTAACAAATATATTTTAATTTAATATTGAGTATATTACACCTCCCTTCCTGGGGAAATTGATGTAACATACCAGTTGCAGCAATTTTTGCTGATCTGGATCTGACTTTCATTAACTTCCTCTCCATTCCTATGTATATGTTAGTTGACATCATTACATCGTATTTATGCATATTTTCATCAAATAAATTCAATAGATAAGTACTTTTCATCAACATATTGTTACCACATTTCACAATTCAATTACTACTTAATTTTACTGATATCGTATAGGTGAAAATTCTCATTAATTAAATTCAATCTTAAATATTCACATTACCAGCTGATTCTAAAATATTATTGAACATTAAATTTATTCAATTCTCACTTCACTATATAATTGCAATTAATACTAAATTACGTTACCTTTACTATGCTGTAATACAATACATTTCTTTTGTGACAGTCACATTTACCTGTTGTCACATTCTTTTGGCTATTGTTGTATCTTCCTTTGAAAAACCCGTGATGGCAATGCTTTCGTCACCTTTTTGTACTTCTACTGAAAATAACTGTTTCATCCTCCATACTGGAGTTTGGTTGTCTACTACCACTGAGTCGTGACTCTCTACAATTATTTAGTATCGTAGTTCTGACACAAACCTTTCCACAACAACCAATGTCCATATACTTTTTAGTATATCTGAAACACTCCATGCAACAATTACAATAGCGGCAACAACAACAATTTACTAAAACGTATACAATTATACATCCTGCATGAGCTGCAAAAGATACTCCAAAACCAAAAGGCTCTCTTGCCTCTCTATTTCTATTTCCAGGTCTTTTATTTTATAAGGTGCAATCTTTAAGTCATCTAGCTGCATTGTCACACATTCTAAAGATAATTTCACTTGTAACAATTCAGATACATTGTGTTTTTTTATCATTTATTATACAACAATCTATAGTTAAATTAGGGATAACGTCCCTGTGCTCACATTAATTTTTATTACGTATTCTGATTGTATAAAAACACTTATACCACAGTGTAACAGCCCTCACACCTGAACTTTAAATAGAATTGTATATAATGAAGTATCTGTAGTGAGCTAAAGTTTGCTTGAATATGATCTGGTATGTTTGTGTTGTAAATCAGTGTATATAGACTTTGTTTTATGAAAGGAAATTGTTTAAAGGCCATTTAATGTATTTAAGAACAGAATAATGCAAGAGAATTGCTTAAATGTGTGTAATTCCAAGTATTAATGCAAGTTACGATGTCTACAGTACAATTTTCTACAGTTTAAATTGATTTCTGTAAATAATTTTGTTTAAGTATCTTTAATTTCCATTTCTGACAATTTTGTAATGATATTAAGTGATTAAGTATTAATTCTGATTGTTTTTAATATGTTTAATTTTTTGAGTAATTGTTAATGTTCGAGAAATATCTGGCGGAAAATTTTGAATAATTCTAGAAATTTCGATAGAGCCTATATAAAGAAATCAGCAGAAGGACAGAGTTAGTTTACAGTTAGTTTTATACACATTCACTTTGGAACTGCGTCAGTAGGATATCTGGATATTGTATGTTTGCATGTGAATAATATCGCTGACGTTGTTTTGAAAATAAACAAAATCTTTAACTGAGCCTCATAGTGGACTATTTAATTAATTACAATATTAATTAAACCACCGAAGAACCTGACATGGCGACCGTCAAGGGACAAGAAATCATTTTACATCTGTGAGATGTTAATATTCTAAAAGAATCTGCATTGGATCGGCAATAAGCGAACAAAATCTTCGGAAAATTACGACGGGTAAAAACACCGATCGGCACCAGGAATCGACGGATGGCGACGCTACGTTTAGAAGAAGCGGCACGGGTTGGAGAATTTCGACGAGTGAATTATTCGGCGACAACTTCAAACTGAGTACAACAAGTTTACAGCACTCATCGGAGTTTTTCATTCGACGTCTGCTTAGAAAATTTACGTCTTCCAGCAGTACAGTGTTTCGAGTGTGAAAAGTGTGGTTAAGTGTTTTTATCAGTCAAAAAAGTAGTCTTTAGTAGTGAAAAGTGCTACTAGGTGACATTTAAGGTGACGAAAAGTATTTAAGTGATACAAAACTGACGGCGAAATGTAAGTATTCAAAGATTTGCTGTTGCATATTATTTTGTGGCAGATTAGCAAAATTTCGATCACCTCAAGCTTTCTTTTAAAATTGATTTTACAACTAATTGAATATGGCTGATAGTCAGAATTTACAAACATTTCTGGAATCTTTTGTAGCCAAATTTGACGCAAAATTTTCTGAATTTAGAAGTGAGCTAAAGAGTGATACTGACAGCAAATTTTCTGAAATTAATTCTCAGTTTGCTGAAATAAATCGTAAATTCGACAACAAATTTTCTGCGATCAATTCTTAATTTTCTGAATTTAAAAATGAGTTAAGTCTCGATAGAAAATTTTCTGAAATCAATAGTAAATTTTACAGTAAGTTTTCCGAAATTGATAGTAAATTTGACAGGAAGTTTTCTGAGTTTAAAAATGAATTAGATTTTGAGAGCAAATTCTCTTAATTGGCTGACTGTTTTGATGAGAAAATCAGTAGGCAATTTCAGGGTTTTAGTTCTCAATTTAAAGAGGATGTTAATAATTTAAATTCGAAACTGGAGAAAGCAGTTTTAGACTTTCAGGAGAATTCTGAAAAGGTTAACCAAATTTGTAAATATAGTAAAGAGGTGAAGGAAGTCAGAGAAGATTGTAATATGATGAAGGAGGAATATGTGAGTATGTTCAAAGCCAGTGACTGTAAAGCTGCTCAAAGGGTCAATGAGTTGAGACAAGAAGTGGGATTAAATATTAATACATTGCTGCAGCAGCAGGAACAGTTAGCGGATGGATTAGAAAGTAATGTAAATCAGTTAGAGAAAAGGGTTACTGGGTGGCAGATACAGTTGAGTCAAGTTCCCACACCAGGTAATCCAATTTTCAGTGCTGATGTTAAGGAAAAGTTTGAATTCTATTATGACAGTGGAAGACTTCACCCTATTGAGTATCTAGATAATTTTGAAAGATCTGACTATTTTAATGTATTACCCGACAGTAAGAAAATTGCACATGTTTGTAAACATTTAAAGTCTTATGCAAGAACATGGGGTGATAGGCAAGCTAGGGAAGTTAATGATTATAAACTGTTCAAAGAAAAATTTTTGAAACATTTTTGGTCAACTAGTAGACAGATTCAGGAAAAGAGAGAGTTGATGACAGATATCCCATACAGACCTCGTAGAGAAACTAAGTATGATTTTTTTTCAAAATTGTTGGATCCGTTGTAAGTATTTAGACCATCCCTATTGGGAGGAGGAATTCATTGATTTGATAGGAGCTAGGCTACCTCAGCAAACAAGAAATTTAATTACCAATTTAGATGTAATCAATGTGGATAGGGTTTCTGATTTGTTGAGACGCTAGAAGTGGTAATCGGTCAAGGGATGGTAGAATCAGGGGAAGGGGTGATGATAATTACTTAAGGAGGAATGATAATGGGGAAGTGAGAGAACAGAACCCACTGACCTTCACGGCAAACTGGCGACCCCCTTTTTTTCCCTTAGGCAAAGGGAGTCCCCTCAATAAGAGGCACTCACTGCTCAGGGGGCCCCAAGCAAAAAGGTCGCCCATCTGGCCTGAGTGCCCTTGTTGACCTAGCTACGCCATTGTTATGAATGTCAGCATTAAGGGCCTTATTACACTAGGCGACTTAACGGCGCAACCAGCCGCGCCACTGGTGTCTCTGTTGGCGACGCAACCAGGATTCTGGTGGCGAAGCCAGCCAGCCACTCGCACAACCGAGCAGTCTCTTTGCTGTTATCCTCGCCTTGTACGCGAATTGTGTAGTTGAATATGTCCAGTGAACTACAGAATTAGGGATAAAACGATATTACTGAGGTATCGATACTTTTATTCGATACAGTATCGGTCGTAAAGCATCGAAACTTATTCGGTATCCATTGAAAACTATCGATACTTAATCATATCGGCTTATTTTTCGTAGTGAAATTTGGAATAAATAAAAAAAAGCAGTATGTAAAAAGTATTGATAGTCTTTATTGATATAAAATATATATTTATTAGAGGAAAGATGTTTATTAATTTTCACCTTAGTGATCGTTACAGGACTAATACCGACTAGGACAAAATAAAACTAATTTTATGAAAAAAAGTCGGTTTGTGTAGTGCTCCCCAAAAATATTTGTTTTTCTAATTGTTTGCCTGTTGGACGATTTCTGGATGTAGTCATTGTTGCGCCAGCTTTGGAAAAAAGCCTTTCACAGGGTACAGAGGTACCGACAATATTTAAATAAATTCACGCTTGTTTGTATAAGCATGGAAATACGAGTATTAATTTCTCCCATTCCTCTAATAGGTTGGCTTTTAAAGCACAGACTGGATTAACCAAATAAATTGAAACTTCTTCGGCTTTTGAATTAGCACGGTGCCGCTTTTTGCCAACTGCAAGTTGTTTGGGGTGTAACCAAAAATCAAAATCTTCGTGGGTTGCTTCTTCTTCAGAACCACTGGTTGACATTGGCGGATCTTCTTTAATAATATTATTTAATTTTTGTATCGTCCTCCCACATGCACATGCATCTTGAAAATTGAGGTTTTTGAAACGCCGGTCTTAAGTTGTTACCAAAGCTGCAAGGGTGTTAAATTCAATGAGACTAAATCTTTTTTTACATTCAGCCAGTAGGTTTGTTTGCAACTGAGTGACACATTCTATTGATGAAGAAAATTTTGTTAACTGCAACGTCAGACAGTGAATGATGGGTATGATTTTGGATAAGATAACATAATTCTGGCCTGAAGATTCTCTTGTGATAAATTCGAATGGTTGTAACAAGGGGACTACCTGTTTCAATATTTCAAACTCTTGTCCAGTCACCAATTCAGGACTAACCGTAGTGTCGAGTAAAAGCTGGGTAGCAATTTTCGACATATCTAAAAATCTATCAATCACATAATACAGTGAATTCAAGCGTGTCTTAACGTCAAGAATAATTTTTTTAGTACATCCCTCATGAACTATCGATCTGTATTTTTCTTAATTTGTCTGATTGTATAACACTCTTCTTGACCCATCTACGAACGCAGAATGAAAACAAAACAATGAGCCAATGACGACCACGACATAAAATGGCGACTGACGGTACGGCAGAGAGTTTTTTTTTTCCTTTCTTTCGACAAACAACACAAACTTTAGAAAAAGAATGTACTGAAAAAACTGCAATAATGACAACCAAAAAATGTTCTTTACAGTGTAGATAAGCGTTTAATGTATCAATTAACGTGTTAAATGAAATCATGATACACACCGATACGAGTACTTTTGACCGATACCTACTTGATACTTATTTTTAAAGTATCGATACAAAAAGTACTTGGTATTTGAAGGATTGTATCGAGTAAGTACTTGTATTTACTCGTATCGTTTTATGCCTATACAGAATGTCACTGTGGAAATGCGGGGAAGTGGAAGTGTAGAGAAGACAAAGGGGTAAAGCAAGAAGAATTTCTCATTTTCGTATTATTCCCGGTAATATCAACCTTTACTAAGTACAATGATTAAAAGAAAGACGATTTAAACATTCTTAAGTAATTAAAAAACTTGTTGTCGTCTGAATACAATTCATCAAAAAGAGTATAGATTTCCTTAGCAATAGAATATGATCTACATACATCTTTCTCTACCTTCGCCTTCCCTTTTTCATTTTAATTATTTTTAATTAATTATTAATTTAATTGCGATGGAGCTAACACTTCGGTAGCAATTTCCCTAGTCATCTAATTTCCCCTTTATGTATATATTTAAATTTTCTTTTATAGCTGGAATGTTAAATTCCTCCCCCATTAACTTTTCCGATTTATAAATTTTAATTTTAAAATCCTTAAGCTCTTTTTTTTTAAATTATTCATCACTACACTCGGTAATTTGTTCCAATTCCTGACGCCCTTAACATCAAAAGAAATTTTTTTCCACTCGTTTATGCAAGAAATCGAGCCCAAGCTTGTGGTCATGGTTGCCTTTCTCCTTCCATGCACTATTCCTAATTCTTTTACCAATTTCCTTCCAAGTCCCATCGCGAACATATGCCCTGCACATTTCCAGCACTTTCTTCACCCTCCTCCTTTCCTCCGATGAGTCCCAATCCAGCTCCAGTATCATATCAGTTACTGACTGAGTCCTGCGATAATTTCCACAAACAAATCTAGCTGCTCTTCTTTGCACACCTTCCAACTCCTGTATTTGATCTCCAAAATGTGGTCCCAAACTACACCACCATATTCAACAAATGATCTGACCAAAGTTTTGTAACCCAACTCCCTAACTTCTCTGTTACATCCTCTCATCACCGTCTCCAGCAAATGAAGGATTTTGTAACCATTTTCTACCACCTGCCCAATTCAGTTTATCAAACGTTATGCAAAGAATTTACACTTCATCAAGCAAATCTGACCCCACTCTATAATCATAATTAACCTTTAGATCTATTTATCTGTGTACCTTATAAGCCGACTCTTCTTGGCATTTATCTTCATTCCATGCTGATCTACCCATTTAATTATTCTATCCAGATCATCCTGCAACTGTTCAGTCTTCACCTGTTTCGATCCTATTGTATACCATTGCAAAATACCTAGATTCTGACCGTAACACAGTCATTCATTAGAATAATGAACAGCAACTCCCATATTTACTTCCACTTCTTTTGATAATGTATTTCCTACTCTAACCCTTTGCTTTCTATCTTTAAGAATTCCTGTGCCTAGCAAGTAACTTTTTCATCCAATTCAATACATTTCAGTTTATTTAAAACCATTTTATGGCTCACTCTGTCAAATGCCTTAAAAAGATCTAGTGCCACACTATCAACTTGGCCTCCCATTTCCAATTCGTTTTAAATATCTTGCATATAGCCCAGTATCTGAGATTCAAATGAATATCCTTGCCTAAAGCCATGTTGTAGTTTCTTTCTTCACAGATATTTCTGATATAGTTGCATATCAATCTCTCCATCATTCTGTTTATCACTGATGACAAACTAATTGGCCAGAAATTTTCAACATATTTTTAACCCTTCCTTTATGATCTGGTACTACTATCGGTCTTTTCCAATCCTCTGGTAAGCAGCAAGTTTCCAAACTCATTTTAAACAAAATTTTAAGATAAGGTACAATATCGTATCCCACAATCTTTAAAAAATCTGTAGTATTATTACCTACACCAGTTATGTTACGTTTATTTAGCTTTCTGAGTTACTTCGCAATTTCCTGAGAATTTATTTCATACTAGCTCGTATCCGCGACTTCGTCCGCGTGGATTAAGAATTTTTTGCCGGAATTGAATATAGAAAGTAGTTAGTAACGAAGGATTGGACCCAAACAACACCGAGTCGGCATAATATGTCAGGAAAGCTATCACTATATCATTCTACCGTTGAACCAGTCTCTATAGGAGAATCAGTTTCCAACCTATTTCTGTCACCATTCGATAAGGTCTCAAAATTTCGTGACTACAACTATTAAACATGCCGCAGAAAATGTCCTGTGCCCTTCATACAGATATTCTTGTCAAATTCAATCAACATCGATATAGCCATTTGGTCGTCAAAACGTAACAAAAAGACAGAGACTTACTTCCGTATTTATAGTATTACTAGCTGGTACCCACGACTTCGTTCGTGATTGTAAAGAATTCATATGGACAGCTATAGACAACTAACCACCATAGTGCACGATGGGAGACTCGATACTATTACCACACACAAATACCAGTCTTCTGCGCTATGTAGTTCCGGCAGCAAAGTAAAATTTACGGATACACACAAGTCTTTGGATGAAATACGAAAATATTCATGATCGACCAATTTCAAGCACCATATCTCACACACTCCCACAGTTACCGAATTTCGGCCAACGTTGTGATCGATGGGAGACTCTGTGTTACTACCACACACAAACGCCAGTGATCTGCGATTGATAGTTTTCACTTAAAAGTGATTCACCGTGACACATGCGTCTTTGACAGAAATATGAAATTGCCGCAGGTCGACCATTTTCATCCCCCATATCTTCCACACCCCCATAGCTACAGACATCTAACAACCGTAGTGCACTACATGAGATACGATTCTACTACCAAACACAAACAGCAATGCTCTATGGTATGTAGTTGTGGCAGAAACGTGACATATGCGGAGACAGTGGAAATACGAAAATATCCTTGGTCGGCACTTACAACCACCATATCTACCACAGTAACACAGTTTCTGAAATTCGGCCGCTGTTGTGATCGAAAGGTGACTCTGTGCTACTACTACACACAAACGCCAGTTATCTGTGATCTATAGTTTTCGCTGAAAAGTGATACACCATGACACTTTTGTCTTTGGCAGAAGTATGAAATTGCCACAGGTCGATCACTTTCAACCCCCATATCTCCCACACCCCCATAGCTACCGACATCTAACAACCATAGTGCACTACATGAGATACGATTCAACTACCAAACACAAACACCAATGCTCTATGCTATGTAGTTGTGGCAGAAAAGTGACATATGCGGAGACAGTGGAAATACGAAAATATCCTTGGTCGGCCACTTACAACCACCATATCTACCGCAGTACCACAGTTTCTGAAATTCGGCCGCTGTTGTGATCGAAAGGTGACTCTGTGCTACTACTACACACAAACGCCAGTTATCTGTGATCTATAGTTTTCGCTGAAAAGTGATACACCATGACACTTTTGTCTTTGGCAGAAGTATGAAATTGCCACAGGTCGATCACTTTCAACCCCCATATCTCCCACACCCCCATAGCTATCGACATCTAACAACCATAGTGCACTACATGAGATACGATTCAACTACCAAACACAAACACCAATGCTCAATGCAATGTAGTTGTGGCAGAAAAGTGACATATGCGGAGACAGTGGAAATACGAAAATATCCTTGGTCGGCCACTTACAACCACCATATCTACCACAGTACCACAGTTTCTGAAATTCGGCCGCTGTTGTGATCGAAAGGTGACTCTGTGCTACTACTACACACAAACGCCAGTTATCTGTGATCTATAGTTTTCGCTGAAAAGTGATACACCATGACACTTTTGTCTTTGGCAGAAGTATGAAATTGCCACAGGTCGACCACTTTAAACACCCATATCTCCCACATCCCCATAGCTACCGACATCTAACAACCATAGTGCACTACATGAGATACGATTCTACTATCAAACACAAACACCAATGCTCTATGCTATGTAGTTGTGGCAGAAAATTGACAAACGCGGAGACAGTCGAAATACGAAAATATCCTTGATCGGCCACTTACAACCACCATATCTACCACAGTAACACAGTTTCTGAAATTCGGCCGCTCTTTTGATCGAAAGGTGTCTCTGTGCTACTACTACACACAAACGCCAGTTATCTGTGATCTATAGTTTTCGCTGAAAAGTGATACACCATGACACTTTTGTCTTTGGCAGAAGTATGAAATTGCCACATGTCGATCACTTTCAACCCCCATATCTCCCACACCCCCATAGCTACCGACATCTAACAACCATAGTGCACTACATGAGATACGATTCAACTACCAAACACAAACACCAATGCTCTATGCTATGTTGTTGTGGCAGAAAAGTGACAAACGCAGAGACAGTGGAAATACGAAAATATCCTTGGTCGGCCACTTACAACCACCATATCTACCACAGTACCACAGTTTCTGAAATTCGGCCGCTGTTGTGATCGAAAGGTGACTCCGTGCTACTACTACACACAAACGCCAGTTATCTGTGATCTATAGTTTTCGCTGAAAAGTGATACACCATGACACTGTGGTATTTGGCAGAAGTATGAAATTGCCACAGGTCGACCACTTTAAACACCAATATCTCCCACATCCCCATAGCTACCGACATCTAACAACCATAGTGCACTACATGAGATACGATTCTACTATCAAACACAAACACCAATGCTCTATGCTATGTAGTTGTTGCAGAAAAGTGACAAATGCGGAGACAGTGGAAATACGAAAATATCCTTGGTCGGCCACTTACAACCACCATATCTACCACAGTACCACAGTTTCTGAAATTCGGCCGCTGTTGTGATCGAAAGGTGACTCTGTGCTACTATTACTCACAAACGCCAGTTATCTGTAATCTATAGTTTTCGCTGAAAAGTGATACACCATGACACTTTTGTCTTTGGAAGAAGTATGAAATTGCCACAGGTCGACCACTTTCAACCCCCATATCTCCCACATCCCCATAGCTACCGACATCTAACAACCATAGTGCACGACAGGAAAGACGATTCTACTACCACACACAAACACCAAAGGTCTATGTTATGTAGTTGTGGCAGGAAAGAGAAGTATACGGAGATACGAATTTTTGGTCGAAATATGAAAACGCCCTGCACTGACCAACTTTAATCATTATATCTCCCACATCCCCACAGCTATCGGCATTCGGCCAAAGTTGTGCACGACAGGAAACTCCATGCTACTTCCACCCACAAACATCAGTGATCTGTGCTAGGTAGTGGTGGCTGAAAAGTGAAATATAGGAAAAAACACGTCTATTTTTATATATATATAAGATTACTGCGGTTCACACACACTCTTTCTCTCTCTCTCTGACTGCGAACAATCCCTGAGGTATCATTATAACGTAAAAAAGTGTACACCTACAGCATTGCATGACTACCTACGATTTGCCTCGCATTGCACCCCTAACTTTGTGATATCTACAGTTTAACATTTAATCCGAATAACCTACGGCCCAGGCATGACTCTTACGATCAAAATCAATTTTTACAAATTTAGCCTCCACGGAGATTTGAACCGAAATCCACGACCTAAACATTTGTAAGCAAGCGGTTTAACCACTTTTTTTCTGAAATTCCACAAGCAAATTAAATTTTATGTTAAGAAATTAGGTGTATTATTCTTTGTTGTAAAATAAATAAGATGTTCTTCATGTTTTTTTTTATCATAGTGCTGTGGGCACCAATGTACTAAGGACTGGATTAAAATAAATATTTCTTCTATTCATCTTCTTCGAATAGTGATATAAGCGAAAATAATAATATTTTTTTCTGATCTTCAGGATATGGAAGTGTTGATCTTGTTCTTCAGTCAGTCATTGCCTTAAAAGTACAGCTGGTACTTAGTAGGGCATTATGACAAGCAGGAAGCGTGCAAAGTTTTCCTTATATTTTTTCGATTTGATTATTTTGCTGTGTTCATTTGTTAAATAGCTCCAGTAGTCTACGATGGACATCTCTTCTCTTCTATGTACAACATAATGGGTGTAATTGGTCACCAATCAGAAGTGGACATTTCTCTTAGTAGTAGGATATATTGTCGTTCGGGTATTAGTATATCCTCTGGCGTGAAATTGTGTGGGGTGGTTCTATTTATTATTGCCAGTTTGCTTTTTGTCCAGCTCCATATATCAGGAGCTTCGCATCCTAACAGTCGGTGTTGTATTGTGTCTTGCAAGTTGCAGCGTAAGCACATTGGAGTAGGACAGAGGCGTAGTGCGAAAAGTTTTCGTTGGTGTGTATCTTTCTATGTACTACTCTGTGCCACGTGGAACGGGCATTACTGCTGATTTATTGACTGTGAATATTCTCCCATATTTGTTTCCAATAATTTCTTTTATAAGTGAGTTCTAGTTTACTTTTAAGCTCTCTTTTCATCAAGCCGTATAGGTTCCTTGTTGATGGCACTGGGTCTGTGTTGTTTATTCTTATATAGCTGTTTTCGATGTAGAAGGAGCGGAAGTGGCTTAAGGTAGCGTGCGGTTCTATTGCATTTATTATGTGTCTTGTAAGGTTTGTTTGTGTTGTTCTACTTTGACCGTACATATTCCTCATGAAGATTGCAGTGCATTTCGTACGTATATCAACCATATTTAGTCCTCCTTTTTCATACGGCATCTTCAAAACTTTATGTTGAATCTTCAGTATCTGTCCCCTCTGTACATACCAGCTGATTGCCGTTTCCATTTTTTTTTAGCTATTTCCACAGGTATCTGAAATATGTGAGCTATGTACCAAATTTTTGAGAGCGCTGTGGTATTTATCAACCATATTTTCTGCATTGGGTTTAGTTCTCTATGGGTGAAATCATGTAGTGTGCTTCGAATAACTGCCAATAGACGTCTCCAGTTTACTGCGGAAGCTTTTTGCAGAACTTTATTAAATTCTACACCAAGAATCTTTATTTTGTCACATGGCTTTATCCATGTTGTGTTGTTTAGTTCTATACCAGCGCCTATGTTTAGTATTGCAGATTTATCTAAATTAAATTTTGCGTTTGAAGCTTTTGAATATGAATTTACCAACTTTCGTGTGTTTTCTAGGTCTTCAAAGTTGGTTATGATGATATTGATATCATCTGCATACGCACACACCACTGTTTTGGTTCCTTGGTACTTTAAGCCAAGAAGTATATTATGCACTGCCGCTAAATATGGTTTAGCTGCAAACGCATAAAGGAACATGGATAAAGGGCATCCTTGTCTAATGGATCTGGTTATTTTTATTGAATTGGTTATAGACCCGTTTATAGATATTCGCGATGTTGCTTGATGTAATAGCATGTAAATCAAATTGCATATTTGCTGGCCGATACCCATTCTTTCCATAGTAAGTTTTAAATAAGTATGATTAATGCGATCAAATGCTTTATGGAAATCTTGTGATAAAATAGCCATTTTCGAGTTTTCTGCCTTCGAGACTGCAGTTACATCGTGAATATTTGTTAGGGTTTGCATTATATTTCTGCCTCCACCAATGTAGGTCTGGTATTCTCCAATCATCTTTTTAGTTACAGCCCCAAGTCTAGTCGCGATAATTCTACCGAGTATTTTATAATCTGAATTGAGAAGAGTTAGAGGTCTGAAGTTTTCAACATTTTTCTTATCTGTTTTTTTTTTCGGGATTAATACAACTAATCCTTCTAGCATTTCGGTTGGAGCTGACTGCATAGCTAGAATCTCATTATACATTTTTATAAATTCGTGTTTTAGAATATCCCAATATGATACGTAAAATTCTATTGGGAGGCCATCAAGACTACGTGATTTCATTCTCGGACTCCGTTGAATTGCGTTTTTTATTTCTTCCTCCGAGATTTCTTCATTCAGCATTCCGTTCTCTTGTTCTGTTAAAACTGGGTTTATGTGACGTAACAAACTGCTGACTTCTTCATTGTCAATTGCCTCTTCAGTGTATAATTCAGATAGATACTTTTTTTATTTCTATTTATATTCCTTTTTGGTTGGTAATGATACATCCCTCTTCTGATTTCAACTCCGTCACGAGTTCCCTGTTTGCTTGATGTCTTTCTTTTATGAGATGAAATGTTGAAGTTATTTCTTCTTGTTGAAAGGATCCAGTTTTAACTCGTATCTGGTAACCTATTATTTTTTTTCAAGTTATGTTTGTTATTGTGGCCTTGGTATATTTTATTTTTCTCATTTTTTGAATGGTATCTACGTCGTTGGTGCATAGTTCTCTTAGGACCATGAAAATAAATTCTTTTGTTTTGTTTTCCTATTTCTTCAAGCATCTGCTGAAGTTTATCAATGTATTTCTGCTGCGTGGCTTTGCACACTGTAACCACTATTGGACAGTTGTATTGTACTTGTTTTTTTTGTTTCTTGTATTGATTCCAAGTATTATTGAGTATCTGTTCCAATTCTTTCTCATTTAGGATGGAGGCGTTTAATTTCCAGTGTCCTCTGTTTCTAAAGATTTCTTGGCGCCGCAATTTTATTTTGCAGTGATATGCACTGTGGTCCGAAAATCCTACTGGACAGATCTCGACTGATGTTACTTCACTTGATATGTCCGGTGAAATATAGATTCTATCTAATCTACTTGCTGTGCTCTCAGTTATAAATGTAAACCCGGGGATTTTCCCGTTTTTTATTTCCCAATTGTCTGACAAACTTAGTTTATTTATTAGGTACTCGAGTTCCTGGCATTTGTTAAAATTATGGTACTGATCTTTTTGAGATAAAACGCAATTAAAATCTCCTGCAACTATGAGACTTTCACAGGTGTTTGTCAGAAGCTGGGTTATCTCTGTTTTATAAAACTGTTTCCTACTTTCTCTATTCTGATTTCCGGAGGGAGCATAGATGTTTATTACATGTGTTCCTATTATTGTGCAGGCTAATCCTCTTCCATTTTCTAAAATCTTAACATCTTTGATTTGAATACCCTCTTTCGTTAGAATTACAGTCCCTAGACCATGGTCGTAACCAGGATTCTTCAGTTCGTTGTAACCGGTGGCATTCAGTGCGCCTTCCCAGGCAACTTCCTGTAAGAGCGCTATATCTACAGATGCCGCCCATAGATATTCTTTGAGGCACTGTATTTTAGTTTGGTTCATTATTCCGTTTAGATTTAGGGTAGACACACAGTATGTCTGAGCGGACGTTGTTCCACTACCGTCTGCTATTTAGGTCAAATGTTGTCACACAAGGTTGAAAACGAGACAGTTCTTTTTTTTTTCTTCCCTTTCACGTTTATTTAATAACATTTATAATCTTGCTTTTGCGTCTTGTTTGCTTGACGTATCTTCTTCCTCAATGTCATCTAAGCCGTCCGACCAAAGAATTTTATTGTTCCCGTGGTCGTTTCCCATTTCTACTATCTCGCTGGTCTTGTTTTCATAGTTGTTGCCTTCCTTATTGGAGTTGGCACTTTGGGGCATTTAATCATCAATTGTCTCCATTTGTAAAGTGGTTACTTTCCTGGATTTTTCAGCTAACTCTTTCGCTATCGAATCTACTCCCCTCTTATCAAGTCTCAGTCTTTTGATATTGGGTGTATTTTCATACTTGCGTTCTTCCATAGGCTTAATTTCTTTTTTCTCAAATGATGATACTGTCGCAGGATGTTGTTTAGCATTTTTTATGATTTATTTTTTCTCAGTTGGTGATATTTCCAGTGAATGTAGATTTGAAGTTTGGTTATTATCTTGTCCAGTTGGGTAGTTTGCTTCTTTTTCCTTCGGGGGTTCATGAGGTACTACGTCATTATAAGGATTCTCTATTTCCATCATGATGTTGGTAGGGTCATCTGTTTCCAAGCTGAGAGTAGGTTCATCATTTCTATGCACACTGATTGATTGATTACTGTTTGCCACGCTAGCATATGATGCTTTTAAAAGTTCGCCTCTGAAAGCTGTATCAGGGGCCAAGCGCTCAGATGGTACCTGCAGGGGTTTCTTCCTGGTGCATTCAGCCTTGAGGTGTTCGTTCGAGTTGTATATGACACACGTACGTGGGTGCCCGTCGTAAATAATGGGTGCTTTAAATCCGGCAATATTTACATACGATGGTACATGGCACTTCAGATCTATTTTCACAGTTCTAATACCACTATCTACGACAAATCATTTGCTACCGTATCTTTTATCGGAGGTTACACTCAAAATTGTACCAAATTTATCCAAAGCTTTTCGTATTATGTCTGTATTAATTTGAAAGGGCTTATTATGGATTTTTACATGTCTTATTCTCAGACCTGCATGTGATATGGAAACTATGCTTACCTCGCCATTGGTGTGTATAAATTTTCTTTCTCCGTTGGTTTCCTTCAGTATTCGCAGTCATTCTTCTTCATTTCGTAGCTTGACGTATATCACATTAGCCAGGAAATCTACCTGGATACCGTGTACACTTTCTTCTCGTAGTCCAATTTCACTATATAACCACTCATCGATTTCAACTGCTTTCGGACGCATATATCCATACGCAAAGGAGAATTTTATCGTGGACTTTCGTATGAATTGATTCACTTCCATATTTGTTGGATTTCACTATACTTTGCTTTTATTTAATCTGTAGGCACTTGTGACACGACACAGCAGAAAAAGTGTGATGCGACCGCTCGCTACGGCAGGTCGCGAGCGACTTGACCACTGAGCTATCTGACCGATACACGGAAAAGCAGTATACAGACGTCCATATCCAACGCGTTGTTTATCGCCATCCAGTAGTATTTCGAAATTATGAGACAATATGTATTATTTATACACATAATTTTTCAACCAAATGTAGACAGTATTTGTCTCCTTGTTTCAAAGGATAAGTGTGCAAAGTTTCATCGAGATAGGATAAAAAACTGTGGATTTGTATGAAGAACAAACAAACAAACAAACATACATACATACATACATTCATCTTTATATATATAGATAGATTACTGCATGTCACAAACACAATGACAGCGAATCACCCCTGAGGGATCAATATAACGTAAAAAAGTGTACACCTACAACATTGCAAAGACTACCTACGATTTGCCTTGCATTGCAACCCTAATTTTGTGATATCTACAGTTTAATATTTAATCCGAATAACCTACGGCCCAGGCGTGACTCTTACGATCAAAATCAATTTTTAAAAATTTTAGCCTCCACGGAGATTTGAACCGGAGACCACGACCCAAACATTATTTGTAAGCAAGCGCTTTAACCACCTTTTTTTTGTTTTTTTGTTTTTTTTTTGTTTTTAAGAGAAGCTATTTATTTAATATTCAGGGCAAATACACATTATTTTGAATACAATATAACAAACGATAACAAATATATACACGTACATTAAAACCAAGAACCCGTTCTTCGAAATATCGTAGAACTAATGCCATCACAGTACTCAATTAACAAAGCTCACTATTTCCTGTGATATGCAGCACGGTTTTGCGGTAGCCTCTTCAGCCCAGCTCCCTGGCCGTTTTATATCCTCTGACCACTGAGCTATCTGACCGATACACGGAGAAAGCAGTATATAGACGTGCATATCCAACGCTTCTGTCTATCACCATTCAGTTGTATTTCGAAATTATGAGACAATATGTATTATTTATACAGATAATTTTTCAACCAAATGTAGACAGTATTTTTCTCCTTGTTTCAAAGGATAACTGTGCAAAGTTTCATCGAGTAGGATGAAAACTGTGGATTTGTATGAAGAACAAACAAACAAACAAACATACATACATACATTCATCTTTATATATATAGAGATTTTATAGGTTCGTCATTTATACTCTCTTCTGATTCATTCCCTCCCATCACAGGATGACTGTCCGTAGTTGTCTCACCAAACCTGTCACTCAGTATCTCTGCAATTTTAAAATCGTAAAGTATGAAGGGGCATATGAATAGTAGACTGAACGCGTGGTGGCGAGTCTGGCGGCGCCTCCTGGCGGCCTAATGTAATAAGCTATGTAAGATACAATGCCCCGCCAAGGCTCTCGGCCACCAGTGGTTGCCGGCCTAGTCGCGGGACAGGGCCGCCAGCCGGCCGCCAGTTTCTGGCGGCTCCACTGGCTGCCCTAGAGTAATAAGCTCCATAACACTCAATGCCCAGTGACGAGCAGAGCCACCAGTGGCGCGGCTGGTTGCGCCGCAAAGTCGCCTAGTGTAATAAGGCCCTAAGATTGAAGTGTTCAGAATTTTCCACTATAAATGATACTAGGGAGTAAATATACTGTGCTGGCATTGTAAGCACACCTAGATTTTTAAATAGTTTTCTGCACGACAGGTTTGCTCCACAAATAGTTCTAACAGCACGCTTTTGTAATTTAAATACGCTCTGTGCTTATGTAGAGTTTCCCCAGAATGAGATGCTATATGTGAGCAGGAAGTAAAAATATGCAAAATATACTAAGTTTCTGGTTTCTATAGTAGCTATGTTTCGGAATTCAGTTATTTAAGGAGCTGTTGAATATTTTGCTTCAAATTAAATTTGTTATTTATATATACACCCAGGAATTTTGTGAAACTGTTTTCATTGATTGGCTTTCCTTTAGATATCACTTTACAGCTGTCCATTGTTTTATTTTTTTGCAACAAATTGTAGTAACTGTGTCTTTTCTTCATTAAGTATTAGTTTATTAGCATTAAACCACCTGTTAATTTTCTTTATAGGTTCACTTGCTGTGTTTTCAAGGTATTGTACTTATGGGTCTTTCAATGATATACAATATTACTGTCATTGACTAAATTTGTTTGTTGGGAATGGTATTTAACTTTTTTGGGAGGATTTGTTGCTGTTTTGAAAAGCCGCAGTAATTTAGTAAATACCATATAGTTTTACGGTTTGTAGGTTGGGTTCTCTTTGGAAAGTAATCTCTGTCTGTACTAACGGCAGTCATGGAGGAAGGAATCCATGGAGGAAGGAAATATATGGAGACGACGCAAGAGACCTTCACCACGCATTGAAGTGAAGCAGGGCGGCGGAGGAGGGGGGGGGGGGGCATGGCCGGAGTGGAGGGGGCATGGCCGCTTCCATACAGACACGGGGAATATGTACAAAAACCTCAAGGGGACTCTAGGATAAAGGTGACGCCGATATCTGGTGATGGATTATTATGTAACTCGATATGACAAATAAAAAATGAAGAATAAAATTTTTTGATATTCTGCTTAATTTTCGAGATATTCTGTCCCAAATGTGAAATGGTTTTGGTTGAAATTCAGAAGAAAACATTGGTTAAAGTCAAATTTGATGATGGATTCTTATTTAAAAAGACGAGACAAATGAAAAATAAAGAATAAAAATTTTCGATATCTCACCTAGTTCTAGAGATATACTGTATCAAAAGTGAGGTTTCTTGAGTTGAAATGGAGAAGAAAAATTTCGCAAAAGTCAAATTTAATGATCGATTCTTATGTAACACGACGAGACAAATCGAAAATAAAGAATAAAATTTTTCGATATCTTGCTTAGTTTTCGGGATATACTGGGAACATCGCAATGTTTGGAAGCGCAATACCGCTGCTGCCGCCATGCGGGAGAGTTTAGAGCCTGCTTCACCGATTTAACGTCACTTCTCCTCCATATATTTCCTTCCTCCATGAAGGAATCCTCCATGACGTCAGTGTGTGGTTTCTTATTTAATACCTTGTGATTATTATTTTTTATATATACACAAACTTTGACATTGTGTTTATTTAATTAGTTTTGATACTAGAGCTGTGAAACATCGAAGATATTCTGATAGAAGATGTCTGCGAAGGATAACATCAAAATTGCTCCTGGAGCAATGGTCTGCGCCGATTGTGAGCTTCGAGGTGACATTACTATTGGAAGTATGACTATTGTCCATCCACGAGCATCGATTATTGCCGAGGCTGGGCCTGTAATTATCGGGGAGAATAATCTAATTGAAGAACAGGTTCAAATTATTAATAAGCTGCTGCCCGGAGATACTCTTAATTCCACACCAGTATTGATAATTGGGTCAAATAATGTTTTTGAAGTCGATTGTCATTGTGAAGCTAGAAAAATCGGCGACCACAATGTTCTCGAACCAAAATCTTACGTTAGCCATGAAGTTGAAATAACTAACGGATGCATTATTGGTGCAGCTTGTCAGTTATCCGGCCAGGATGTGTTACCCGAAAATACAGTGATTTACGGAAAGGAATGTTTTCGTCGACAGCAAGTGGACAGACCACCAACACAAACCATGCAGTTAGAATATTTGAGAAAAATGTTACCTAATTATCACCATCTTCGAAAGTCTAGAAAAGTGCAAGCATGTTGAGAACATGATGCAGTATATTAATATAACCATTGTTAATTAGAATAGAATATTCAAAAATATTTATTTTAAGATGTATAATTACCTTGCAAATGTTTCTTCTACTGTTATAAAAGTGGTAAGATAATGTTAAAAATTTTTGTTTCCAATGGGCTGTTGTCAGCTTGAGAGTATCTTGAGCTTGTAATTGTTTTGTCTTCTAGTTTGAAACAAAGTGTAAGTAAATTATTATTTTAGGAGAATTACTGGAGATCGCTATTCAGTGAGGAAAGGGTGTCAATACTGCAGTGGTTGAATGCAAGTCACTGCTAGAAATACTTTCCACTTTTAGTGTTGTAATGGTGGTACATGGTGTCCTACAGCCAAATTACTGCTTGAAAATAATTTGTCTTGTGATTGAATTCAGTTTTAGATGTCTTTAGTGAATGATATAGGTGAATCATGGGGTAATATCAAGATGGGGATACCGTCCCGACCTCGCGTAGTAAACACATAGACCATGTAGTGTATATGACATCATTGTGACGTATTCAGTCTGCACGTTCCAACACTTGAACAGCTATAGATATGATCTGAAAATTGGATATCTGCAGTATCGTGTGTTATGGTTACGTTTCACTTTGGTCCAGGCTGCATTACGACCGAATTGCATATTTATAAAATATGATTTTGCCAATCATCTTTTGAGTTTATGTTGTAATGCAGCCTGGACCATACATCACAATGATGTCATATATACCACGTGATCTGTGTGTTTACTATGTGAGGCCGGAACGGTATCCCCATCTTGATATTACCCGAATCATGAACTCTGGTAGAACAATTTTATTATTATTAATTCTGATATAGCTCAAGGCCTCGTGATGTCTGCTTAGAATGTATACATACTGTGTGTTACTGCTGTTAAATTGTTTTTTCTTTTTTTGGTTATTTGTTACGTGGCGATACCGCATGCACTGGCGACGGCGTACGTGACGTCACCGTGACGATCCGTACAGTCACAGCTTGTAAACATATGTCACACAGGAAATAAATGTGCACTCGCGGTATCGTTTCGTAAAATATTTAATACGGTGTTTTACAGAAATGAGAGGCAAATAAGCGGTAGAAATCCGATAACACATCAAACACTGAACATCTGGTTGTGTTATCGGACATCTGCGGCCGCTTACCAGCGGCCGCCTGCATCTGATTCACCTTCGGGATATCAGTTTAGGTTGATATTTTACAATTTTAAATTATTGTGACCGAGCGTAGCGAGGTCACAATAGCACTAAAAGGAATAACCCCACTTTTCCGTGTGGTCCCGTTAGTAACATTTGTAATATACGCATATTTTTCCCTCTTCTCCCCGCCCAAAAAACCCCACATTTCCGTGCGGTCCCGATAGTGACATGTTTACAAGCAGTCACGGTGTACGTTTACAAGCTGTGACTGTACGGATCGTCACGGTGTCTCACGTCCGCCGTCGCCAGTGCATGCGGTATCGCCACGTAACAAATAACCCTTTTTTTTTTGTCCCGTTTACTTAAATTAGTTTGTTAACCCCCATTATATTATCTGTGCAAAAAAATGTAGTGCTTAGTGCCACAGATATAATAAACTAAAACATAATTTGCTAACCTTTTTTCAGCATAACACAAGGATATTCTAACCTTATAATAATATTATGTAATTAAATTGCAGTGGAGCACACGCTCCAGCTGCTTCATGCTGTGGAATTACTCTTTTTAATTTATAAATGGGGTAAGAAGACGAGTTAAAATCGGATCCAAATGTTTTGAAATTTTGTCATGTATATCGATTTTTCCCTTTCATATGAATGATATTGGAAATGTTTTGAAATAGTTGAAGTTCTGTTGTCAATGACGGCAAGATTTACAGTTTGTCCAATCAATCCTCCCAACATTTCAACCAATGCCTATTGGTCCATGCATTGATCAAAACAAGAATTGATTGGACACAGCATAAATCTTACGAAGTTATTGATATTATGACATGTGTAAAACTTTTTATATGTTGGAAGCCCATTAATGGATTTATTGGTGTTTAGGGGATTCTATGATAACTGTGGTGCCGCAAATTGAGGAGGAATTCTTATGTAACTCAACAAGACAAATTGAAAGTAAAGAATATATATATATATATATTTTGGTTTAATTCTAGATGGGGATACCGCTGCCTCGCGACTGTAAATGTGACGTCACGTTCACGTACAGTCATCTGCGTAAAATACGTGTTATTACTTGTCGAAGTTAACAGCAGATAATTTATTATTGAAATGTGAGCTTCACCTGAAACATTGAACATCCGGTTGTGTTATCGGACATATGCGGCCGCTTGCCTCTGATCTACCTTCAGGATATCAGTTTATGTTGATATTGTATAGCTTTAAATTATTGTGACCGAGCGTAGCGAGGGCACAATACAATAATAAATGATGACTGTACGTGAACGTGATGTCACGTTAACAGTCGCGAGGCAGCGGTATCCCCATCTAGAATTAAACCTATATTTTATTGTATCTCAAAAGTGAGTTGGTTAGGGTGAGATCCGGCCTGGACAAGAAGAAAAATCACCAAAACCACTATTCCTACACGGTGGAAATGCATTATAGGAGTTTTATTTTCTTCATAGTGGTTGTTGAATTACGGCCTGGACCAGAAGAAACGTCATCAAAAGCACAAGGAACTACACCTATAATTAATTTTTAAAATGCTGTATCTTAAAAACCAAGTGAGATATCAAAAAAAAAAAAAAAATTTTTTTCGATTTGTTTTGTCGCAGTCTACAAGAATTCATTATCAGATTGTGGCGCCACGGTAATGATAGAACTTCCGGTTTTTATATTATGGACATTATGAAACTTTGTTTTGTTACATATGTTGCTTGGTTATTCAATGTCTGTTTTAAATATTAAACCCATTCTGCATGTTGAATGAAATTAGTTTGAAGTAGAATCTGATTATCATCTCATAATCATTGTTGGTGAACAAGTTATTTTATAATGTACCAAAAAATCTTGAACCTAAAATACATTCCACATTATTGTGACTTTTTAGTTAATTGTGCGATTTGTGCTTTCATGAATTGATTACATATTTTAAACTGTTTAAAATTTATATATTTAAATGCTTGCACTATTTTATACAATATTACTGCCTAATATAATCTTCTTTTCAATTAGAAATGATGTATTTGCTTAGCAACAATGATTATTAATTTTATCTATTTTTTTTAATTCAGCAGATTCATGTAATAAATGTCCTGACCGAGTGGTAAAAGGTATGTTGTGGTTGTATCTTCAGTTTGTGATGCATGTTACCTCCAGCTCTTTGTAATTTAAATTTATTTTTATTTTAGTCATATTCACTGTTTCACATGAAGTATTTAACAGTTTTCAGTGTAGTGATCAGTGACTTTGAATCAGTTCATACAGGTGGTACTAAGCAGTTGGGCAGATATATTTCTTGCAAGAGGTGGAGATGCTGATTAGTCAGTGGTTCAAATCTACATCTGTACTCTGCCATTCACAGAAAATTTATGGTTGGAGAGGGAACCTTGCACCAATACTAATCTGCATTCTGTTTGTTCCTACCCCTAGCAACATGAGGATAGAAAGAATTAACACGGAACAGAACGGTACTCTGTTACCCCGATCCTGTTTAACCTATCATTGTGACCCTAATACTTTGGTCAAACTTTAATGTAAAATTGACACATTTGCTTGTAATTGTGAGTGGAAACTTATTTTCTTTAGCTTTGTTTGAAAGAATAGGAAATAGTAGATGGGGATGACTAGAACATACATGGAAGGGTAGCAAGGCAATAATGGAGTAAGAAGAAATGCTGTAAGGTGATAATAATTAAATAATTTAATTTTGATGAAGGACAATTTCCTGTAGTCTATTTACTCCTTTCTTATCATCATCATGCATACATACCTTTTTTTTTTTTGTAAATTACTACATCCATCTACTTTTGCATTTACAACATTCTTTCACCATTTTTGGTATATAATTCATCCCTTTTTTTGATAATTTATCCCAATTTATGGTTCCCTTATGTACAAAAGACAAATTTCCATCTCCCTTACATATGGAATAGTTCCAGCTTGTGCTCATCATCTTTTCACTCCTGTCCACTACTAATGCTTTAGCCAATTTCTTTCCAAGTCTCATCACCAACAAAGGCCTTGTACACTACTAAGACTCTTCCTGCCTCTTGTATTCTAATGACTCCCAATCCAGCTCTTTTATCATATCGGTTACTGAATGGGTACTGCAGTAATTTCAACAAACAAATCTAGCTGCTCTCTTTTGTGCACCCTCCAACTCGTGTTTGATTATCAAAAAAACGGGTCCCAAATTACACCACTATTTTCGGGCAATAGTTTTACCTAAGTTTTGTAACCCAATTCCTTCACTTCTCTGGTACGTCCACAATCCTCTCAGGTGAATGAACGATTTTGTAACCTCCTATCACCTGCCCACTTTAATACTACCAAATGTTATGAAAAGATATTTACACTTCTAGCCTTTAGCAAGTATTTCTGTTAGATCCTCTCTTCCTGTAATCACAATGTACCTGTGTTTTTTTAAATGTGTGCATAATAAGCTGGCTCTTCTCAGCATTTATTATCTTCATTCCATATTGACCTACCCTACCCAGTTAGTTATTCTGTCCATTAACAGAATCATTCATAGAATAATGAAAAGCAGTCGTTCCTGGCACTCCTGTATTCACTTTTGACCCATTTGATACCGCATTTCCTATTCTGACACTTTGGTTTCTGCCTTTTAAGAATTCCTGAATCAAGCAAGTCAATTTTTCATCCCTTCCAATAGTTTTCAATTTATTTGGAGCCATTTTATTGCTCACTAAATGCCGTGGAAAATTCTAATACTTCTCTATCAACTTGGCCTCCCTTTGCCAATTCATCCAAAATATCTTGCATGTAACCTGGCATCTTAGATTCACATGAATATACTTGCCTAAAACCATCAATTTGCAAACCAGTTCCTTCGTCACAGACATTTCTGATGTATTTACATATTATTATGTCCATGTTTTTGCTTATCGCTGATGTCAAACTAATTGTCCTGTAATTTTCAATCCTATTTGTCACCCCTCCTTTATAAAAAAAAAAAGTACTACTATTGCTCTTTTCCAATCCTCTTGTAAGCAACAGTACACCAAGCTCATTCTAAATAACTTTTAAAGATAAGATACAATAACATATCCCATTATCTCTATTATATCTGTTGAAATATTATCTACACCAGCCAATTTATGCATTTTTAGCTTTCTTAGTTCCTTCATAATTGCTTGAGGTTCTATGAGGACATTATAACAGACAAAGAATACAAGATTTAATTTCTTGATGTCTGCTAGAGAAGTTACAGATATAGTAAGTTTGATCACTTATAAAGTTAAGCAATTTCTGCCAAAAGCTGGAGGCATCAGGTCTGCAATAGTGATAGGCAGTCACTTCTTAGTTACAACATTTGGTCAGCACATAGATGAGACTTGCAAAAATAAACTAAATGGTTTAGGCCCTTTCCATTTCAAGGCTTGTTTGCCCTTTCCTTGACTTTGTTTTTATTTCTTCTGCATGTTGAATGAAATTAGTTTGCAGTAGAATCTGATTATCATCTCATAATCATTGTTGGTGAACAAGTTATTTTATAAAATGTCGTGTCACCATTTCACTTTAGGTATCTTCTCTTGCTTTATACTGTGACTTGCCAGGTCTTGCTTCATCCAACTGTATATTTTTTCTTTTCATATTAAATTCTTTGAGTGTAATTTCCCCAGCCACCTACCCGTGCTCATTACAAATTTAAATCCTTTCAGCATTTTTTGTAAACTATTCACTATTGGTAATATGTTCCAATCCCTCACTGTGTTACCTACAAAAGAAACGTTTTCCACTCCCTTATGCCCGAGTGCCAGCTTGTGGTCATGGTCATCCCTTCCCTTCAATATACTACTCCTAATTCACGCCGCATCAGCCATGTATACCTTGTACATTTCCTTTACTCTCTTTACGTTTCTCCGATCTTTCAATGAGTCCCATCCCACCTCCTTTATCATTACAGTTATTGATTGTGTTTTACAGTGATTTCCACAAATAAATTTAGCTTTCCTCCTTCACACCTATTGCAACTTCTGAATTTGGTGCCCAAAATATGAGCCCCAAACTGTACCACCATATTCTAGCAATAGCTTGACCAAAGTACTGTAAGCCCATTCCCCACATTATCCTATCCAATCAATGAACAATTTTGAAACCTCTTCCTACTTCCTACCCAATGTGTGCTGCTCAGTTGAGTTCATTATTAAATGTTATGCCAAGACATTTTACTTCAGGTCTTCGAAAAGCACCCTATGATCCTACACAACCTTTATTTTTTATATGTGTACCTAGTAAGATGACTCCTCTTGGCATATATCTTCATTCCATCCAGACCTGCCCAACTAGATGTGCTGTCCAGGTAAACTTGCAGCTGCTCACAGTCTTCTCTCATTTTTATCTAATTGTATCATCTACAAAGAACTTAATTGTAAACCATCATTCATCAAATTAATGAATAGTAATGGTCCAAATACACTTCCCTGTGGCACATTCATTTTTTTCGCCTGTTTTACCTCTGTATTTCCTACCCTAATGCTTTGCTTACTACTGTAAGAATTCATCTATGCAGCATGTCACTTTTTCAAGCACTCAAATGATTTTTACCTTATTTAACACCATCTTATTGCTCACTCTGTCAAATGCCATCAAACACTACACTATCAACCTGTATTTCATCTGAAATATATTGGATATAACCCGCTAATTGAAATTTACATATTTGTTCTCGCCTAAAGCCATGTTGCTGATCTGGTAACCACTTTCTTTCCTCACAGACATATCTGATGTGATTGCATTTCAATTATTCCATCAGTTTACCTATCACTGATTTAAACCTGATAGACCTATAATTTGATATTTTCATGTTTGACTCGGTGCTACTAGCAATATTTTCCAGTCCTCTGGTAAGCAGTAAGTCTCCAGATTCAATCTGCATAATATTTCAAGATAAGGTAAAATGTGGTATCCTGCTACCTTTAATTCACTTTTAGTAATATTATGCCCCCTTTATGCTTTTTTTAAAAATTAGTTCATGCATAGTTCCCTAATATACATTTCAAACTTTGCAGTCTGCTCATTTCTACTTATATGAATAAATTCCTCCTCTTATTTACTCCCACCTATACCAAGGCAAATGTTCGTAATGGCCTCACTAAACCAGTTACTTAATGTGTCTGCATTTTTTAAATCCTCAATAAATTCTTCTTAATCCTTATCTAGAATTGCCTGTGTACCTGCCCTTCCCCTCATTTTTCTACTGTAGCCATAGGAATTTCTAGATGCATCATTCAGTGATCGATCTGAACTTTTAATGTTCTTCATAAACCCATCTTTAGGTGACCCCTTTTCTACTTTGTTTTCTAGTACTTTTATGTCTCTTAACTCTATTGTATTCTTTTCTTACCAATCTCTTTAGTCTACTCCCCTCTCTAATGTACGGTAGTATGAGGGTCCTAGATGTATATATTAAATAAACATTTATTTCCCCCATGCTTATTATTTAATTGAACCCGCTTGTATTTTTTGCTTTCCTTCCGCATGTAGAACCTTACCCTGAAATATCTTTTCAGTTCTGTAATAGCTTTTTAGTTCAGAAATAAGTGTGTTTTTATTCTTGTACCTACTGCCTTCAATTTTGATCACTGTTTACCAAACCATTTAATACCGATAAAAATTGCTTATTACACTTATTTCTTTAATTATTTGAGACCCTACAAGCTTACAAAATGTTACCCCCTTAGGTTTGATAGTGCCGGTCATTACAGTACATGTCAGTGGTTTCCATACTGTAATTTCTGGTGTATCCAATTGCTGGCAGAGGGGGGAATTTTGTTCATGATATAACAAATTGTAGTTGGGCAAAAGTTGTAACAATTTTATATTTTATCTCGTCAACCGGGACTGTGGATACCAGCTGAGCGAAGCGTGGACACCTGTCATTAATGCAATACGTCGTCAGCGCGCCGAAGTACACAGCACGGCGGCCGCGGACCAACTGCCCCCACGCTTGCCTCCTACCGGCGCCAACCCCCACTCCACCGCCTAGGCGCCGACCGAGTCAGCCAACCAGCTGCGCGCACGCCACCACGCGCGCATTCGGAGGCTATAAGAACCAGCCTTCTGACGGATCCGGCACTTCACCAGAAGATGGCGACGGAGTCTGAGATCGCCGAAATATCATGTGGAAACATCTTACTTACTCGGCTAGTCTCCCGAGAAGACTACATCCAATTTTATATCTAATGCTTCTAGTCCCATTCTTTTGGCAGAAAATAGATCAGACGATTGTGATTAAAGAATATGATGGGATTATCCACCCGCATCTAATGACCTCTACGTTGATGAAGCATGAAGACATAAGTAAAAATATAATAAATAAAAATACAGACTATCCATGGTGTAGAACTTAAGGACAATGTCTTAACTCAGTCCCATTGCTGCTTCCAAGTTTATGGAATTTAGTTAAATTCACCATTGTGTTCACTGGTTTTTTTTGGGGAAAGGCATGCTGCCAACATAATTATAAAAGCTTGCTTACTAGACGGTGGCAATATTGATTCTGATGGGAATTCTAGATTGCGATAATTTTTTGTGCTAATATTTAAACCATCTATTATGTGAGAAACAATTGAATTTAACGAGATATTTTAATGAGCGCATGTTCTGGTGCCAAGTTTTTTTTCCATTATTACTTTTATCTTATATGCTTTAAGTGTTAATTTTCTCTAATCATCTACTTCTACCATTTATGAATTTGGAGCGGTCTGGTGGCTCAGTGCTAAGGAGTCTGGAGATCGAAAGGTCCCTGGTTAGAATCTCTGTCTCGGCAGAGATTTTCATAGGCACTTGACCTGGCCTTCACCTCTGGCACAGTTTGCTGTGTAATATGAAGTATGCCAGAACGCTTCTGTGGTTCGGATTCCATGTTAAACTGTGGGTCCCCTGTACCTGGCAGGATTGCCGGGCTAGGTTAAGGCAGCTACGACGGGCGGAATGCGCAGTCAATAGAAACTCTGTAACCAGGTCATTACAACCACACGAAATTATTTATTTTGGTAAATTTTCATCTCTTCCCCTGGTAATGAATTCCATTCCCGATACCCCGGACAGCAAAATGAAATTTTCCTGCTCCCTTATGCACGAAATCAAATGCAATGTCACCTTTTGTCCCAGTAAAAATCATCTCATTGTTAATAATGATTTCTACTTACATATTGCTCATTTCTCAGTGGATATATTCAGTTCTTTTTAATTTAATAGTGGCTGCTCTTCTCCAGCTCCTTCTGTTGTTTCATGTGAATTTTCACTGTTTACTTTCCATAAGTTATCTTAGTTTTTGTTTCATCCTATAAATTTTCAATTACTCTCTGTAAACTGCTGAAGAACTGCCATGGGTTTTGATAATGTACTGTGCCAGTTGATTTCTTATAATCTAGAAAAGCCACATAGGACTAAGAGGACAGTCCAGAAAGTTACTTACATTTTGAAATAAAAACCAACCAAATAAGAAAGAGAAATTTTATTATATGTATTTCTTAGGGGACAATCTTAAACAAATTTTATACATAGTTATACATAGCCACTTGTCATAACGATGAACAAGGTTTTCAATTCAATTAGTGCAGAAATCTGCCACATTAGATATCAACCACTGGTTTACACTGGCATGGACTTCTGCATCATTGTTAAAGTGCCGTGTTGTGAGCCAGGTCTTCATCGCTGGAAAGAGGTGGTAATTGCTCGGTGCCTTATCCATACTGTACGCTGGTTAATCAATCACCTCTCATCCAAGAGCTGCTGGCTATGGTTAATCATTTGTGGATGTGCGTGTCATGAAAAAACAACACTTTGACCTCAGTTATCCCTGATACTTGTTTTATATTGCTTGCCTTGGTTTGGCAATGTTTCACCATATGTTTCTGAGCTCCATACAAGGAAATCAACCAGAAAAACTTCTTCAGTACCTGAAAATACAGTTGCCATAATCTTTCGGGCTGATGCTGTTTTTAAACATTTTACTGGTTTTCTGGGAGAACCCATGTGCTCACATTGCATTACCTATCTATTTGTCTCACAATTGATGTGCTTTACCAATGTCTCATCTCCCATTATGCGTTTACCATCCATGTCATAGACTTTGAGGAAATTCAGCGATACAGCAAGACAATGTTTTTCGTGGTCTTCCATCACAATTTTTGACACCCATCTTACACAAAACTTGTGATAACCAAGCTTCTCCGATTCAGTTTCACGCAGTAATCTTCATGAAATTTGAGGGAAATCAAGCGAGAGTTCTGTAAATGTATAGTGGCGATTTTAAAAAATTTTATAATTGATTTTCATCATCAGTTGATCAGTCACAAGGCTAGGCTGATCACTGTGGTCCTCATGAGTATTGGTACGGCCATTTTGAAACTGAATGCACCACTGTCTCTCTCCACCTACACTCATTATTCTGTCTCCATACCCATCACAATGTTGCCACTAAATTTCAGTTGGTTTGATTTTTTTCAAGTAAAAACCTTATCACTGATCACACCTAACAACTTGTAGGATTTTCTATTGAAGTGCACATTTCAATAATTCACAACAAACAAAGTAGAAAAATCACAGACCAAAGCTATGATAGCCTCATGCGCACTGAGTGCAGAAACATTTTGCCATCAAGATGGTGGCTCCATTCCCACTCATCTCCATGCTAGCCACAAATGTAAGTTACTTTCTGGATTGCCCTAGTGCATTATTATCTGCTTTATTCCAATAGTTGAGGTACAGTAGACAAGAAAAATTGCAAGTTTGTCATTACAGATGTTATTTATTCTTCAAGAATTTTTGTTTTGTAAGGAGACATTAGTTGTTGGATGATCATTTTGGAATATACTAATGTTTGATGATTCGATTCCTTGATAATTTCTTCATTCCGTTTAGTCACTTTTATCTTAAATATGGGGATTACTAGTCTCCATTCTTCAGGTACCAGTATATAACCAGTTTCCAAAAAGTCGAATGACTGCCATATAGTGCAAGTGTCATCTGCTCCTTGTGGCTTCTGTTTTGAAGAGGCTTTATTATTCCATGTTCAAGCTGTCAGTATGGTCATCATAGTATGATATTTTATGTAGTGTGTTAATGGTTTTTGAATATCAGAGCTTTTTCATTTATTTTATTTAATTTTGATGGAGCAAAAGGCCCCAGTCACAATTTCCCTAAACACCTTATTAACATTGAAGTTGGGAAGCTCAGGTCCCTTTCCCAAATTATGATTTGTCTTTGTAACTATAAGTTTTCAAAAATAAAGTAATTTTGTGGAAGAAATAATGCCATGAACTAAAAACTGAGTATTAATAGTTAACACACTCTTGGGGTGTTGTGAAGGTGCTTAACTCTGTTACATTTTTTAAAATAAGTTCAGCTATGTTGCTTTGTCAATGAAGTGTGCCAAAAACCAGTAAGACCATAACTAAGGATTTATCTCCAAAATTTCTCATTACATTGTGTAGTTTTTCTTTTAGTGCTTGGAAATAAGCTTCTTGTAAATAGAGTTGTCTGTTTGTAAAAAGCTTTTTCTGTTATGATATAGGGATAAAATAGTCAAGAAAATCTAAAGATAATTTAAAATTTACAGTTATATCAATTTTTTTCTTTTATAAATCAATACAGTTTCAGATAACTTTTCTAAAGCTGAACACTATACAGCAATAAATCAATCATACTACAGGTGTAAGTTCAATTTAGTAATTTTGAAATGTAATATCAGTTCTCTAGTTATAAGTGTTAAACTGGTTTTATCGAGTAGAATTATTGACATTAATTATTACTTTAAAAAAATAGTTATTTAATTTTAACTGTTCTGATTCAGCCAAGATTTAACTGTTTCATAGAACTGCATTGTTGTTTCAAGGCCAAGAAAAATTGCACCATTCACTGGAAATGCCCTCAAACTCGTCATGCAGAAACCTCGAGAAAAAACCTTAATACCATCACTTTTATAACTTTTAACTATGCAGTCTTTTGTATTCTTGTATTGTGGGTTCTTTGGGTCATCTGCCTGAATACGTGACTTCATTACATCAAGTGGCATTATGATCATCCATGACAGCATACCTAAAATAAAAATAAATTAATAGAAAATACTCTTTTAGTTCAGAAAGCATACCTAAAATTAAAATTCATTAAGAGGAGTAACCATTTTCATGGTAAGGTTTAGCACTTGGCCTACCTGCCATTGCTTTATTTCACTCTCTCTCATGACCTAAAATATTATTCATTTTTTTACATCATATTTTTGTATTAGTGCAGCCCTCCTGCCTTCAGATTTGGTAAATGTTAGATTTAGTTTCCCCATTCTTGTTTCTTATTATATTGCTTTAAAGCATTTACTTTTCTTTATTGTCATAAACTCACTCTATTGACTAGGCATGATATAATAATGAGTAACTTTTGTTAAGTATTATTAGCATTAAATTTTTTTTAGAACTCTGGAAATTTAAAATCTTATATATAGAGTTGGCTGCCAGCCTCCAACATGCAGCCATCTCACTACTACTGAGGAAGGGTCATAGCCTTGAAAAATTTTACTCTATATGTGTACGTGTTTTTTCTGTGTCTCAACGTTGCAGGAATGCTCATCTATGGTAAGCGGTGGTTTTTCTCCTATCCATATATATATAAAATAGACATGTGTTTCCATATATTTCACTTTGTATGTGGTAGTAGCATGGAGTTCTCTATCGTGCACAATGTTGGCTGAATACCGATCGATAGCTCTGGGGGTGTGGGAGATATGGTGGTTAAAAGTGGTCGATGTAGGGCATTTTCATATTTTTACCAAAGAGTTATATGTCCCTATATTCCTCTTTCCTGCCACAACTACATAGCACAGAATATTGCTGTTTGTGTGTGGTAGTAGCATCACGTCTCCCATCGTGTGCAATGGTGGTTAGATTTTGTTTGGTAACTGTGGGGGTGTGGGAGATATGGTGGTTGAAATGGTTGACCTGGGGCATGAGTCCCTATGTTTCACATTTCAGCCAAAACTATCTAGCGCAGCTCTCTGGTGTTTGTGTATGGTAGTAACATAGCATTATCGATCATGCACAATGTTGGCCGAATGTCGATAGCTCTGGAAGTGTGGGAGATATGGTGGTTGAAAGTTGTCGATCAAGGATATTTTCGTATTTCCACCAAAGACGTGTGTCCATATATTTCACTTTGCTGCCTCAACTACGTAGCACAGACCACTGGTGATTGTGTGTAATAGTAGCATCGAGTCTCCCGTCATGTACTACGGTGGTTAGATGTCAGTAGCTACAGGGGTGTGGAAGATATGGTGGTTGAAAGTGGTCGACCTGGAACACTTTCATATTTCAACCAAAGACCTATGTGTCCCCATGTTAAAGTTTTCAGACAAAACTGTTTAGCACAGATCAGTGGTGTTTGTGTGTGGTAGTAGCCTGGAGTCTTCCATCATGCACTATGGTGATTGCGTGTCAGTAGCTGTGGGGGTGTGATAGATATGTAGTTGAAAGTAATGGATCTGATATAAAAATAGACGTGTGTACACATATTTCACTCCACAGCCAAAACAAACTAGCACAGTCCACTGATGATTGTGTGTGGCATTATCCTGTGGGGTGTGGGAGGTATGGTGGTTGAAATTGGTTGATGGAGGGCATTTTCATATTTCGACCAAAGACGTGTATGTCCCTATATTTTACTTTGCAGCTATAAATACCCTGCACTGATCAGTGATGTTTGTGTGTGGTATTAGCCTCGAGTCTCCCATCATGCACTATGGTGGTTACATGTCGGTAGCTGTCAAGCAAAGTTCTTTACAAACACGAACAAAGTCATGGGCACCAGCTAGTTTTTAAAAAAAAAAAAAAAATCGCACACACACTAATGGGCTTTTACCACTCTGGAAGAATCTGAATATTAGTCTCAGGCAGCTAATTGTATAACTCTTACTGAAGCACTCCATCAGTAATATCCTTTCTGCTGAATGTGTTTGGCGAGATAACAGTAAAGAGTGATGGTTATAAATTTTGTTTTCTTGTTGAAGTACTCCATAAAATAATAAATGACTGAAATATGCTGAAATAAATTGGAAATAAATCTTAGTTGAAAAATCATGTTAAAGGGTACTTATAGTAGTAGCAGAGATGCATAACGATGTCAAAATACGGGCATAAAAAATCTGAAAAAGTCCATTATTAATAATGTTTGTTTGCATGACTGCAACAAAGTGAGATAAAAAACATCATGTTAATGGTGCTTAAGAATCCAAAATAAATGAAAAGCGAGTAATTTTTATTGATTATGTAAATATGACATAAGAGTACGTGTAATTTGGTAAAAATAGTAGTTGAATAAATGTTAATGATTAAATGCAAGATATACAATGTCTGCAGATTGAACATTTCACAGATCTTGAAAACATGAAACGAATAACAAACATAGGAGACAAAAGTATTTTGAATGTGAAAATATATCTTAAGAATGCATTTAATAAACATGAAGAATTCACTGCCAAACATTTTGGATTGACAAAAAATATTGCAAACTGTGTTGTAAGAATCTTTACTGCTAACCATAGCATAAGAATGGAGTGAAATTATCTAATTCATATTTAGAAATCGGAGATTGCAATAGGTTAATGTTTATGGGTGGAGACTAGTGTTGCAAAAAAACGGTTTTTGTTCTGGCTTGAACAAAAACAAAACTTTGAACAAAAAACATTTTTTTTTCTGGGACACTTTTTTCTTCACTACTAAATCTCAAATTTGTAAGGCAGTTATCATTTAAAATGACTTTTAGAGTTTAATCTAAGTACTTATCTTAGTTTAAAATCTACTATATTTTTCTGGTTCAGTAGGAAAAATAAATACGAAAATATTGACAACATTGACTGAAATTTTCTTTTATGAACGGGGATTTCCCGAAGAGACTAGGTTGCGCGAGAAGGCATCCCCATTCCCCACTGTTTGGATTGATACTTGCTATTTGAAATAGTGCTGCCAGCCCTACAAATTTATCTGTAGACCTACAGATCTTTTAAAAACATTAGGAATTTAAAATTTATCTACGGTTTTTTGCCTCTTTTTATTACTTATTGTGCTTTCCTTATTCGTATACTTGTTAAACTATCAGAGTATAGTGGTACTGACTCATTAAATTGTCAGTAATTATTAATCATTTCCTTGCAACCGTTGGTGTAAACCAACGATTGAAAAGAAGTAAAGCTCCTATTTTGTATGATAATAGATTTAAATTCAAACTTAATAGACCGTACTACAGAACTATCGGCGCAGTCTTTATGCACAGTGTGTACTTTGCTCACAATTTAAAATTGCAATCTCAAAATCTTTTGCGTACAATACAAGAACAACCAGTAAAAGAAAATTCAACTATTTCTGAAGTTATGGATTTAGAGGACAGAAAATTCAGACACCGACTGAACTAGTGTTGGTAGTGCTGATACTAGTAAATGTGGTACTGACATAGAGGATGGATAAAATTGTTACCTATATAGATACACTTATGAATCATTATATGAGACATAATATGATTCAGTAAGATTTAAAACACACTTGTAAAATGGAAGTTCCTTAAATAAAACTATAATTTATCAAATATATTGTTTTCTGAAGAAAAAAAAAAAAAAAAACACGGGTGCTAGGTTTTTTTTCATATATTTTTTTTTCTTTTTTTCACAAAGCTGAATTTTTTTTTTTTTTCATTTGCAACACTAGTGGAGACTTAAACTTAGATTGGTATGTGGTCAAGGTTTTTGATTCCTGCTGGTTAGGTCAGGGCAATAAAAACTTGAGAAATGCCTCTGTGATGTTTTCTTAGCTGTTCTACAAGCATACCCTACTTTTATGTTTAGAAGGTGGAAGCTAGATTGTCCCTCAGTAATGCACTCTGACCATGACGTAGAGATTGGAGACGGTGAAAGGTGAGTCTCCGGAGTCTTCAACTTACTGGTTGAAGAAGAAATCCTTGAGAGGCCTTGAGCAAGCACCTCTACACCCAACTACCCTAGCAAGAGACTGGTACTAATTAAATATTAGTGCTCAAAATCTTCATACAATGAAAACAAAAACAAAATCTAATTGGGCTGTGAGCTTCAATTTTAATTAATTTCTCCTCCTGGCTATCAGTCATTTGTAAGCTTTCTTAAATTGATCAACAGCATATTTTGGACATGTGGCACAACCTGCTGCTAAGACATTCACACTATTAATCATATACCTATTTAATACAGTTAATCAGAATGAGATTTTAAATGAAAAGAACTAAAGTTAGTTATGATTGATAACACACTGCTTCAGTGAATCCATTTATTAAGCAATACTGGATTGTTCTTCTACATGTTAACACAAACTCCAAATAAACAGCTGTACAGGGTGAGCCAAAATGACTTTAAAACTTTGGAATGATATAGAAATTTATTGAGATAACTTACAAAATCTGTAGATGTGTAATTTTGTAGCAAACAACCTTAAGATTCACATAAAAGTGTCAAGTGTAATTTTGGTTTGATGTGATTACCATTTGTCATGCGACAAACATCACACCGGTAATCATTTTCTTCTCACACTCATTGCAGCAAATTGCACAGTTCTGAAGAAAGCACAAGCTGACAAATGTGAGAATCACACTAAGTCTAACGTCACATGCCTCAAAATTACAAATCAGGATAATATACTGAAGATTAGAAAGCTTATTAGGTGAAAATCAGTTTGGGTTTAGGAGAAACTGCACTTCAAAAGCAATTCTTTGTTTAAGGTTAATACGAGGGCAGATCGGAAAGTAACGCACAATAATTTTTTCCTCCCCTGGTATTGCAGCTGGAATGTTGAAATTTCACGATGATATAGTTTGAAGTTTGTGCTGTAGAGGGTATT
Source organism: Vandiemenella viatica (assembly GCA_031002005.1). NCBI lineage: Eukaryota > Metazoa > Arthropoda > Insecta > Orthoptera > Morabidae > Vandiemenella > Vandiemenella viatica. The sequence continues at coordinate 62,292,943 of JARYHS010013630.1, forward strand.
TTGTTTTCATGTGCCACCCTAGTGAGAGAAGCATGAACTAAGAAACAAACATGGCGCGCTTGTTACTGTCATCCACGTGTGAAGAGCAGCGAAGTGTAGTTCGATATTTGTGGGCCAAAGGGCATTTACCGAGTGAAATTCACAGGGACATGCGTGGCGTGAAAGGGGACGACTGTCTGGATCGTAGCAATGTCTCCAGGTGGTGTGCATTCTTCCAAGAGGGCCGCATGAACCTCAGTGTTTCGCCACTCTCTGGGCAGCTGGTAACAGTTTCAACTCCGTAGAATGTCTGCGCCATTGAGGCAGCAATCTTGAAGGACCGGTGTGTGTACCTGTGAACCTTATTGCAGACGTTCAACATTTCCTATGGTGCAGTGTACGGCATTGTTCATGACACGTTGAAATTCCGTAAAGTTAGTGCTTGCTGGCTGCCTAAGAAACTGACAGACGACCAGAAGGGCCAGCGAATAATGACAAGCGTGGATCACCTAACGTGTTACACCACAGAAGGGCATGACTTTCTGAAAAGTCATGCCCTTCTTTGACTCGTCATTGGTGATGAGTCATGGGCGTACCACTACACATCTGAAGCGAAGCAGGCATCTTTGGAGTGGAAACATGCTGGTTCCCGAGTACAAAAAAAAATTCAAAGTGACTCAATCGGCTAAGAAAGTGCTTGTGACAGTGTTCTAAGACATGTTTGGCGTGTTATTGGTGGACTTTGCTGAAAACGGAACCACTGTGAATGCTGCAGCCCACATAAAAACGTTGGTTAAGTTGCATCATGCCCTTCGTGACAAACCCGCAACATTAATGCTAATGGTGTCAAACTTCTTCATGACAGCACACGTCCCCATGTTGCTGCTCCTGTTCGTGAGAAACTCGCCAGTTTTGGGTGGGAGGTGCTCCAGCCTGCACCATTCAGTCCGGACTTGGCACCATCTGACTTTCATCTGTTTGATCCAATGAAGAAATTCCTGGCCGAGCAACATTTTGCAACAGATGCGGAAGTGAAATCAGCAGTCCACAGATGGCTACACTCCCAACAAATGGACTTTTATGAACAGGGCATATTGAAACTGGTACATCAGTGGGAGAAATGTGTTGAGAAAATTGGTGACTATATAGAAAAGTAGGTCAAAGATGTAAGTTAATTTGTGATTTGTTTGGTTGTGGTACATATTAAAGTTTTTGGGGAAAAAATTATTGTGCATTACTTTCTGATCTGCCCTCGTACTTGAAGGTTGGATCAGGAAGAGCTAAGATACTTCTATGGCATTTGTTGATTTAGAAACAGCTTTGATAATGTAAAAAGGAAATAATAGAGCAATATAATCAAAACTGGAATCAAAGGCTTAAAAGAAGCCAAAAAACAAGAATTTAAATAAAATTTGCAAATACAAGTTACACTTGAATGCTACTGATTCCATACTACAAATTTAGTGTATTAAATCAGGGATGGCCAACCCAAGTGATCTTGCGGGCCACTTTGGATATGCATCATAACTCCGCGGGCCACATATAAAATTATATATGCCCATATTAGATTTAGTCTCAGTGAACAGATTTTTTGGGGTGAAAAATTGAAACATAATGAGTTATTATTATTGTGTTTGCTATTATTTTTACATGTAAATATAGATAATATAATAATAATGACACTAAACGCCCATTCTAAAGAAATATATAACACTAAAAATGATATATAAAATTTACATATAAAAATGAAATCATTTTTGAAAATATTGACACACAAATAATGTATTTTTTTTAATAAATTGGTTTTCAATACTGTGACTGTTTTAAAATAAATATATTTTGTAAAAGTGTGATGAATCTCGTGGGCCAGAAAAATATTCAATGCGGGCCGTTGGCCGCCCCTGTATTAAATAAAACACACTTAAAAGTATTTTTTTTTAAAAATGCCCTTATACCATATGAAAATCAAATGATGATAATTTTAAAAATCATTTGAGAAAAATTAGTTTCTCTTAAAAAAAAATTGTATTTTTTTATTTTTGTGACATATTTATTGTCTAATTCATTAAGTTGTCTATGGAATGCTATATAAGATTTATGTCAATAAAATCATCTACTGACATTTCAAACTTGTTGAATTACTTTAAGTTATTTTGCAAGAAGCTTGTAGTTTTCCTGAATCTTTAGGAATCTGCATATCACTGAAAATTTTTTAAAAGATTTTGGGTCAGCAGTTTTAGATATAAAGGGGAAGTGGCTATTTCATTTATGATTTTTGTCAAAAAAAAAAAAAAAAATGTGCAATAGTCACAAAACTCTAAAGATTATGACACTATCATTTGGCGCCTGCCGCCTACACAGATTTTGTATTGAAAAATTTTCCTTCAACCCCTCATTAAACTCCTTATAACTATTTTGATGCCCCTCCTCCAATGTTTCAGAATGATAGACAATTATTTTGTTATATAAGGTTAGTTATAAATAAAATAAAGTCCAGTGGCAATTTCCCTCATCATCAATTACAGGTTTCTTAGTATTTTTATTATTATTATTATTTTATATACTTTCAGTGTTAAATTCCTCCCCACCGACTTTTGCGATTTAAAAATTTTAAATTAATTCAGCATTTTGGTAAATTATATCTGTTGGTAACTTATTCCAATCCCTGTCACCCTTACCCATGACAGAAAATTTTACCACCCCCTTATGCATAGAATCAGGTCATGGTCATCTTTTCCCTTCCAAGCACTATTCCTAATTCTTTGTCCAGTATCGTTCCAAGATCCATCGCCAATGTATGCCTTGCACGCTCCCAGCACCCCCTTCACCCTCCTTCTGTCTTCCCATATTCTTTTCCACGTCTTTTGAAACTGCATTTCCTACTCTCCTAAGACTTTGCTTTCTGTCTTTTAAGATTTACTGTGGTAGAATGGTTACTTGCAAAGAATTTACAAAATGTATTTAACTATAAATTCCATTTTTGGGGATGTAAAAACTAAATGTATGCTGGGGATTCATTCTTACATCTCATGCTTAAGCTGTGACTGTTACTGTAGCCTATTGATTCATTGCCTTTTGGTCACCAATCCTCTGTAATACCCCAGGAGATGAAGGTAGGTTGTTAAATAACTTTTCATTGTAGACTTTTACTGAATTTTAAAACTGTATATTCTTTGAAAACAATGTACATGTTATGGTACAAAAATTTTAATGCATCGGATTCTACTCCAAGATTATTGATTGCAGATTTAAACTATGAGACAAGCAGCAAGAAACATCCAATGACCTCCTAAACTAAACAACATTCTATTTCATTGAGAGCTAAGCTTGACTTTCACTAGATGTTGAAACTAACAATGGCGGACCATCCTACATTATTTCCTTCCCACTTTTCTGCCTAAGTTTATGGCGCCAAAAACTACTCCGAGCACCCACAACCTACCGTGACCAAGGCTTCTGTAATACTGAACTCAACTTGGCTGCTCGGCCTTCTTAAATAGACAATTGGATATCTGATGCAATTTCACCAGATATTTCACAATGCTAAACTCTATTTTCTCTCAGATCTTCCTGAAAATTTTATAGATGGTAGCTCTCAGTATGAATGTTAAATCAAACCTTTATAAGTTTTTCTCTAGCTGCAACCGTTATTCTATAAGAAATGCCTAAAGTTTCACAACATAAATTTCCTCTCATTTGGAAAGTCTTTGAAATGAAGATTTAATTATTTCTTTAAAATAATCTACACTTCCTTCTCTAAGTTTTGTTGTATAATTTAATTGCAGTGGAGCACACGCTCTGGTGGCAATTTCCCTACACACCCATCTTCCCCCTTTCCTGCACCCACCTACATTTGCCCTCTACAAATTTTAACATTAAATTTTATCAATGTTTTTGGTAAATTATTAAACATTTCGCTTGGCTACTTATTCAAATCCCTGACACCCTTACCTAAAAAAGAGAATCTTCCCACACCCTTGTGCCTGAAATCAAGTGCCAGCTTGTGGTCATGGTCATATTTTCCCTTCCATGCACTACTTTTCATACCTACACCAATATCTTTCCATGCCTCATCGCCAGTATACCCCTTGTACACTCCTGCTGTCTTGCAATGAATTCCTTTCCTACTGTTTTATCATATCAGTTACTGATTGCATTTTGTAGTAATTTCCAGAAACAAATCTAGCAGCCCTTTTTTGCGCCCTCTCCAAATCCTGTAATTGATACTCAAAATGTTGGTCACTACCATATTCGAGCAATGGTCTGGCCAAAGTTTTGTAACCCAATTCCTTTACTTCTCTCGTACATCCCCTCATCACTCTCGCCAACGAGTGCAGAATTTCCTACTGCCTGTACAATGTGTCCTGTCCAGTTAAGCTTGTTATCAAATGTAATGCCAAGATATTTACATTTCAAGTCTTCAGCAAGTAATTCTTTCCCCACCTTATAAACATAATCAGCCTTTAGTTTTTTTATTTGTGTATCTAATAAGCTGACTCTTCTTTGCATTTATCTTCATACCATGTTTACCATCCCAACTAGATATCCTGTCCAGATCACCCTGCAACTGTTCACAGTACTCTACCATTTTGATCCTGTTCACAGTCCTCTACCATTTTGATCCTGTCATCTGCAAATAATCTAATATCAGATAGTAAACAATCAACACAATTCATTATAATAATGAATACGAGAGTTGCCTTTTAAGTTTCTACAAAAAGTGAAACAGAAACGAACAAGTTCGAAACAAAGTATTTTTTTGCTTTTCAAAATATTCTCCCTTAAGGTCTATACATTTTTGCATACATTCAAACCAAAACTGAAAACATTTTTTCCACTGTGAATCTGATATTTCAGAAACATGGTTTTGAAAGTCTTCAACAGCTTCTTGAGGTGGTGAAAATCACTGTCCGCGCATCTTTAGTTTGACAGTGGGTAACAAGAAAAAGTCATTAGGCCATAAACCAGGTGAATACAGGCAATGAGACATTAATTCAATGTTTTTCTCCTTCAAATATTCAGTTGTTTGATGTGCTTTATGGGAGCTGGCATTGTCATGATGAAGAATGATGCGACGTTTTTTGTTCTTTATCCTTATTTCATCAAAGACTGTTGGCAAACAAACTGTTGTATACCATTCGGCATTAACAGTTCTTCGATCCTCTAATGGAATGGTTGCGATGTGTCCAGTACAACCGAAGAAACAAGCGATCATTTTCTTGAAAGTGCTCCAGTGAACGAACAACTTTAGTGGGATTGGGTTCATTGTCAAACACCCAAACAGTAGACGGTTGTTTGCTTTCAGGTTCATATGAATATATCCAAGTTTCATCTCCTGTAACAATGTTGTATATGGATTTTGAACGTCCTTGGTCGAATTTTTTCAACATTTCCTGACACCAATCAACACGACCCTTTTTCTGCGCTTCGGTCAAATTATGCGGAATCCATCTGGAACATATCTTTCTCACACCTAAATGTTCATGCAAAATAAATTGTATTGCAGTTTGCAATATCCTAAGAGACGCCTCTAACTGTCTGTAAGTCACATGCCAATCTTCTTTGATCATGTTGCGCACAGCTTCGATGTTTCTAGGAATGACAACCGATTTTGGCCGACCTTCTCGACATTCATCACTGATGGATGCACGACCATGATGAAATTCTGCAACCCAATTGTAAACAGTCTTCTCTGATGGTGCTTTATTACCAAAAGTTGCACGAAGAGATTCTATGCATTGTTGTTGAGTAAGGCCTTTTTTAAAATCATTAAAAATCATCGAACGTAAGCCTTCACGGGTGATTTCCATTTTTGCACATACTTGCTTCTTTTAAATGTTCACTATCAACAACTTACTCAGTCAATTTCTAAATTGCCATTGGCTTCACAATAACAAACGTCATAATTCACAAATACAGTGGTCCCACAACTCATTAACACCACCTATTGTTCGATTGTAAAAACTTAAAAGGCAACCCTTGTAGCAATGGTCCCAATACGCTACCCTGCTGTACTCTCATTTTTACTTCCACTTCTTTTGATACTGCATTGAAAAACCTAACTTTCTGTTTTCTACCTTTTAAAAATTCTTCTACCCAGCGAATCACTTTCTCTTCCACTCCAATAGTTTTTACCTTTTTTACTACCATTTTATGGCTCACTCTGTCTAAAGCCTTTGACAGATCTAGTGCTACACTATCAATTTGGCCTTCCTTGTCCATTTCATCTGAAATATCTTGCATATATCCTACCAACTGAGATTCGCATGAATATCCTTGCCTAAAGCAATTTATCTACACCAGCCCCTTTGTGTGTTTTTTTTTTTTTTTTCAGTTTTCTTTTTTCCTTCATGATTTCCTCAGGATGAAATACAAATTATGTCTAATTGTGTTGTTAAGCTCATTCTCCAAATTAGACCCTCCAGTTTTTGTTTCATTGTCCCTAATGCTCTCACTAAACCAGTTACTTAAAATCTCTGCCTTTTTCAAATCCTCAGTGACTCCTTCTCCAACCTTATCTATAAGCATCTCAACACCCTCCCTTCCCCTCAGTTTCTGACATAGCCATAGAAATTTCTACATGCATCAGTCAATGGTCCTCCTGCACTGACAATACTCTTCATAAACCCATCTTAGCCACGTTCTTTGCTATTATTAAGTCCTTGTTAAGTTGTTTTAAATATTCCCTACCACATTGCTGTCTTTGAATTCTGTTATGTTCTCTTCTTACCAACCTCTTTAACCCCCTCACTTCCATATTTATTTTCTGGTTTGGATTCTCAGGAATATCTCTTCAAATTTGAAATCTGTGCCTTTTTATAATTGTACCTATTTCCCCCTTCAATTTTGGCTGCTGGTTCACTGAATCCTCTAATATCCATCAGAACTGCTTAATAATCACTTATTCCTTTGGTTACTTGACCCCCCACAAGGTTATCATCAGGCTTTATTAGGAATATATCCAAAATATTTTGTCCCCTAGTGCTTTTCTCTAGTCCTTATGTAAATCCTCCTTCCTTTATTAAGTAGGGTATTTGCAAATCTCTGTTCCCTTGTGTTATTAACCTTATTTCCTACACAGTTTACACCTGATAAATTTAAATCCCCACCAATAATATCCATTCTATTCTCACCTCTGGACCGAGCGTGGTGTAACGGATAGCGTTCTGGCCTCGCATCCCCGTCTGGGGCATCCAGATTTGGTGTTCCATAGTTTCCGAAATAACTCCAGGGAAATGCCGGGATGCTTCCTTCAAAAGGCCATGGCCGAATTCCTTCCCATTCCTTGCCCCCCATCCTTTCCCGTCTCTAAAGACCTCGCTGTTAAGAGACGTTAAGCAGTTAAAAAAAAAAAAAAATCTCACCTCTTAAATCTGAGTATAAATTTAATTTCTCCCCAAGAGCCTCATCTTCATCTGTCATTCTTCCATTACAGTAAGCAGCCAACACCCTGATTTTGTTTTTATTACTCAAGAAATCTACCTCAAGTAACTCATGGTCTTGATCTATGAAAACCAATGAACTGTGGTAGTTTTTGCTAACTAGTATGAAAACTCCTCCACCCATTGCTCCTCTATCTCTATGGTACACTCTGTAACGATTGGGAAAAATGTCATTTTCTAGTACTTCTTCTTTTAACCAAAAACTCTAACCCAATAATTACTTGTGGTTCAGGTATTAAGTTTGCAAATTAGATTACTTTGTTCATCATACTTCAACAGTTCACCAATAACACCCTTATTACTAGCTTTATATTTCAGCAATAACCTCCTCCTTCCCAGTTGTGCCACAGTCAGTTATTGTTTCAGCAACTTCATCTATTTCTTTAACATCTGTGATTTTTCCAGTCATGGATCTACAATCAGTATCACTTTGATCATCTATTTCCATCCCTTCACCAGCAGTTCCTAACCTGAAAAAGGTACAGTCTTGACCATATCATCACTAGAAATAGACTCCCTCACAGCTCTAGCTAACAACTCAGAAAGTAACCCCCAGCCTCTTCTATTTAGGTGTAGGCCAAGCCTAGTGAAACCCCACCTACCAATGGTATTCACAACCCCCCCACAGAACTAATGCCTTTCCCAAGTAGCACTTCCACATTACCCACCTCACAGCATAGTTCAATTGTGGCTGGTCATAGCGACTTAGGACCTGCATAAGCTCTACCCTGATATGCTGTGCCTCCTTCACCACCTTCCTCAGGTCACTCTTTATACTGCAACTCACATTTCTATCAATACTATTTCCCGCACCTCCCACTATCACTGCTCTATCGTCCTTAGTGAAACTCCTACAAAGTGAACCTATATCTTCTATTATCTGACCTAATGTTGCACGTAGTTTTGAAAAAACTTGTGACCTGGTAATCTAGGGCCCTACACCTCTCCCATGGCTAATACCTAGTAGCAGAACCCTTTTTCCCTATTTTTGCCTTGCACGCCCTTATTCCTAAAGGCCTGCTGCATCTTACCTACTCCTACATCTACATGAGGCTCTTCTCCTCCTGATTCTGGCAACAGATCAAACCTATTTTGCCCCCACAGATTTCGGAAGTGTCTGGCTTCTTCATCTATTAACCATATTTCTCCTACGACCTGTTACCAGCTCCCACCCATCCTTCTCAACTTCCTCCAACCCACTATCTCTACTTTCTGCCTCTATAGCATAAGCCTCGACAAGCTCAGCCCCCACAGGCTGTGCCTCCATATGCAGAGCCACCACTGGTCATGCCTCCACAGGCTGATCCTCCACAGGACGAGCCTCAATAACCCTGATCCTTTCACACAACTCCCTGATCATTTTGCCCATCTCCTTCATCCTAAGACAAAGTGAACAAAACCGAGAGCCTAATTTATTTCCTACATTTCCTCTTCCCTACATGCCCAATGAAACCACTTCTTACACCAACTACAACCCAACCCCTCGCAATGTACCTGTGACAGGTGCTACACTTTTCAGCACTATAGCTTGCTTACAATTCTATTTCCTAGTGAAAACTGCTATTGCGTATAATTTGAAAACCTTAGATATTCTTTATTTCCAAAAGTACTGAGGCTACTGAGCTGAAATGCATGTCAAACTTTATTGAATCCAATTTCCTATATGATAGTCATGTTTTTTTATCTGCTATCTATCCTCCTTAATATAGTTTCCTTTCATGTCTTCAAAATCAGTTATAAAGTTTCGTGATGTCATCCCATAATTTTCTCGTTTAAATTTCAATTTTTCTTTTCCGCTTTTCAGCCAAAATATGACCTCACTCTTTGCAAAACTCACTCAGTGTGCATAGAAAAAACCGTACTTTGTTGTAATCTACTCTCAAATCAATAACTAGCTGAATTCCACACTGCTTAAATCATGTCAGTCATATTTTCTTAAAAAAATAAAAAAATAAAAAAAAACTTCTGCTTTACATATCAATTTATATTTTAATATGACATCTACATCTTTTGAGCTATGAAGCTTTCTCATAACTTAAAAATTTGGAATTGTAGAATTAAAAAACTATTTTGACAGTTTTTCCTGCCTCGTGTTATGGTTCTCTAAATCTCAAATATCTCTTTAGTATTATTTTATAAACCTAAAGTGTGGCACTTCGTTTGAATCTTGATCACCTACTGCATCTCTGTACATGAAGGGATTAAAATTCTGTTGGGCAAATAAGCCATCCTACTTGTATAGCCAATGTTTACTATGTATCATGATCAAACTTTATTATTATTTACCTGAAAACTACAAGAAAATGACTTTGAACATATTGTAATGTTGAATTCTTATGCACTCACAGCTCTTTTAACTAATTTTGAACATCTATTTACAAAATTAAGGTTATATGACAGGGAGCCTCTTGCCTACTTAGTGCTTATCTTTTTTTAGCCAAGTTTTAGGGCATATTAATCGTACCAGCACTTGAAGCACATTGTTTATGAACATCACACACAGTTTATAAATGCAGTTCCTTAACAAGTGCGCTTTTCCAGACCTTTTTCTAAATTTGAAGCAAATCTAGTATTTGATCATTTCTTTGAATGTAAATTGGTTGTGAATTATAGAATGATTTTTTTTTTATCAAATCTATGCATTGAGCTATTTCTGTTGCAAAAGTTCTGCTGCAGTTTGCACTTTTTGGTAGTTTTTGTTATTTGCCTGTAGTAATACATGTCACAAAATTGGAGTAACAGAGTGGATTTTGGTAGAATTACCTTTAACTAGTAAAATAATTTTCACTATATTAAAAATCTTTTAAATTAATATTAAAACTAGACGACCCATGCGAAAATTTCGCGAATAAAATGAGATCAATAGTGAGGTTGAATATAATGTCACCAAGTTCAGTCATTACTCTTCATACTCCTACTTCCTTTATCGATTTTGGTTAGAAATCCAGGGAGATAAATGGCACGAAACACAAAAAACGTATTTTAGAAATACCGTATTGACATTTTTGCGCTTTATGGGTCGAATTACGAAAAATTCCTTTCTTAGAATATAATAATACCACGGCGGAAACCTTAGTCATTAATACGATATGTCATTTATCTATATCGATTAGATATCAAGGGAAATATAAGGCTCGTGACACAAAAATACGTTGTAGAACAATTTACACTTTTCCCTTTAACTAGACGACCCATGCGAAAATTTCGCGAAAAAAAAATTCAGTGAAAAGTGAGGTTGAATATGATTCACCAAAGCTGAGTCATTACTCTTCATACTCCACTTCATTTATCGATTTTGGTTGATATCCAGGGAGATAAATGGCTAGAGACACAAAAAACACATTTTAGAAAAATTGACATTTTTGCCCTTTAAGGGTCGAATTACGAAAAATTCCTATTTAAATTATAATGTTACCACGGCGGAGACCTTAATCTTTAGTATGATACCTCATTTATCTATATCGGTTGGATATCAAGTGAGATAAATGGCACGTGACACAAAAATGCGTTATAGAAGCATTTATACTTTTTCCATTTAAGGGTTGAATTCCAAAAACATTCTTTCTTAAAATATGATTCACCAAATCTGAGACATTACTCCTCATAATCTTACTTGATTTATCGATTTTGGTTAGATATCCAATGAGATAAATTGCTTAAGACACAAAAAATGAATTTTAGAAAAATTAACATTTTTGCCCTTTAAGGTCGAATTACGAAAAACTCCTTTCTTAAAATATAATGTTACCATGGCGGAGACCTTATTATTTAATATGATACCTCATTTATCTATATCGGTTAGATAATAAGGGAGATAAATCGCTCGTGACACAAAAATGCGTTATAGAAAAATTTATACTTTTTCCCTTTAATGGTTGAATTCCAAAACAATTATTTCTTAAAATATGATTTCACAAAGCTGAGACATTACTCCTTATAATCCTACTTCATTTATAGATTTTGGTTAGATATCCAGGGAGATAAATGGCTCGAGATAAAAAAACGAATTTTAGAAAAATTAACATTTTTGCCCTTTAAGGGTCGAATTACGAAAAATTCCTCTCTTAAAATATAATGTTACCATCGGAGACCTTATTCTTTAATATGATACCTCATTTATCTATATCGGTTAGATATAAGGGAGATAAATCGCTCGTGACACAAAAATGCGTTTTAGAAAAATTTATACTTTTTCCCTTTAAGGGCTGAATTCCAAATACATTCTTTCTTAAAATATGATTTCACAAAGCTGAGACATTACTCCTTATAATCCTACTTCATTTAGATTTTGGTTAGATATCCAGGGAGATAAATGGCTCGAGATACAAAAAACGAATTTTAGAAAAATTAACATTTTTGCCCTTTAAGGGTCGAATTACGAAAAATTCCTTCTTAAAATATAATGTTACCATGGCGGAGACCTTATTCTTTAATATGATACCTCATTTATCTATATCGGTTAGATATTAAGGGAGATAAATCGCTCGTGACACAAAAATGCGTTTTAGAAAAATTTATACTTTTTCCCTTTAAGGGCTGAATTCCAAATACATTCTTTCTTAAAATATGATTTCACAAAGCTGAGACATTACTACTTATAATCCTACTTCATTTATCGATTTTGGTTAGATATCCAGGGAGATAAATGGCTCGAGATACAAAAAACGCACTTTAAAAATTGACATTTTTGCCCTTTAAGGGTCGAATTACGAAAAATTCCTTTCTTAAAATATAGTGTTACCACGGCGGAGACCTTAGTCTTTAATATGATGCCTCATTTATCTATATCGGTTATATTAAGGGAGATAAATCGCTCGTGACACAATAACGAATTGCAAAAATATTGATCCTTTTGCCCTTTAAGGGTCGAATTCCGAAAAATTTCTGTCTTAATATATGACGTCACTAAAGCGGAAATCTTAATCTTTAAAATGATACTTCATTAAACGATTTCAGATCGATATCCAGGGAGATAAATGACTTGTAACACAGAAAACAGCATTTTAGAAATATTGACATTTTTGCCCTTTAAGGGTCGAATTCCGAAAATTCCTTTCTTAAATGTGATGTGCCAAAGTGGGGACCATAAGCTTTAAAATGACACCTCATTCATTGATTTCGGTTAAGTATGAAGGAAGATACAGGCTTGTGACAAAAAAATACCTTATAGAAATAATATATACGATTCTTGATTTTTTTTTTTTTTTTTTTTTTTTTTAAAAAAGAAAGAAAACTAGCTGTGGTAATAAAGTACATGAACACACATAATGTGGCAAAATAATCTAAAAAATTTGCTTTGTCTTTCGAGAGTGACTTAACTTTAGCCTGCACTATCTCAAAAATGAAGGCTCAGTGGGATGAAAGCTCCAGGAGTTAGACCAAAGTGGAATTCACCTACTTCCACAACAAAGTTCTTCAAAATCAATGATGGCACCATGGTGAGCTACCCTTTTTTAGTTTATTATGCTAAAAATGTATCGCTGAGATACAAGAGTGGCTTGTGGTTGCTTCATAATTAAATGTTAATCATTTAATGCTAATTTGAATGAAAACATCATGCATTATCTCACATTGTTAGAACGGAGACTTTCCTGGCATAATATTAGAATGAAGTCTTCATGTGCATACTGCCGGATTGTGTTGAGAACACACGATATTTTGACGACTAGCTTTTCCATCTTCCTGAAGTGTGGAGACATCTGTACTGGTCGGCTGACTCACAGATACGGAGACAGCTAAGGTGCTGCACCTCCTTATATACAGAACGTCTCTGTGCGCAGCCTGTACCTGACTGCTAGTGGGCGTTGCTGTAACTCTTCATTGAGGCCCATGGACACCACTAGTCAACTGCCAGTATTTCAAACTTTACAAGCCATGCTTCCAAACTGGGCTTTACCTCACCGAGCTCATGGACCCGACGGATGCTGATGTCACTAGTCAACCACTGGTATTTCAAACTTTACAAGCCAATCTTCACGGGCACCAGAAAATTGGGAATAAGGTACACTTCAAGGTCCAGCACTGTACAGAACACATAGATGTGAGCATCTGGGACAATAAGTGATGAATAAGGTGGTAGCATTGCACACTACAGAGGAGAGACATGGGTTTGACTTCTAGTTGACTCAACTACTATACTATACAAATAGATACTTATGGAGGGTGCAGATTTCTCTCCTTGAGAAAAAAAAGGTAAAAATTTAGTGCAGCATGAAACCTGTTAGTCAACTAAGAGGGAGGAAACAGAACATCTAGATAATTCTAGAATGCACTCTGACAACCAGCTGACCCCCTTCACAGCATGTATACCCACTAAATTTTTTGTCCCACTGCGCATCTTGTTCCACCAAGCTGCTGGCCTAACCACCTCCACCTAGTGGGGCACTTGACATGTATCATAGTTACATTGCTGGCAGCCACTGAGACTGGTGACATTTAGCTAGAATATAAAATCATAGAGAAACCTAAAAAAAACCACACACACTAAATTGATACACTTCTCTAGTTGGGAGACCTAGAACGTTTTATGCAGTAGGTTATTCATAAAGTTATAACACTAAGAGGGTGCTGTATTTATTTAGAGAAAAAAGAAAATGACAGGGCTGTTTAATAAAGTTAAAAACAGTACCTGCTAAACCACCGGCAAATATTATCTTAGGAACTGTTCTGTCCTGATGATGTGCTGGAACTGCTACAGCGTATATTGCAACATAGACCCCAGATGAAATTACATCACTGCAAAAGCCAATGCTTTAAATAATACTTCACCAAGCAAAAAATAATACATTATAAATTTGTTAAAACTTACATAGTTGTAAAATTTTTTGTAGCATATCTGATTCTGCAATAACAGTTGTTCCATATATTGAAGCATAAGTTCTAACAAAAACTTCGTAAATAAGTTTCTTCTTTCTTTCTTGCTTATTTCTCACCTAGCAGGTGACAGTGGAATTTAACATCCAAGTTATTGTCTTCACTCTTGATAGCTAAGTAATGTAAATATATATTTAAAAAAGTGTGCATATAGTTTTCAGAGTGTGTATATATTTTATTAAACACTGAATTGCACCATTCCATGTTTAGAATTTATCACACTTTTTAATATTCTAAGTTGTGAATACTGTAACTGAAGCAACTGCACTTTCCTAGTTAACAGTTTCATAGAAAAATCATCTTGCAACCAATATATGTTAAATAATTTTTTGAAATACTTTTGATAACATATCTCTTGTTATAAGTTATTGTGTCCTGAAGGTATCATTTTGCACTGTTTGCTCTACATGACTTCAGTATGTAGATTCTTGAACTTTTTGAATGCCTGGTTTGATCTTAGTAGGTATTCATTGTGCCTGTATACCAATGCTACATCAGCTATTTGACATCTGAAATTATTTCTGTAATCTTATTAGCTTTTACCCTCAACCTGAACAAAAATGAGTGTAATTTATCTCACTTTTGTATGATATGATGTAACACATATAGCATTTGTCACTTTGGCTGGAGTGTTGTTTTATTTGAGATGATTTTCTGATTGTCTTCTGACATAACAGAAGTTTTTATTTCTTTATTAATTTTTTGTGCATCTTTGTTTTGCAGTTTTAATGGTGGAAAATCGTTTCATAATATTTATGGTACTCTGTTTTCTTGAGAATACAATCTGTAATCTAGAAGATTACGACATTAAAACATAGAGGTTCACTTTGTATGGGAGGATATAGTAGTGACAAGGAAGTCCAGTGAATAGCACTGACAGAATCATGAGTTATGATATAGAGAGTGACCTGAGAAAAGAAGTGAATAAGATGCAGCACACCAGGGTTGAGCTCATGCGGTTCTAATTAACCATGACTGGCACAATTAACCATGCTCTGAGACAAGTCAATGTGTAAACAGCAGTGCTATTTGGGAAGTGAACATGGTAGTCCGACAGGGTAGTGTATTGGGACCATTGTTATTCATTATTCTAATGAATGGCTGTGTTAATGGTTTACTGTCGGAAGTTAGATTTTTTGCAGATGACATAATGTTATATAAAAGGGCCAAAACAATAGAAGACTGTAAACAGCTGCAGGTTGATCTAGATAGGATAACTAGCTGGGTGAGTCAACATGGGATGAAGGACAAGTGCAAAGAAGAGTCAGCTTATTAGGTACACAGATAAAAGCTAAAAGTTGATTACGATTATAAAGTGGGAAAGGAGCTACTTTTTGAAGACTCGAAATGTAAATACCTTGGCATTACATTTGATAGCAAACATAACTGGGCAGGACACATTGGACAGGTGGTAGGGAAAGGGTTCAAAATTCTTCACCTGTTGGAAAGAGTTTTGAGGGGATGCACTAGAGAAGTAAGGTAATTGGGGTACAAAACTTTGGTCAGACCACTGCTGGAATATGGTGGTGTAGTTTGGGATCCACATTTTGGGTATCAAATACAGGAGTTTGAGGGGGGTGCAGAGGAGGGCTGCCAGGTTTGTATTTGGAAATTACTACAGAACACAATCGGTAACTAATATGTTAAAGGAGCTGGAGTGGGATTCATTGGAGGATAGAAGGAGGGTGAAGAGAGTCATGGGAGTGTACAAAGCCTATACTGGTGATGAAGCATGGAAAGATATTGGTGGAAAAATTAAGAGAGGTGCTTGGAAGGGTAAGGTTGACCATGGCCACAAGTTGGCACTTGATTTCAGGCATAAGGGTGTGGTAAAATTTTCTTTCGTTGGAAAGGGAGTGAGGGACTGGAATAAATTGCCAAGAGAATTGATGAATAGCTTACCGGAAACACTGAAAGAATTTAAAGTAAAAATTAGTAGAGGTCAAAAGTAGGTTGGAAGGGGAAAGGGAGGGGGTGAAGGGAGATTGCCACCAGAGTGGGCGCTCCATCACAATTTTATCAATTATTATTATTATAAAAGCATCAGTTCTGTCTTGGGTGTTGTACCTGTGGATACCATTGGCAGGTGGAGTTTCACTGGGCATGGTTTACACCTAAATATAAGTGGCAAGGGGGCACTTCCTGAGTTGTTAGTTAAAGCTGTAAGGGAACTCACTTCTAGTGGTGATGGGGTCAGCACTGTGCTTTTTTTATATGAGGGGTTCTGGTGAGAGAATAAAAACAAGTATCAAAGAGATACTGTTTGTAGATCAATGGCGGGAAAAAATCACTATTGTTAAAGACACTTGTTGAAACAGTAACAGATGGGTACATAGCAGGGAAAGTGAAGTTAAATGCTGAAAATATCACAAAGCCAACAATAATATGAATGTTACTGGTGAACTGTAGAAGTATAATGAATAAAGTAACACAATTTGCAAATTTAATAGAGGTAACCAAATCACAAGCAATTATAAGAGTTTTCTTAATTAAAATAAGTAATACCAGCCAATTAGGTTTTCCTTGATAATTACATAGTGTAAAGACAGAGATACAATTTGTGGAAGAGTATTCATTTTCAAAAACTATTACAGTTTATTGACATTCGTAGATCATGAATTATCAGGCATACGTTCCTGGGATAGTAAAAAAGAAAAAAATCAGGAGTGTTAGCTGCTTACCTTAGTAGAAGAGTGGAGACAATGGGGAGAAACAAAATTGATATTTGGAAGTGTGTGTAGAGTGGTGATTAATGGTTCATAATAAAATTTACAAGGTATCAACTGGGTAGGAAATAAGATTAATAACACAAAGGAACAGAGATTTTCAAATATCTTATAGGTAGAGCAAAACACAAGAGCACGAAACATGCTGGATATCTTCCTGATAAAGTCTGATGATAGTCTTTGGGCATGTCAAGTAACTGAAGGAATAACTGTTCATGAAGAGATTCTGAGGAATATTACAGGATTCAGTAAACCGGTGGCCAAAATTGAAGCAGGAAATAGGTACAGTTAAAAGGCACAAATTTTAGAACTGAGGAAATATTTTGGGGAAAGATTCAGCAAATGGAAAAATAGCATAAGTTTAGTGTAGGTGAACTTGAAAGAGTTCACAGAGATAGTAAAAAATGCTGAGTAAATATTTATTCCAAAACAGAAAATAAAGAGAGATTCAAAACCTAAATACAAAAAAAGGAATATGCGGAAGTTAAAGAGGACAGTGAGAAGAGCACACTAAAGAGTTAAGAGACAACAAGGCAGTAGGACATACTTAAAACAATTAATAAAAGCAAAGAGGGTAACTAAAGATGGGTGTATGAAAAATATTATGGTGCAGGGCGCCCACTGAAGGATGCATCTAGAAATTTGATGGCTATGTTTGAAAACTGAGGGGAAGGGAAGGTATTCAGAAAATTGAAGATAATGTTGGAGAGGTAGTTACTGAGCATTTGAAAGATGTATAGATTCTAAGTAACTGGTATAATGAGGCAGGGGTAATCAGAGAACAAGCTTATAACCACAATTAGAAATGAGTAGACTAAAGAATTTGAAATTGATCCTGAGGATATTATGAAGGCACTAAAATATCTAAAAAGGCAAAAAGTGGCTGGTGTAGATGTTGTTACAATGGATTTCTTAAAGATAGCAGGATGTGACATTTTACCTTATCTTGAAACATTATTTAAACTGAGTCTGGATACTTGCTACTTTACCAGAGTACTGGAAAAGTACAATGGTAGCAGTTCTCCATGAAGGAGAGGTGACAAATATAATAAAAAATTATATGCTACTCATGGGAAAGTCTCCGTTCTTACATATAGGCTGTTCAGTTTGACGTCAGTGGTAAATTAATGGAGAGATTGGTAAGCAACCAGATCAGAAATATTTGTGAGGTATGAAAGTAGTTTTCAATTTGACAACATGGTGTTAAGAAAGGATATTCATGTGAATCTCAGTTAGTAGCCTATATGCAAGATATTTGGTAGAAGAATTCTTAAAAGCTAGAATGCAAAAATTAGGGTAGTAAATATAGTATCAAAATAAATGTCAGTGAAAATGTATTGAGGCCAGTTATATTTGTTATTTTATCTAATGATTTGTTGACGGTTTACTTCCCTAAGTTAGGTTGTTTGCAAAAAACATAATGTTATATAATTGGGTCAGAATGGTAGAAGACTGTGAGTATCTGCTGGGTGATCTGGTCAGGATATCTAGCCAGGGAGGTAACATCAGATACAGATACACGCAAAGAAAAGTTAGATTATTAGATACACAGATAAAAAGTTGAAGTTTATTATGGTTATAAGTTTGGGAGAGAATTGCTTGTTGAAACCTTGAAATGCAAATATCTTGGCGTAACATTTTATAATAAACTCAGGGCAGGACACATTGGACAGGCAGTAGGAAAAGGTTTGAAAATCCTTTAATTGTTGGAGAGATTGATTAGAGGATGTACCAGAGAAGTAGGGGAATTGGGTTACACACCGAGCGTGGTGGTGTAACGGCTAGCATTCTGGCCTCGCATTCTGGCCTCGCATTCTGGCCTCGCATTCGGGAGGACGGCGGTTCGAATCCCCGTCTGGGCATCCAGATTTGGGTTTTCCATGGTTTCCCAAATCACTCCAGGCAAATGTCGGGATGCTTCCTTCAAAAGGCCATGGCCGAATTCCTTCCCATTCCTTGTCCCCCATCCTTTCCCATCTTTAAAGACCTCACTATTAAAGAAACGTTAAGCAGATAAAAAAAAAAAAAAAAAAAAAAAAAATGGGTTACAAAACTTTGGTCTGACTTTTGCTTGAATATGGTGGTGTAGTATGGGACACATGGTTTTTGTTTACAAATACAGAAGTTGGAACGGGTGCAAAAAAGGGCCGCTAGATTTGTCTCTGGAAATTACTGCAGAAGACATTCAGTAATGGAGCTGGAATGGAAATCATTGGAAGACAGGAAGAAGGGGAATATACTAGGTGTATAGTGGTAATTGAGCATGGAAAGATACTGGTGGAAGAATTAAGAGAAGTACATGGAAGGGAATAGATGGTACAAGCTGGTACTCGATTTGAGGTAAAAGGTTGCGGAAAATTTCTTTTTTGTAGGTAAGGGGGTCAGGGTATGGAATAAATTTCCCAGATAAAGGATATATGATTTACCAAAAATACTGAAAGAATTTAAAGTTGAAATTCATAGAGAGCAAAAGTAGGCAGGTACAGGAAGAGGAAAAAATGGGTGTGTAAGGAAATTGTCACTGGAGTTTGCATTCCATCACAGTTAAATTAAATTAATTAAAATGGTTTCCAAAGAACTATTACTACTTGGTGGAATAATTGATTTTTACTTCCCTGTTCTTTTTCTTTGTCTAAGATACATTACTTCTTGAATGTGATTATTATTATTAAATAAAGAGGCAATCAAAAAGTGTTCAAGTTTTTCTCAAATCATTCAGAATCCTGAAATATTTTTCCTTTGTTTCCACAAGAGGATTTAAAGACAACCAAAAAATTTTCTCCATTTTCACAACCAACAGTTTACTACATTTCACAGCAGATTTAATTTCATTATTAATGCTCTGTTAGAGTGGCAGCAAATTCAGAGATAAGAATATGGGAGTCTTTTCATCTTAATGTCATCCTCCCTACACTTAGCAGACTTTTACATACACAATTATACCAGCTCGGTGACTCCTAGTGTAAGTAGGCACATATTGATTGCCAACAGCTTCCAGATAAGTGTGAGCAGTGGTTTATGACATTTAAAGGGAAAATTTAAAATTCTCATCAACTTTCAGTATTATGAGGGTGGCGCAGAAACTAATGCACCACATCTTTTTTCTCAGCCCACAACAATGGTACAAATGTGAAACTTAAGATATAAATTTGATGAACTTTTCAGAGTGCGCACGCAATGTTTCCGTTTCTTCCGACAGATATCATACTTGCAGCAATGGTTCAACATGGCGTCTGTGAGTGATGTACATTGTAAGCAGTGAGTCGTCATTGAGTTTCTCACCATTGAGCAAGGAACAGTTGTAAACATTCACAAACATTTATATACATTTTATGGAACATCAGCAGTCGACAGAAGTATGGTTAGTCACACTGGGCACAGAGGGTAAGGCCATCTCAAAATGGTTTGGCAGAGCTCCAAGATTTCCAGCGGTCCAGAAGGTCACCCATGGCTGTAACACCTGATAAGATACAGCATGCTAATGTGCTCATTCTCGAGGACCGACGCATAATGACTCAGCAGTTGGAGTGGGAGCTGTCAATCAGCAAAGGATGTGTGGATGTAATTGTCAGTGCTCTTGATTATGCAAAAAAGTGTTCTTACGGAGGAACACAAAACACTTGGGGGGGGGAGGGAACATTTGCTGCAATGTTTTGAAGCTGAGGGGGAAGCCTTCTTGAACCAGATTGTAACAAGTGATGAAACCTGGGTTCACCATTTTGAGCCCAAAACAAAATGGCAATCGATGGAATGGCGCCATCCTGACTCTCCACAGAAGAAAAAATTCAAAGCAACTGCTTCCGCTGGTAAGGTGATGATCACTGTGTTTAGTTACTGTGATGGAGTCATACTCATCGATGTCATGCCGAGAGGCACCACCATTAATTAGGAGGCATATGTGAACACATTAACCAAACTCAAGAAGCGCTTCCAGCGACTTGGATGCCATAACAATCCAGGTGTTTGTTTGTTACAACAAGATAATGCACACCCAAACACAAATTTGAGGATGTTGGAACACATCACCAAACAGGGTTGGACAGTGTTACCCCCATCCACCCGATAGCCGTGACCTAGCTCCCTAAGACTCACTTGTTTGGGCCATTGAGGAATGCCATCTGTGGGAGACATTTTGATGTGACAAAAAGGTGATTCACACAGTGAAGAAATGGCTTTGTGAACAGGAGTGATACCGCCAGGGCATACACTCTCTTGTGTCTCACTGGAGGAGGGCCATAGAGGGAGATTATGTGGAAAACTAGGGAGTTCGGAAGAAACATCATTCTCTCTTATGTGTAAGTTTCATTGTGTTCAATAAATATTTGTTGAAGAAAAAAAAAAGTGGTACATTAGTTTCTGGGCCATCCTCATATTACATAACAACTTACCAACAAGGCAAAAATTTAATGGGATTCTGTATTAATTTAAAAAATTCATTAAAATTTATGCATATAACTTTCATACCACATGGGTAACTGTTAATAGCACTTAGCATAAATGCAGCATACCAGAGGCAGGTATGGAAGTGTGTCACCATTGACTCTAGTTATGTTATACTATTACATATTAATATCTTTCAGGTATATAGAATTAGGCATGAATATAGTTCCTTTAGTAACTGGTTGTTGAAAAAATTAAGCATTTACACTGAGCAACCAAGAAGTGGTTTATATGGAAAGGAAACGTGAAATATACCCACCAATCATTCAACAAATTTGAGAACAACTAAAAAACACTCCACAGACACAAAAAAACAAACAATTTTTCAGAAAAGAATCATGTGACCAAGCTAATGTGTGCACCCACAGAAGACATGGCCTCATGAACAGTGTTTTGATTGTTATGATTGACACCAATCTGATCATAAAGGTCAAAAGCACAATTCATGTTGCCGTGTTTCCCATGAGTGCTGTCACATTAATCTGTGGGTCTCCTTTTCAAGTTAGGTGAATGCTATATAGGTGCCCTGCGAGTTTCCTAATAAGAAACTCTGTGACTAGAACTTTGAGATAACATGAAATTATTATTTTTGTAATACAAAATCTTTATGACCTACATTTAAATTAAAATATGTTATAATCTTGTTCTTTACTAACAAAGAATATTGAGTGAATCGAAAAGAACCTAAAACAAAACAAACACGTCAAGTGCGAAGTGATTGACAATTCATTGTGATCGTGTTGAAACACGCGAGAATCTTTCATTCTGGTACAGTGTGCTACTGATTTGTTAATACTGCGCTGAGATACTATTTTTGTACAAAGAAGATCAATCAGTTAGGTGATTATGTGAGTCAGATACAAAAGTATTTTAATGTACTTTCGTACCAAAACTGTGCAAAAATAAAGTACAGTGCTCTTTAATGAAGTAGGTTTACAACCTACCTGTCATCCCCAACACTGATTCCCTAAAACAGTAACTTGAAAAAGTTAAAGGAGACTAAAAATTGGGTAGGGACATGGGTGAGCTATGGAAAAGTGTGGACACGAGGGGGCGAGCCGTCACTCGGTCGGCTGTTGTTGCGGTTACGGTACAGACCAGTATTGGCAAAGCTCGACCTTTACACTTAGCAAATGACACACAAACTGGCACAAATTAAAATCCCAACACCCACTCTGTGTTGAGATAAATTAATTAAATTTGGCTCTAAGTATGCCCAAAAGAAGATTATTAAATAATTTAAAATTGAAAGTTTTATATGTAATAATATGAGAATTACGATGCTATCTATTATGTAAATTGCTATTTTTTTAGTGTACTAGTGGTGAACAGTGTGGTTTAACATGACACTTTTATTATCCACAAGTTCTTGTTGTCTAACTATGCCAAGATGAAGAGTGACAACTCTCTGCACCCAAATGTCTAACTGTGAGATAGGTCGGAGAATTGACATGTTTTAAAAGGGTGCATCATATCGTGAAATCTCCCGAAGGATTGGCCCTAGTGCAATGTCATTATAAAGACTTGTTACACAGTGAGCAGGTCCAGGTCCATACAGATGGATAACAGCACGCTAAGACTGCCAAATTGTGTGGGTAGCTGTTGCTGGCAGATGGTTTACTGCAGGCAGTGGTTACAGAGAGAGTCACCCCTCACCCCCCCCCCTTCCCCGGATGATTGTAAACCAATTGCTTGAAGCTGGGTTACACTCTCTGACCCATATGCAATGTGTCCCATTAATCAGATTTTGTTGCCAGCATCATCTAACCTGCAATGTAGTCTTCACGGGTGTACCGCCGGATAGTGTTGTGGAAACACAATATTTCGACGGCTGGCTCTGCCGTCTTCTTCAGGTGATGAGACATGTGTAATGGTCGGCTGACCCACAGATACTGAGATGGTTCGGGTGCCGCTCTTCCTTATGTACAAGTCCGCGTGGCTTCGGCGATGGCTTACTATGAGCCAGGCCCGCAACCAACTGGCGGTTGGCTGCCCGTGGGCGTGGCTAAGGTTCTTGTTCCAGCCCGAGCTAATATGAAGCCCTCTACGGCGGCAGCTGGACGGAAGTACAACGTTCTCTGCGGATATTTGCCAAGGCAGGTTTCCATGCCTCACTGAGACATAGACCACTGTCTCTGTTAAATGTGTCGGCCAGTCGAATTTCGATGGCTTCTTTGATGACAGATTCCCAAAAATGTGATGTTCTAGCCAATATCCTAACGTTATTGAACTCTACTTTGTGGCCATGGTCGTACACGTGCTCGGCGATCGCTGATTTGCTATATTGTCCCAAGCGGAGGTGGCGTTTATGTTCTTCACACCGGTTTTCTATGGTGCGGATCGGTCAAACGATCCGCACCATAGAAAACCGGTGTGAAGAACATAAACGCCACCTCCGCTTGGGACAATATAGCAAATCAGCGATCGCCGAGCACGTGTACGACCATGGCCACAAAGTAGAGTTCAATAACGTTAGGATATTGGCTAGAACATCACATTTTTGGGAATCTGTCATCAAAGAAGCCATCGAAATTCGACTGGCCGACACATTTAACAGAGACAGTGGTCTATGTCTCAGTGAGGCATGGAAACCTGCCTTGGCAAATATCCGCAGAGAACGTTGTACTTCCGTCCAGCTGCCGCCGTAGAGGGCTTCATATTAGCTCGGGCTGGAACAAGAACCTTAGCCACGCCCACGGGCAGCCAACCGCCAGTTGGTTGCGGGCCTGGCTCATAGTAAGCCATCGCCGAAGCCACGCGGACTTGTACATAAGGAAGAGCGGCACCCGAACCATCTCAGTATCTGTGGGTCAGCCGACCATTACACATGTCTCATCACCTGAAGAAGACGGCAGAGCCAGCCGTCGAAATATTGTGTTTCCACAACACTATCCGGCGGTACACCCGTGAAGACTACATTGCAGTCATACGCCGGGAAAGTCTTCGTTCTTACATCATCTAACCTGGTGTAATGCAAAAAATAAATGGACAGGTGACTGGCGTACATTTGTGTTTAGAGACGAGTCTCGATTCTGTCTGTGGCAAAGTGATAATCGTCGACATGTTTGCAGGCGTAGTGGAGAAACTGCTTATCTGCTGTGATTTCAGAACGTCACACAAGTACAGCCATGGGTGTCGTGTTTTGGCGGAAATCAGTTTCGACAGCATGACTGAGTCAGCTGTTTTTGATGGCAATGACAGCCCACCACTATCTGGACGGGGTACTACATCTTATTGTGATACCCTTCAAGTTCACCATCCAATTCGCATCTTTCAAAAAGATAATGCCCATCCTCATACTGTGGCCATCATCATACAAGTCTTGCAAGGAGTTTCGATCATAATTTGGACAGCATGGTCCCCAGATTTGTCCCCAATAGAGCATGTCTGGGATACCAGGAGTAAACACATTAGATCACATGGTCACCCAGCACAAACTGAACAACAACTGACTGCAAAAGACATGCTGGCGTAGAGAGACATACCCCAAGAAGACATCTGAATACTTGTTGATTCAATGTCGGCAAGGATCCACGAATGTATTGGTGCTCAAGTTGGGCGCATTTCTCACTGACAACTGTGTCTAATGGTAATAACTTAGCCTGAGCCATTTTCATTTGCTGTCATTTCTTATGGATATGGCGCTGGATATATCTTCAAAGTTTCCTAAAATTCTACCATTCCTGTATGTGTGTTGAGATTTTAATTTCCGCCAGTGTAACTATAAGGTGACCATAAGATTCTGTTATAAATTTTAAAAAGTCGAAAGCTATCCAATCATTTGTAATTGAAATGTTAACATAGGCTGCATTTAAATGACTTCGCAACCTTGGTATTTGCAGTACTAAGGGATATCGAGAGGAAAGTTAACAGAAGTGGCTTGATCCAAGAAGAAGCAATTCCAGACCCAGATGGGGTCCCATCGGTGCAAACCCAGGATCCGGGTCCCACAAATCGTGAGACCCTGGGAGATGCAACTCTACATTAAGTTCCTGTCATAAAAATAGAAGAATAAATAAAATATAAAAACAACTTAACAATAAAAAAAAACGGCTCAGGTAACATAAGAACATACCTTTGTGATATTTGCCGTCTCTACACGAAGTACTTAAGAAGTGAAGTATTTTACTACCCGCCTAAGATATACGTAGCTACAGACTCCTAAATACGACATTGTATGTACTGAAGTCTGTCTCCATGTGTAAATTTTAGATTTCTAGCACCTCTCTGTAAAGTATAAATTAAAATGTGGTAAACAGCTGGAATGTTCATTCAATTTATGATTAAAGCTCAATTTTTTTTTTTCAGGAACAGAAGTTCGACATCCCTGTCGATTTAAGGAACCCGTAAGAATTTAGGTACCTGTAGTCGACAGAGAGGTAACCCATAATAGAAATTTTCTTCTTCTCTAAATTTATTATGGAAAATGCTTAGAGAATCATACGCTTATTTATTTCATTCAGGTCCGGATTAAAACCGGGGGGCCCATAGCAAATGTGAAGAAGGGGCCCTTGTTTTTCGCTGTCCGGGGCAATAGTAGAGCTAAAAAAAAGTTGCTCATCTGGTCTGATGGTGCTCCCCTACAAGGTGCAGGCACCCCCAGAAGGGGCCCTTGTGGGCCCTTGGTTTTTGCCATCTGGGGCAGTAGTAGAGCTAAAAAAAAGGTCGCACATCTGGTCTGATGGGGCCCCCTACAAGGTGCAGGGTCCCCCAGAAGGAGCGGAGCCCATAGGATTTGCTAACTCCCGCTATGTGGTTAATATGGTACTGATTTCATGGTGATCATATTCTCGATCAGTAGAAAGCATAGCAAATTTACGTGAACCTAGAATTGAAGTGCTTAC
This sequence comes from Vandiemenella viatica, assembly GCA_031002005.1. Lineage (NCBI taxonomy): Eukaryota > Metazoa > Arthropoda > Insecta > Orthoptera > Morabidae > Vandiemenella > Vandiemenella viatica. Next base: position 62,319,247 of record JARYHS010013630.1, read on the forward strand.
TAATGTTTATGATTTCGCTAGCAAGATACACAGTTTCGACTGTTTTAAACACATGCCCTACAAAAACTGATTGCCTATGACAGACGATACCATCAATGAACACTTGGGCCCGTTCAGATTGACTTGAAACCTGACAGTATTGCTAGTTTAATGCACAGTTTTCCGAATCATTTTATATGCATAAATTCGAACATGATACGATTTCATGTCGAGTATAGGTGAAATATTGACAATAGGTAGGTATGCAGAGTAAATCGGATAACGCGAAATGTACTCAATTTATACAACACGAATCAGTCAGATGATAAATTAAAAAATTACTAGAAAATACATCAAGGCACTTTTGAATCTTAGCTTGAAAGCTAATGGAATTCTAAATAAGCAAAACAGTTTTGAAGCTTAGACTATGTGTATTCTGACATACGCTTGGTTGCTTTTTTTTTTTTAATTATTTTCAAACGAAATCTAACAATTTTCTTTAAATATCTTCGAGGATTTACAATTTAACTGTCTAATTACCATGATTTTAGCAATATATATATATATATAAAACTTCCTCTTTTTATACAAGAAAACTTGCATTATATCCACTGCCGCTTCTAAGAAACCAAACAACAACAAAATTTCCTGTGTTTGTTGGAGCCACAGAGTGATGCTCTCTTTGTTTAAGCGCATGGTGTTGCCAACAATTATTCTCTACTGTAACAAAAGAGCAAAAGAGCACAACCCCGTGGATCGCATTTTAAATAGCGCTAGGTCAACTTAAAAACAAATATTCGAAACCATAAAAGTAGACGTGTTTCGACACCAAAGGATAAAAGAAGTCTATAATTTTTTTCATTGTATCACACTAATTTCGATTATTATTATTATTATTTTAGAAACCCAAACAGGTGACACACGGGGTGGACCACCCCCCAGCTATGCTACTGGTTACAAGCCTAATTTGCAGTCAACATTTAGTCAATTATTGTGTAATATCAAGTTACCATCATCTTCTTTACTGGGTACACCCAAATTAAAACCCAGTCACTGCTGATAATCATATTAAATGTTGCTGATTGGCAGAGCATCTATTATTTGCTGATACTATATAACAGACTTAGATTTACTGCGAGGCTATTACAGCAAGTATGAGCCACACTCTTGCAGTGCATATTTGTACTTTCTAGATGCAATGCAACTTGCATCAAATCTCATGAAATATCTGACACAACAAACAGTGTTCCACTATTAAATACAACAGGTGACTGGTTATATAAAATGAAGATAGAGTAATGAGCAGCCAGTTACTATAAACAATGCCACAGGAAAACAACATGAGTCAGACTTAGAACTTACTTACTTGTTACTATTTTCTTACCTCTTTCTATGAACTCCAATGTGAAATACACCAATTACCTAACAACTGTAAGAGGGTGGTTTGGTTTTATATCAAAATAGATCAAATTAAATATTGAAATGTATTTTATTTTTCAACATAGTCCCCTTGAAATTCCCTCATGGAATTGGATTTCTTCAAGGCCCTCAAAATACTTGTTTAACTTCTGTAAGACTATTTCATTCAGGGGCGTAGCTACTATGGGGCTAGGTGGTGCAGTGCACCGGGGCCCTCGCGCTCAGGGGGCCCCCAAGCATACCTCAAGCGCAGTTTAGAGGGCCCACGAGCCTTCATGGCAAACTGGCGAGCTTTTTTTTTTAGCTCTACCGTCGTCTTCTAAGGGGCCCCTCTGAGAACACAGGAGCCTCTCATTAAGGGCCCTCGCTGCTCAGGGGGGCCCCAACCACTGCTCAGGGGCCCCTAAAGAACAATTCAAGGGCCCCCATCCTCAGTTCAGGGGGCCCCTACCAGCACACAAAGCAAAAAAAAGGTCGCCCGTCTGGCCTGAGGGCCCAAAAATAAATTTTTTGCACCGGGGCCCTTGTTGACCTAGCTATGCCACTGATTTCATTTAACCAAAATTTGTGTCCAGCTAGGAAAATTTTGTGTTTCGGGAAGTGACGGTAATCAGAGGGAGCAAGATCAGTTGAATATGTTGGATGCAGAAAGATTTTAAACTGTTGTTAACTAATTTTTTCCTGAGTGACATGGCTTGAGTGCACTGGCACCCTGTCATGGTGAAACAATACCTGTTTTTTTTTTGTGGACATTCCAGACATTTTTCCACAACTGTTAGCTTTAGTCTCTCCATGGTTTCTCCCTTATCAAAGCAGTCAATGAAAATAAATTCCTTTTGTGTCCCAAAACCTAAAGCAATAAACTTTCCAGGGGATGGGACATATACTGTATTCTTTAGAGCAGATTTGCCTCTTGCAGTCAACTATTTTCACTGCTGTTTAGATTCTGATGTGTAGTGTTGGATCCAAGTTTAGTCAATAGTTACAAAATGCCGCAAAAGATTGGTCGGATTGTTCTTTAACACCTCTAGTTTCCTGATCTTTCCATGTGATTTCCTTTTGTTCTTGAGTGTGCAGTCTAGCACAAAGCTTTTTCATCATCTATACTATTATATATCTGTAAGGAAGCTGCATGTGTCTCTTTACTGGAACAGGTATCGCGCAATAAGTACTGCAGCAATTTGGATGTGGTTTTCAAGTTTTTAGAGCTAATTGTGCGAATCAAAATCTGTGAAAATAGCTAATGACTTATATGTACCATGAGAAGGAGCAAACAATTAAAAACCTTTATATTTGGAAAATTGTGGGCTCACAATCATTATGCACTTCAGATGTGCACTCCTTTCGCAATAATCCCACAAAACTTTGGATTCAGTTTTATTTTTTTACTTTTGTTACTCAGTTTTCTGGACCACAGTGCTTAAAATAAATGGAATACGCAAATTAAACATAATAAGCATTGACTTGCAACAGGTAAGTTAATATGCGAAATGCGTTAGATTACTGTGTGGTGGTAGACATATATTATCTCTGGTAGACAGTTAACAGTTTGTCTCTGGAACAATATGTCTACGTGGTCGCTAAATGTTGTACATTAATAAGCCAATATTTCTTCTTTACATATCACTATGGTTAAGAAAATCTGTTTTTTTTTCTTGAAGAAATATGTCTGTAAAACAGCTACCATAAATATGAACAGGCAACAATAAATTTTCCCCACAATGAAATGTGTGGAACTTTCCATATTTCTACATACCTTACTCGATTAATATATATTCTGTGGCTATAAAGTGCAAATATTCGTCAGTAATATTGCCCAAGGAACGTTTGTACAAATTTTGGCGGCTATTCAAACCACGGCCAGTAAAATAAACTGTTATTTCTATTAAACAAGTCTCAAAACCCAGATTCTGCTATGTTTATTGCCATATGTGCTTTGGGTTAATGACGACAGCGACATCGAACCAGTGAAACTAAAATTCAATTAAGCATCTTAAAACGTTATGCCACACCGCGTAAATAACAATAAAACTAAATCCGTCATGCCTTATGCTCTAACAAAGTGAGTCAATTGTCATTCTGGTCCAGGCTGCATTTCAACCTAATCACTAATTTGACTAATGATTACGTTCTTATATCATAGTTTCTGTTGAATCCGTATTGATACTTTCACTGTACAATAAAACTAGAAACGTGGTCTACACAGAAGCATTGCAGTGAGCGACGTACCAATTAAGGTAAAGGTAGCATCTTATTTATCTTAAACATTGCTTCACTTACTATTATCGCAAAAATAAAACTCTTTCCAACCAAATAATTTTTTATATTCGCACAATAATTACAACCATGAATTAGTACTGTTAATTTTTCAGGTAGCTTTTCTACTATTTAATAAATTACATCACCTCAAAATGTTAATGAAAGAAACTCTTTGATATCAGTATGAAAGCCGACTTACAGCAATAACTAAAACAAAAGAAACTTTTTGGAATACATAAACAGTTAATGTCTTTCCACATTAATATTTGGTAATAGAATAAAATCGGTAAAGAATTTTTACACATACCAAACCACGTGTGTGAAGCAGTGGGCAAATGCTAGTACAAAATAAAATCACTCAGTCGAGATGCCTATGGTATCTGCTAACTCATCTGTCAGTCAAAACAATCTGATCTACTTTATTAATGATTTCTGTTTTTGGGTCTCCAGGATATGGTTCATTTTTGAGGTTTCTTAAAGTCAAATAGTTTCATAAGAAGAGCATGTATCACTCAATGTATGGAAAATTCTCTGATGCATTTGCTTTGCTGTTTTCTCCTCCAGAAAAGATAATTAAATCAGACAATGAATCACAGTTTTATCCATTCTTCACTGGCACTCGGCACAGTTTTGTTTAAGCAACTGTAAAACAAAGAACATGCATCAATAATAACCTCTGACCAAATATCATATGCACATAACACACCAATGTGGCTAAATGTGCTAGAATGCTGCACACAGGGGCGTAGCTACTATGGGGCTAGGCGGTGCAGTGCACCGGGGCCCCTACACTCAGGGGGCCCCCAAGTGCAATTCAGAGGGCCCACGGGCCTTCACAGCAAACTGGCGACCTTCTTTTTAGTTCTACCGTCATCTAAGGGGGCCCCTGAGAGTCAGGGAGCCCCCTCACTAAGAGGCCCTCACTGCTCAGGGGGCCCCCAACCACTACTCAGGAGGCCCCCAATCACAACTCAGGGGCCCCCAGCCTCAGCTCAGGAGGCCCCTACCGCAACAGCAACACAAAGCAAAAAAAGGTCGCCCATCTGGCCTGAGGGCCCAAAATAAATTTATTGCACCGGGCCCCTTGTTGACCTAGCTACGCCACTGGCTGCACATTGAATTGGGAAGGTAAAACACGAGTGGGCATGAGCAGGAGACCCTACATACTGGCCATCCTGATTGCAGTTTTTAGGTGATTTCCTGCAGTCATCCAGGTGAATGCTGGGATGAACCCCATCTTCACCTCATAAACTACATACCTCAAAAAAAAAAAATTACACTTCTCATACACAGAACTTAGTTACACGTTTTGCAGCCAGATGGCAAAATTTCACTTACTTGTGTAGCACTCAAGGCAAATGGGAGACATGGGCACTCAGAACTTTGCCATTAGGCAATATCCCCTCAGGGATCTCTCAGCCAAAGAAGCCATGCAATTAAATAAAATTAGTTAGATAGATAGCAAAGATTATGATCACATTCATGGTAGGCAGTGGCATCTTCTATTATTATTTGAACCGAGTTACTTTTCAAACCAACTTCTTAGTATGTTGTCCCAACAAGTGCCCAGTTATTTTTGTTTGCAACTATTTTCAGCAAACCTAATCCTTTAAATGAAAGAGATGCAGCAGCTTCCCAGTAACAATATTCTGCCCACAGATATGGCCATTGTTCTTCTGATGTCTCAACACTGGATTAGTTCAGTGAGCACATTTCCATGAGAGAATAGATATTAGATTTTAACTTGGTGGAACTTGATCTCTACTGCTTTCTTACACCTTGTGTATTGTGGAAAATTTATAGGAGAAATCTTAGAGGAATCTTTGGAATTTGATAACTGTTCTTGTTGACAATAGCCTCACAATAGCATTGAATTGAAGATTGATAATAATTTGTTCATCCTTCATCTGTGGTAAGTGATGGGGTTACTTTTCCTGTCCTTCTTTATTTTCATTAAATAATTATCACAGTCAAAATTATCATAATTAGATTAAGAGTCTAATAGAAATGGTTTGTTGAAACCCACTTACACAAATGCTCTATACATACCGGTATATCATGCAGCGGTATCCTCTGTAAAATGATTTCCACCCAAAATCATGATATAAACCTTTTATGCAACCAATAACACCATCATATTTGCATTCATGTTGTGATTTCCATATGGTTGGTGCTCCTGTAAGAATGTTACAAAGAGGAAATATTTTTTGAATAAGGTTAAGCATTGCAGAAAATAATGAAAGCTAAAAGTGACTGAGCCTGCTTGGTGAACAGTTAAGGCTAAGACCTGGAAGAGTGCTGTTTTGATTCACTCCCATCTAAAGTTAGGTTTTCCATGATTTCACAAAATGATCTTTTTAAAAGTCCTGGCCCAATTATTTCTTGTTCCTTATCTCCTAAGTTTAATGTTGTTGACCCATAAAAAAGAACAAGACAATTAAATAATAACTGGATAACCATACAACTTAAGATTTCATGAACAGCATAATACAGCAAATCTTCTATGAATAAGTAATATTTGTCATCTCTCACAGTAATCATTTAAAGCTTCTGATTCCTACAAATACAAAGCCTGTTAACTCATAGACCGAATGGCTCTACATCTATCAATCTTCCAGTTGTACTCTTCCTCCATTACAGTTGGCCATGTGTCAGTCTATATCGTGGTTAACCAAGTAGACAAAAAGGAAAAATAAACAACCTATTTTCTGCTTTCTTTCTCTCTATCCATCTTTCATCAATATACAATACCTAAGTACTCAATTCATTAAACACTCTACCTATGAGTTCTATATATTTTTACTTAATTGTATTTGGTCTGTAGGAATGGTTTATTTTATTCCATATGAAAACTAAACTTTGTTCCCTTTCCACATAGTAGAAACATTAGAATTACAAATTGTTCATATTTAATGAGTTAGAAACTATATTTAATTGTGCATACTGATAACTAACAACTAATGACCTGTCCTTAAATTTTACTAAACACAATACATACCTATATAATTTAGTATCAGTGCCACATAGATTGATATTAATCTTAAACACATTTTTTATGCCAAAATATTCAAATGTTAAAGATTTTATAAGTTTGACTATTGGTTAAATTTGAGAGTACTTGTCTCCCACTTGTCAAAGTGTTTAGATAAGTATAGGAAAGCTTGAAGTTCATAAAATGTCAGTAGCAGGTGAATATTCTGTGATCTTGCTAAGGCTTTTGACTGTGTTGATCATGAGATTCTACTAGGTAAATTAGACCACAATGGAGTTAGTGGTAAGCCAGGACTTTGGTTTAAATCTTACTTGGAAAATAGAAAGCAATGTGTATCACTGAAAGATGCTAATACAGGAAATGTTATAAACTCAGAATGGGGTATAGTTAAATATGGTGTGCCTCAGGGCTCAATTCTTGGCCCTCTGCTGTTCTTAATCTATATAAATGATCTCCCACATATACTAGGTGATAATGAACACATGGTGCTCTTTGCAGATGATACCAGCATATCGTTGAAAGACCCATCAACACAAAACATCGAAAACACAGCAAATGATGCTATAAAGAAAATTAACAGGTGGTTTAGTGCCAACAAACTAATACTTAATGTAGAAAAGACACAGTTACTTCAGTTTGTTACAAAAAATAAAACAAAGGACAACTATAATGTGATATCAGAAGGAAAAGCAATCAATGAAAGTAATTTCACAAAATTCCTGGGTGTATGTATAGATAACAAATTGAACTGGAAACAACATATTCAACAACTTCTTAAAAAACTGAATTCTGCAACATTTTCACTTAGGGTAATATCTAGAATAGCTAATATAGAAACCAGAAAGTTAGTATATTTTGCATATTTTCATTCCCTGCTCACTTATGGCATCTCATTCTGGGGAAACTCTTCACAAGCACAGAGGGTATTTACATTGCAAAAACGTGCTATAAGAACTATTTGTGGAGCAAGCCCACAGACGTCGTGCAGAAATCTATTTAAAAACCTGGGTATACTAACAATGCCAGCACAGTATGTATACTCTGTACTATCATTTGTAGTGGAAAATCCTGAACACTTCAATCTTAATACTGACATACATAGCCATAATACTAGGAATAAATATAATATTCACAAGGATTACAAATCACTGTCAATTATACAGAAAGGGTTAACATTTACTGGAGCTTCCTTATTCAATGTCTTACCAACAGAAATTAAATGTTATCTACAAAAACCCAACTACTTTAAGTCCAAACTGAAAGAGTTTCTGCTTCAGAACCCATTTTACTCTGTGAAAGAATTTTCTTCTTGGAATTTGGTAACTAAGAATGACTGATAAAATAGTATATATGGTGTATGGAAGGGGAAGGTGACAAAGTTGTCCACAATTACTAAAATGATATATGGTTTTTCTTTCTGTTGAAACTTTTGACAAATGAAGTAATTACACTGTTTACAAAATTTCAGTCATATAACATGGGATAGCATGCACTTCAAAAAACTGCTGTGAAAAATTATGATACTAACAGGTTTTTTAAGTAATTGACTGATATGAGTTGTGGTAACTGGTTGGTAAGAAAATAACTGGTTGTTAGATGCTGGTAACAAGTGTAGCCTATACACTGTTCCACATAATAAGTATTAATTAACTCTGGATTGTATTTGTAGATTACAGGAAATATTGGTTATACTAATGGGCCGTAACTAACTTGTTGTGAATATGTAATAATATTATCAATTATATAGTAATATTGACATTACTAATAAGTGTATGTACTGTTCCACATCCTCGAGATTATTCTCACATGGGATCAAAGTGAACATATCTATCTATCTACTAATTTCATTTGGACTAGGATTTTACATTTGATGCGTCTTTAAAAGATGATTGGTGCTGTCGGGCAATGAGTGAGAACATTCCGACAATGTCATTATCATTTATTATTGTTATTGTTAGGCTATCACTTTATTTTTAATTAATTATAGGTATCATAAATAATTATATAAATGTCTGTAACCTAATGTATATTACTTATGGATTTCCAGAAATAGTAGTTTGTTTTAGTTAGCGGGGTACATGGAGGAAGGAATAGAGTGAAGGCGAAACACCGCTAAATCTGTGAAGCCTTCTTTAAACACTCGGCTCCTACTGCGCATGCGCGGTGACCATAATAGTAACCCCAAAACTTTGCGCTGTTTGCTCTGTGTTTGTTGGTGTGAATATTACATTTTCTAATATTTCAAAGTTTTTTATGATGCCAGCTTGTGTTTCATACAGTTGCACAAACAGATCAGGTAGGAAACAAAATGGAATAACGTTTCATAAGTTAAGTCGCATTGTAATTATTATTCTTAAAGTGTCCTATAGGTAACAGGAAGATTGGGCCTATTGCTGTAAATTTATTCATTGCTCTCAATAGGATGATGTCGTTCTCAAATATTTGTTGGTGTATTGTAGACAATCAGCATATGTTACTTACTTATTGTTAACAAGTGTTGACAGTCTAATTTAAGCGGGTCAAGTTTACATCGCGATACAGTGAATATGGTATTCTGCAGTTTCAGTTTACACTGAAAGTGTATGATGAAGTTAATTGTGATAATTTGTGCTGTGCGAACTACAAAACATAACGAAACAAACGTTGTTGTTACCAGAAATGTAGTTCGCGATGGATTTCATGTGTTTACGTGCAGCGGCGGATCCAGGATTTTGGTTCGAGAGGGGCTTGAGCAGATTTTGGTTTGGGGGGGGGGGGGGGAAGGGCTCCGCCACTGTTTAGGTGTGTCTACATAGTTTGACTTGTAGCGTCATTATTAATGAAAATATGGGTTAGTTCAAATGCAACTTCTATCAGAAAGGACAAATAATTTATTTATAATTAGTTGTTAGTAATTTCATGAGCACCACGTTAGTGACACAACGTGTATCGCGTATCGTGATGTTTACTACTCCCATTTAAGCTTCTGACTTTTGGAGACAGCATATCTCGAGAAACTAAGCGAGATATCAACATTTTTTATTGTTTACTTTCGATTTGTCTCGTTGTATTACATAAGAATCTATCATGAAATTTGGCTTTGAGAAAATTTTTCTTCTGAATTTCAACCCAAAACACCTGAGTTATGAGACAGTATATCTCGAGAACTAATCAGGATATAAAAAAATTTTATTCTTCATTTTTGATTTCTCTCGTCGAGTTATATAATAATACATCATAAAATAGCGGTGCACGGTTGTCGTATGATTCCCTTGAGATGTTTGTCCTTGTTCCCCGTGTTTCTACGACCATCCAATATGGCGATCTCCTCACCCCACTTCTCTCTATCCGACTTGTGGTATGACAGAGTCATCCACAACTAATATTAATAATTAATTAATTAATATTCAGATTTTTTGTAATATTCATTTATTTAAACTGTAAATATTATAAATAATAGGGTTAATTCATAGGTGAATAATTATGTATTAAACCCGGGCAGCCAGATTTATTATTATGTGATTTAATTTCTGTGCAAAACTTGCTATTCAGAAAATATTACATGTGGGAAGTTGGAACCGCAGTTTTGAACGTTCAGAGAACGGGACAATGCTCAGTGTCACCGACATGCTGACGCCTTCGCCCACAAAGGGGTGGCGCGCGGGAACCGTTACCTGCCGAGTGTACTGACCTCACCCCTCCCCAGTGCCTCGACAAGGTCAAGCAAAATGTGCGCGAAACTGGAGGCAAATGTTAGCTACGACACGAAGCACGTGATTATGGACATATATCGATTCACCAATCGTGAACGGCTACAGGGTTCACAGTTGTTAATTCAAGGCTTCTGTTCCATGTGCGGAGAGAGGGAAGCTGACTTTTTCGCGGCGAGAGGAGACGACGCCATATTCAGGGACTTGCTGTTTGGACGAGCTTGAGTGCAGACGAGTCGACCGGCACTCTCCTAGCTGTTGGTCGATGACTGCTTATAGACGCGTTCTGGCTCAGATGTGGCTGGAATCTGAGCGTTTCACCCGCTAGTAGCAATCAGTATGTGCTAGCGAGTCTGGGTCCGCATACTAGCATTGCAACAGTGACACAAAGTGTGTCACATCTCGTCGAGCAGATGCGGAAACGGTAAAGTACCGACGCAAAGGTCCACAGTTCCATAGGGTTTTTAACGAGGCTTGCTAACCCGTAAACGGCTTCTGAGATAAGACTCTGTTCTCATCCTAACCATTACTGAGCTAACCAATATTTCATGTTCATAACTTCAAATTTTAGGCATCTTGATCATTGTGTTTAATTCAGATGATGCTTTTAACTTTAAATGGCGCCCCTGGGATTATTTTATATTTGTTAACGTTAATTTGTTTGCCTGCGATGCCACATTAATGCATGTTGACCTTGTAAAATCTTTGAGATAATTTAAATCAGTTATGTTTGCATTTATCCGGCAGATTGTAAACGCCGGGCCTTGCTTGCTTATTTTCTTTGGATATTATGTTTAACATAACGTTCAATGTGCCCGGCCTTGTATAAGCCAGAAGACCAAATAAATTGAGTATCATTTTGTGTAAATTAGATTCTTGTAGAAATCAAGGTTCTAGTTCGCCCATTTAACTAACCACTAAATTGAAATTAATATTCTGATAAAAGTATTTGACGTGATGGTATCCCCCCTCCCCCTCTCTCTCCAAGAGTGACCAATACAGACTTCACTCCAGCGCGTGGTGAAGGTCCCTTGCGTCGCCTCCACTCATCCTCCATGACGGGGTAGTCTTTAAGAATTGTGCTATTGTAGCTTTGGTTCACAACAACTAAGTGGATTATTAAGTGTTCGCTGGCGAAGCGAGTGAGACGGTTGTATGTTGCACCGTGCAGTAAAGCTGTAAAGGTAACGAGAAATCCTGTACCCTTATGTATTTAATTTTAATTTAATTTAATTGCAATGGAGCACAGGCTCCGGTAGAATTTTCCTACACACCAATGTTCCCCCTATCCTGCACCCACCTACATTTGCCCTCTACAAATTTTATCTTTAAATTCTTTCAAAGTTTTCGGTAAATTATTCATCATTTCTCTTGGTAACTCATTCTAATCCCTGACACCCTTACCTAAAAAAGAGAATCTTCCCACACCCTTGTGCCTGAAATCGAGTGCCAGCTTGTGGTCATGGTCATCTTTTCCCTTCCATGAACTACTTTTCATACCTACTGCAATATCTTTCCATGCCTCATCGCCAGTATACGCCCTGTACACTCCCATGACCCTCCTCATCCTCCTCCTGTCTTGCAATGAATCCCATTCCAGCTCCTTTATCACATCTGTCACTGATTGCATTGATAATAGTTAGCACTCGTATACTTCAAAACACGGTGAACTGGTAGCTTAGCAGTTAAGGTGCTTGCTTCAGACTCTTTCCGGTCGAAGGTTCAAACCCCATGGTGAGTAGGAATTTTTAAGAGTTGTATTTGATTATATGAGCTACGCCGGGTTGCAGGCTCCTGAAGAAAGGAATTAGCCTTCTAGCCTCTGACACAATAGCTTGGTACATCTCCTTCGCAAAGAATTGACGAACCGCCGGGCTGTGATATTTTAACGAGTAAAATCTTATGAGTTTGCATTACCGATATGTCAACAGTATATCCGTTGCGGTCTGGTGGCATGGTGGTTAATGTGTTGTCTAGCGAACGAAAGGTCCCTGGTTCGAATCTCTGTCTCGGCGGAGATTTTCATAGACTCTATGAAGATCTGCTCTGAAGCCCTCGATTTCCACTTCTTTGAATTCCTTATATCCCCTCCTAATTCTTTGCTTTCTTCCTTTTAAATTTTTTTTCTACCCGTCAAGTCACTTATTCGTCCACACCAACGGTTTTTATCTTATCTAACATAATTTTATGGTACACCTTGTCAGATGTCATAAAAAGATATTTGATTTAATTGTGATGAAGTGCATAGTTCAGTGGCAATTTACCTACACATCCCTTTATTCTTTTTTAGTTTTCTTAGTTCCTTTATAGTACTTTTAGGATGAATCTCAATTTTTTTTATTCGTCTCATATCTACTGTACAATCTTCTTCTAGGACTTCTCTTCACTCACTCACAGTCACTTATAAATGCATCAAATCAATTATGGTACTTAATATCTTTGTCTTTTTCAAAACCTCAGTAATTTCTTATATATTCTTATATAGAAATATCTGGATACCTCCATTTCTCCTCAGTTTTTCTAACAAAAACTTACAAATATCTAGATTCATCAGCCCATAATATTCTTCGTAAACCCCATCTTTAGCTTCCTTCTTCGCTGATTTTAATTTCTTGTTTAGTTCGAGTATTTCCTATCACCTCGCTATTATTTAACTCAATTGTTTTTTCCTTCTACCAATGTCTATAGCATCCTAATCTCTGTATTATAGTATTTAGGTTATATATTTTTCTTTATTTTCTATTTTCGAATGAATATTTCTTCCCTCTTTCTTATTATCTCTTTGAACTTTTTTTTACTTCAAGACCACTATGCTTTTCTTCTACATATTCAACCTTTCTCTCAAATATCAGTTTCGAAATATGTGCCACACTTATGCTTCTAAAATTCATCAGAATCGCTTGATTATTCATCCCTTCAGTTATTTGAGATCCCACAAGATTATCATCAGGCTTTATTAGAAAGATATCCAACATGTTTTATACCTTTGTGCTCTGTCCTGCCACTTGTGTGAAGCCTCCTTCCCTTGATAAGATATTTGCAAATTTCTCTTACTTGATGTCAGTAATGTTATTTCCGTCCCAATTGGAACCTGGTACATTTAAATAGCTATAACCTGATCTTTTCTGGAAGAGGGCTTCCTTTCAGCTTTAGCTAATAATTCAATAAATCACATCTCATTTTCCTCCTTAATTCACCTTTAAGCCCTGCCTAGTGAAATACTAACCAACAATGGAAAGGACAGACTCTTTCAATTTTCCTAGCAGCCTCATTGCTGATAATGGTGCCTCTATTTGTTCCACCTTTGTAGTTGCCTCCTTTGCCACCAGAGGCGGCCTTAGGGGGTGGCGAGAATTGCAGTCGCCGGGGGCCTCGCACAGCAACCCGACTAGAAAAAAGTTTATATTTAAAACTTTTTGTTTTATCCTTAGCTATTAGTTACAACAGTAAAAAAGTTGGTTATTTCATAGTAAAGAATATATTAATAGCAATAAGCGCCCAAATATAACTTCTCATTTAGATTTATCCAATATCACATTCGTATTAAAGTAAGATTAACGATATCAAAATTAATTAATTAACCGTTACACCACCACGTCCGTTTGTTGCTTTCATCGTGTTTACGATTTACGCTAGGGGAATTCTCGTGTTTTATTTCGTTAGTCAACTCTTGTCACCTTAAGCCTATTTTGCTAGCAGCTGTCAGTTCGAGCTGGTCCCCACCGTCACCACACCGACAGTTGGCTGATTGACGGCTCGCCACTCTCGTGTTCACACTTGGCCGTAACTAGTCCGTTCATGCTCAGTTTTCCTTAATGTTTCAATGTTTCAAAGTTCCGTAAAAGTGAGTTGCATAAGCGTACTTTAAAATCTAAAGTAAAGTCTGTTAAAATATTTTCTTTACCTAACTCACGTAATCACCTCACTGATATTCAAATGCAGTCTTCACAAACCATCATTGAAAGTCTTTCGCACACTATACTGGATTGAAAGATTCTCGCGTTTCTGAACAAAATCACAATGAAATATCAATCACTTCGCACTTGACGTGTTTCTTCTCTTTGTGGTTACTTTCGGTTCATTGGAATTTTTTTATTAAAATGAATGAGATCACCGTATATTTTAATTTAAATACATATTGTAAGGATGTTGTATAAAATTTAATATAGTCACAGAGTTTCTTATCGTCTGCATAGTGCACCTCTCTCGTACCCACATAACTTCCTCTGATAATCCTCCCAGGAAAAGGAGACCGACAGTTTAACGTGGAATTACAACCACGGAGTGTCCTAGCGTTTCCTATTAACAAGTAAATGCTTTGCCAGAGGTAAAATTCAACAGGCTATTTGACAGTATTAAAAAAAATTTATAAATTTAACTCATTCTTCTAGATTAATGCCTTCAGGAAGTTAATTTTTTCAATTTTGAAAAGAAAATGAAATTATTTTTAATAAAAAAGCAAAATAAAAATTATACTTTTCTTACCTCTGGTCACGTGACAGAAAACGCTCTAGGATTGGTGGTGGCTTTAGTGACGTCATGTAACGCGAGTGTTGATTAGTAAATGAAAGAAGGAGTGGTCAGCTTACACTGAGGGATGGTATTTGGTGTAAGGAGTATAGCAAGGAAACACATGATTGGTCAGCAGGATCATTGGCGACGAAAAGAACTGTGATTGGCTGTAAGGTCGAGCTATCTAGCAGACCGCCATGATAGGAGAGGGATGAAGCCGGCAACCATTGGAGATGGTAGCGCAACGTGTTGCTCGCTAGGAATGTGTATTTAAACATGTGCCGCGCATTGCAGTGCTTTAAAGTAGCGTATTAGCCGAGATTGGACAGTAGGTGAATTATAACTATGTGTATTGATGAGTTTGCGTTCTAACTGCTAACCTGTAATCTTCGTTGAAGTTGGACGATGCCTGATTTATTGTTTTGTAATGTGAGACTGGTACTGGACTGGATTTGTGTAATTTAAATAAACAGTTTGCAGTTTAACTATTATATATAAATAAACTTTCTTTACGAGTAGATAGCCAGGGATAAGGATTATATCGACAATCCTGGTTATCTTCCCGGGTACCGGGTGGCGACTGACTTCTTAACGAACCTGTAAAAGTCCATATAATAAATCGTTACATATAACGAATCGCGTTACAGTCACACGTTTGCGGCTGGGAATGGAGTGTTTCCTATTATCCAAGTTTCAACAATTTTTTAAAAATTAAAAATAATCTCGCTCTGTTTTAATGATGCTATTGTATCACGGAAAAATCATGCGTAAACTTAACTTGAGGCTCGCCAAAAGCGATAGCAACACACAAATCACTACTAGCACGCAGAATCACAGCGTAATCATCGACCAAGCTCAGTGGAAAGGCGTAACCGACTGGAGCGCTTTGATCGGTAGATCACAGGAAGACCATTGTTCAAACTATTTATTCTATTGTTAGGCGTGAATTCGTGGAAAATAAACCTTTGTTCCGAGTAATATGGTTTATCTACTTTGAACATAAATCACTACTTTGCCTGCATAGACTATTATCAAAACTGACTTTTGTACCTCTAGATTTAGAAAATATCACACTGTGCGGAGTCCTCCCGGATGCGAGGCCAGAGTGTTAACCGCTCACTCACCACGCTCGGTACAATTGGATGTTGTAGGCAATTTTTATTAATTGCGGATCAAAGATTATAGATAAATGATATTTTTTTGTCAATAAAACTGAATTTGTTTGTTTATTCATTTACTTACCTCGTTTCTCTACATCTAACACGAAGAAACTGTGAAGTGTTTACTATTAACATAAAGAGAAGCAATTAAGAAGTAGTGTCCGGATACCTGCGTGATTGAAGAGTGGTAACGGAATTCAGAACGTCCTACGTTCAAACCTTGGTTGGGATAATATTTTTTCTCTGCATTTTTTTCCGTTTTTGTTTGCTGTTTTTTGCACTTCCATGTTTTTATTCGAAGAATTCATAATAGTTGCTAAGCGTCATGAAACAAAATGCTACCATACATGAAAACTTTTAATTTTTAAACTTACCAGTGAGAGAATATCATGCAAAAAATACAGATGCACGGCGGTAAATAATGAAATTTATTTTAGAAGTGACATCGTAGAAATTTCATGCTAATCTTGCAACAGTTCCGGAACGCTTTGTGTCCTTTTTGTTGGAATTTTTACGTGACGATACAACTGCAGGTTACCTTCCTGACATAAATGCGTCTATTAGGCGGTATTCACTTCTAATGTGTAAGTAATTTTCATTAAAAAAAAACCCTGTTTTTCGGTGTGCAAGTAACGTCCAATTTCCTTTTTGAAATCTTCTTTGGTTTTTTAAAATGGTTGTAATTCGCTTGTTATCCAAAAAGTTGTGAAGCCTTCAGAAAAAAGAAAAACTGAATTGATATTTGGTGGATTTTCGGTAAAAAATGATTATGCGTTGCAACCAACAGCAACTAGTAGCCAATGAAAATGACAAAAGAAAACAAATTGAACATATTTCGAAGCGAGGATCGAACCTTAGGACCATAACCCTAATAATTCTCGCCTTAAACAAAGGATTACATTAAACTCTACGAAATTGCCGTGTAAATGAGCTTCACAGAAAATCGTAAGTGACTTTGTCGCAATATCAAATTGAAGTTGTTACATTTTTAAGCTCCACAGAAAACTTAATGGTTGTTTCTATAGCTAGCCCCACAAATGAGGCGGCTACTTTCAATATTTTTCCGCTGTAGGCTTTTACAAATTGTTTTCAATTTTATATTCAAAAAGAACTTTCATTAATAACAAGAAATAACCAGCGACAAACAATAAAAATAGTTGAAAACTTGGGTAATAGGAAATGCTCCATTCGCAGTGGCAGCGTTTACAGATGTGTGACGTCACGACTGTCGTTGCACACGCCAGGCAGCGAAGGAGCATTTTGGCGGGCTTTTAAATTCATTAAATTTTTACTTTGAATTTTACGCAAAATAATGCACTTTAGTCAAAAAATCTCTTCACTCGGTGAATAATGTGTACCAATAAACAATTTAAACCCATTTTCAAGAAGTAGTCAAATACCCTATTTCAAGGCACGTAAAAGTTGAAACCGAAACGGGGATTTTAACTGGGGATCTTCCATACCCTGATCACACACTGTAGCCATCTAAGACATTAGGCCAAATTTATAAGTAATGAAAAGTATGTTTTCAAACTTAATAAAATAAATGTACTCTTTTTCTATAGAATGTATTTTGTTTCTGCTATCCCAAAACACAGAAAAATACGGTGCTACCTTTGTCACGATATCTGATGCATGATTAAATGAAATTTTACGAATTCCTTAGAGTTTAAAATGAAGCAATCTACATTTTACAATCATCTGATGAACATGGAAGTGAAGTTGAAGAAAATACATTTTTTTAAGGTAATCGGTAACACTGAAACAAGGTGTATTTGGCCATAAAGCACCAAAAAATTTCCGAATTACCTCCATATGCTTCTCCACATCCACCACCCTGACACCGGACCACACCGTCGAAAAATAAACCAAACAAGTGACGGTGGGGTGTTGGCTAAGTGTCCGACGACACGCGGTGTCCTTCAATCGAGCGGCACGTTTTGGTGACTGTGCGAGTATAGTGTGGCCCGACCCATACGGATTACAAAATCGTTTGTAGGACATATATCTTTCAGTGAGTAAATAAACATTAAATGATCAGTGGTGTAGCTAGGTCAACAAGGGCCCCGAACAAAAAATTTATTTTGGGCGCTCAGGCCAGATGGGCGACCTTTTTTTTGCTTTGTGTGCTTGGGGGCCCCCTGATCAGTGATTGGGGGTCCCCTGAGCAGTTAGGGCCTCTTAGTGAGGGGAGGGGCTCCCTGTGTCTTAAGTGCCCCCTTTGCCGACGGTAGAGCTAAAAAAAAAAAAAAAGAAAGAAAGAAAGAAAAGAAAGGGTCACCAGTTTGCAGTGAAGGCCCGTGGGTCCTCTGAAATGCGCTTGGGGGTCTCCAGAGGTGCGCTTGGGGGCATAGTAGCTACACCCCTGTAAATGATTTTAAGATTTAGTGAATCTTACGTTATCAACTCTACTTATAGTTAAGAGTGAGTTGTTAAAAAAAAAAGTGTAAAACTACTTGTAAATTATTTTTATGTTAGTTTTATGTGCAAAACAAGATTTATAAAATGAGTTCGCATGATCATGATGCTAGAAAATTTGAGTCAGATATTTCAAAAAGGAAATGAGCTATCAAAATTAAATTTGTGCTTTAGTTAAAGATTTTAGTTTTAGGAAAAACCGCAAACAAAATTTTTAAATCCATGCATATATCTTTCAAGGCAGTTGTGTTGTCTTTATGTTTCATTAACTTTTATAAATATTCTAAAATAATATTTTAAAATTTAAAATTTATTTATTTATAACTTTTGCACTTATCGTCAATCATAAGAAATATTTACTTTCGGTTCACATAATTTGCACAAAGGACAAGGGCCTGGTGTAAATTTATGTAATGGTACATTAGATGTGTAGGGTTTTCGCCACATTTTTCATATGCTCTATTGCATTTAATAATACTAAGTTAACAAGAAGCATCAGTAACAAAACATTATTCTAATATCATACAGTACCTGTTTTTGATTGAAGATTAATTTTAATTACTTCAACAGGACATGCAATGACAGTTTGTGCCAGGCCAGCAATGCAACCGGCAGTAAAAACATTCCAGTCCCAATTTAGTTTATCTTTGTGAACATTTGAGCATTTTTCAATTACTCGGAGAGAGTTTCCATAAACTCCAAAAAACAGTGCATTCAAAACACCTGATGATAGTATTGGGAAAGCCATACCCTTATAGAAACCATGGATCTGAAACAAATGCAGTGTGTTTTTAGCACTGCTGTCCATTTGAACATATTAACCACAGGTTACCAAAAACATTGATATGTATTATGTTTGTCAAATAATTATATTTTCTCTTGTTGCTATGGTTTGTGAGCAGCTTTAATTAATATTTACTACACATTCCGGTTCCCATTAGATTAGTTATACTTTAGTTCTTGAGGTGATTATGGAACTCATAAAAGAAAGAAAAAATTATGGATTAATTGTATGGTTAAATTCATATACAGGGCGTTCGCCGGAAAACGCTACCCTCCCAGTCTGTTGCCGTCGGCAACTTGCTCGGTCAGTGCGGCCAGCGACTCCCGCCACACGGCACCGTGAATCACCGCACTGTTTAACACCTCCGCTGCCCCAACAGTGCAGTGACGCAGTATAATGGGACCCTTACATTGTTAAGAACGGTTTCTTTGCATTGTAGCTAGCTTGTGACTTCAGTCTCTTATTAATCAGTGTTGTGAATAAACGTTTCTTTGCGGTTTGGCTGGTTTGGGGATTCATACTCTTATTAATCTGTACCGTGTTTGAGTGTGAGTAAAATTATGGTACGTTACAGTTTGCAACAAAGAATATTTCTCTACGATACATATGTGAAGAAGAAGTCGTTTAAAAAGTGTCGCAGTAAATTTCGTCGCGAATTTCCTGGCGCTTTACTGCCAGCTAAATCAACAATTCTGCGTCTGGTTAAAAAAGTAAGAGAAACGGGTTCATTTTTTAACAAAAAGAGACTGTCGGTCAACCGTATTCTCACAGAGGAGAAAATTGACGATATCGCTTTTCGACTAGAACAGTCACCCAAAAAATCATTAAGTCAGTTAGGGCAGCCAGCGTGTGTCTCGAAATATGTTCAGAAGATGTGAAATGTGCATTACACAAGAGGGTCAACACTTCCAGCATCTTTTATAAGATAAGCTAATGAATTACGTCACATTTAAATGCTTAGCACATACAAGTTTATGAAGTTTATGAAGCGTAATTATTATGAAATAGTCCGCGGCCGACGGTCGAACAATGCCGGAAGCTGTCCGCTCGCTCGCCGGGAGCAGTTTCTTCCTTGTAGCGCTAACAGTGGGTTGCGTTTCCCGGCGAACGCCCTGTATAAGACAGTTTGAAAATACTACAAAATGTGCATCAAAGCTCACTGAATACTTTCAGTTTTATGTGGTTGTTAAATTGAGAGCTAAATAATTATAATGATCAACTCTTACTGTGATAAGACTAATGAATCTCAGAGCTATTTAAAATCATTTAATTATTACATCAAAAATAAAAGGAAAACACTTTCAGGCAAAATGAGAAAGGATAGAGAAAATAAACCCATCACTTTTCAACAGCCACAGAATTGAAGATGTAGTGCCTCTTACCCAAGCAGAAAGCACATATTGAGGCCAGCCTTCAACAATAACTCAAAACCAGAGCTTGCTTGTATTTGTAGATCAAAGTGTGGCATATGATACTTTTTGCAGCAATGGGTTGTTACCAAAATTATTAAAAGTTATTCATTGCATCAAATTAAGTAATTTCCTAAACTGTGTATGCTATCTAGCTGTCTCTTCCAAGTCTTCATTGGTAGAAGAAAATATTGCCGGATGAGATTAAGTGATGGATTTCAATGAAGTAGTGTTGTAGTACCAATTCTCTTCTCTCTCTGTGGGTCAGCTGTACCTTAGACAAAGGACAGTGTGCCAATAATGTGATTGATGATTCTATTATATCAGACAAAGATAAAAAGTTGTGAGAATATACACAAGAAAACAATTAGATTTTCATATTGTGCATACAAAAACAAAAATGTATCAAAATGGAACAGTTCACATAGTGATTAAGCTTTTCAATAAACTACCACATAATAAGAAAGCAACATCAGAAAGGGGTAATTTTAGAAATTGTTGATGTCATATCTTCAATACCACTCCTTTTACTCTGTAGATGAATATTTGAATTATACAAAATAACTTAAAATAAGGTAGGATAGGGAAAAATAAATAGGAACCCATCACTTACCACAGATGAAGGCAGGAGGGCGAGACGAACACGTAAAAACACAAAAACATAAATAAATTGCACAATATTTCGACATGAGTCTTAATCATGTTAGAGACGAGACATATGGCAGGGGGAAAGATGTAGTTACATCCCAACCCGACACATGAATGAAGCATGGGCGGAAAACACGTGGTGGTGGTAGAATTGCCGGGAGGGTTGGTTATAGATGAAAGTAAAGGGAGATAGAAATATATATATAAAATTATAACTTTTTGAATTATGATACACAAAGATTATTTTGTTTCACTTTTATCGCTGTTCAAGCTTATCCCCCCCCCCTCTCCCGGAAATTCTACCACCACCGCGTGTTTTCCGCCTATGATTCATTCATGTGTCGGGTTGAGATGGGACTACATCTTTCCCCCTGCCATATGTCTCATCTCTATCATGATTAAGACTCATGTCGAAATATTGTGCAATTTGTTTATGTTTTTGTGTTTTTACGTGTTTGTCTCGCCCTCCTGCCTTCATCTGTGGTAAGTGATTTATTTATTTATTTATTTATTTATCAATCTTGTTCCATGGATCCCTGCTGAGGAAGTACCTCTGGGATGTGAAACATGTCATTGTTGATACATATACATATAATATGAGTCATATCATAGTAAATATATATATATATATATAAGTATTTTACAAATACAAGAAATAATAATAAACATACATTTATGCAACTGAGTTTTGCAAACGTCATAATGAGTACAATTAATTATTTTCTTCAAATTCTTGAATGGAGTAGAAGGAGTTGCCAATAAGATAATCTCTAAGTTTTTGTTTGAATACATCTTTATTATCTGAAAGCTGTTTTATACGATTAGGTAGTTTATTAAACAGATGTATCCCAGAATAATTAACTCCTCTTTGTACTAATGACAGAGATGTTTGTGTTTTATGCAAGTTATTTTTGTTTCTTGTATTGAAACTGTGTACCTGTGAATTAGGTGTAAACAGGTTAAAATTTTCTATGACAAAGCTCATGAGAGAATATATATACTGAGAATACATTGTAAGAATATTGTGTTTCTTAAAGAGTTGTCTGCAAGAAGTTCTTGGTTATACCCTACACAGAAACCTAATAGCTCTTTTCTGTGCTATGAAAACTTTTTTACTTTGCGAAGAGTTTCCCCAAAAAATTATGCCATATGACATTACTGAATGAAAATATGAGGAGTACACCTGTTTCATTAATTCTAGATCTGCTGTTAGAGAAAGTGTTCGTATTGCGAAGGTGGCACTACTTAACTTTGCCAGTGATGGGTTCCTATTTATTTTTCTCTATCCTATCTTATTTTCAGTGCCTCACGGACATTTCTTTGTTTCCATTATCCAATTGTTGCTTTATCAAATAACTTAATGTAAATATCTTAATTTATAATTGACATGTCTGATATCAGTATGTATAATGCCCATGTATATGATTTAGGGGACAAATAAAATACTACTACTTATAGAAGGAGATCTCGAAATTCTTTACATCTAACTTTGTAGATGGCATCTGTGATACTAACCAGATTAAATCTGAGGCATACCTATTCCTCCCAAGTGCAATACATTCAACTAGAAAGCTAGAAGTGCACAGTGAAGGTAAACTGTTGTGACAGAGTTCTAAATATCTGGGTATAATTCCTAATCATACTCTAACATTCAAATCACTTCTAATCAAGATCATAATGAATATAAATGACAGTCTTAACACAGTGGCGTAGCTAGGTCAACAAGGGCCCCGGTGCAAAAAAATTATTTTGGGCCCTCAGGCCAGATAGGCGACCTTTGTGTTGCTGGTAGGGGCCCCCTGAGCTGAGGATGGGGGCCCTTGAGTTGTGCTTAGGGGCCCCTGAGCAGTGGTTTGGGGCCCCCCTGAGTAGTGACGGCCCTTAGTGAGGGGCTTTCCTGTGTCCCAGGGGCCCCTTTAGACGACTGTAGAGCTAAAAAAAACTAAAAAAAGGTCGTCAGTTTGCCATGAAGGCTCGTGGGCCCTCTCAACCGCGCTTGGGGGCCCCCTGAGCGTAGGGACCCCGGTGCACTGCACCGCCTAGCCCCATAGTAGCTACGCCCCTGTCTTAACATTATCCAGAAGACGGCAGTCCAATCTGCGGATTTGATGCTCCTATTTTATGTACTGCAACACTAGCTTTAGTTTATTCAACTGCTGAAAATTGTTCTTCAGTCAGCTTGAACAATTCACATTTTTTTTATAAAGTGGATATATTAATCTATGGCACAGTGAAGTCCATTAAACTTCCATGGACGTCTGTGCTGAGCAATATTGCCCCATCTAATCTGAAATTCATAACAACTTCGGTCTACGATTTTAATTAACTGTCATTCTCATAGCAATTCACTATTATAAAAAAAGCTAAGCAAATTCTGGTTCTTATATTGTGTTCAAAGAAATATTTACACTATCAGTTTAGGCACAGTCTACCAGGTCACACTACATTTTCCCCCCCAAACCCAGTGCAACGGTAGGTCAGGTAACAGAGGATATGGGTTCATTTTGTAAGAGTTTCACCAAGGAGAATAGAAAAGTCATATTGGGGGTAATGAAGAGTAGCATTGATAAAAACAAAATTATAGTATAGAGAGTGATTTGAGGAAAATGGTGAAGAAAGCACAATATACTGTGGTTGAGCTCATACAGTCTTGAGCTGCCATGATCAGTCACAGTTGAACCATGTTATCAGGTGGATAAACAGGTAGTTGCACCTGCTGCATGGGAAAGGAATTAGTTCTGGATTGTGCCAGTGGACATCATTGGTTCATAGTTTCACAAGGCATAGCCTACACCTAAACAGAAGGGGTAAGTAGGTATATTCTGAGTTATAAGGGAGCCCACTTCCAGTTATGATGGGGTCACTGGGTCAGCACTATTTTAGGGTAGATGCTGCAGGTGAGTGAATAAAAATAGCTTACCAATGGTATACTGAATGCAGATGTACAATGGTAAAAATCACAAATGCTAAAGAAATAGTTTAAGCTGATGAAACAATAAGACGTGGGGTCAGAACTGGGAAAGTGAAGAATAATGCTAAAAAATATCCCACAAACTGTTACTTCTGAACTGTAAGAGTATAATGAACAAAGCAACAGAGTTTGATAGCTTAACGGAGATACACAACCAACAATTAATTATAGGGGTAGAGACTAGGATAAAGGAGAGAGTGTTTGACAATGAGGTTTTCTCTGATGGTCATAGAGATTATAGAGAGCAATTGGAGGAAGGGAATTGATAATTGTTAGCAAAAACTACTACAGCTCACTGTCATTCATAGATGGTAGCCTTGAGTTAGTGGAGGTAGAATTCTGAAAAGAATTAGGATTTGCTGCTTACTGTTCTTGGGGAGAAATTAATAAATAATCAGAGTTTAAAGGTGAGCATAGAATAGTTATTATTGGCAGGGATTTATATTTACCAGGTGTCCACTGGGAAGGGAGTAAGTTTGCTAATGCAAGGAAAAAGAAATTTGTAAATAACTTAGTAAGGGATGGAGGCTTTGCTCCACTGGTAGAGCAGAGCTTAAGGGGATACAACATGTTGGTTATATTCCTAACTTAGCCTGATGAAAATCTTTTGGGCTCTCCAGCAACTGAAGGAATAAGTGATCATGAAGCATTTTTGATGGATGTTAGAGGGTTCAGTAAAGTAGTGGCCAAAATTGTTGGTGGCATCAGGTTCAGAACATATTCCAGAACTGAAGAGATATTTCAGGGTAAGGTTCAGTATATTGAAGAAAGGCACAAGTACAACAGAACTGAAGTTGGAATAATTCAAGGTAATAATAGTAATGGAGGAAGAAATGCTTATTCCAAAAAAGAAAATAAAGAAATGTATGGAACCTACATACTATAACACAGATGTTAGAATGCTAAAAAGACTGACAAGGAGAGAAGACAACAGAGTTAAATAGGGAACAGTTAAAACATCTAAACTAGGAATTAATAGCATCAAAGAGTGAAGCTCAAGTTAAGCTTAGAAGGAATATTATAGGTTCACGGGGATGTAACTATAGTGAGGCTAACAGCCAATATAGTGCCTGTGCAGTCATATGATGGAGCTTGGACCAATGATAGAGAGTCGGGAGGCAGCGGCCACAATTGCCAGGCGGCAAGATGTGTTTATGTGCTGCTCCGACAAAAATGCGAAGTATGAATTAATTAGTGTTGGATAGAGCGAGGTTATGTTTTGGCATGGTGACTTGTTGATTAAATAGTTCAGAACACTCAAAAATACGAAGTTGCAATATAAAAATTTACGGTTATATTGTATGGTGGTGGTCACAGTCCTTTTAAAGAAAATTAAAAGTGTTTGTTGCCTTGCAGCTGCTTCTGACATCTTATTTAGTAAACCTAAAATGTTCAGAACCTTTTTCAATATGCTGTTTGTGGTGACTTGATCAGAACTTGCTATCTTCATAAGTATCTATAATAACTAATTAAAGAACATGAGAAGGTGTGTTTTTATCTTACAGGGACCATTGACTGATGAATCTAGAAATTTCTGTGGTCATGTTAGAAAACTAAGGAGAAGGTAGGGTATTCAAACAATTATATAGAAGGATGGAGATTAAGTTACTAAGAATTTGAAAAAAAAGGTGGAAATGTTAAGGAACTTGTTTGATTAGACATCAGAGACCATTATTCAGGACTAGGAGGATATAATTCAAGAAGGTGCTTGTCCACACTTATAGAAATGATGGACTAGTAAAAGAGAGTTGACAAGTAGTGTTGAAAATACTTGGTTTGAAAAATAATAATAATGCTTTAAGGCAATGAAACTTTATTTCCCTTTTCTTCTTTAGTTTCACTGCTGATTAGTTTGATACTTGTAGTAGCTAATTAATAAAGATATTGATATGTAACCACATCTGACATCAGAAATGTCTGTGAGGAAACAAACTGTTTTACAAATCAACACAATGTTGCTTTAGGTGAGACTGTTCATGTGAATCTCAGTTAGTGGCTCTATGCAAGATATTTCAAATATTTCAGGTGAAATGGGCGAGGGAGACTAAATTGATAGTATATCACCAGATCTTTCTAAAGCATTTGACAGACCGAGCCATAAAATGGTGTTAAATAAGGTAAAAACTATAACACTAGAGAAGGTTAAGAAAATTCAATCCAACACCTACCAAAGAAAACAGCCGTTTCAAATGGGAATGATGAATACAAAGAAAAAGAACATGCAATGTACAATATTTCAGTATTAAACCTTATTCCTGTAATTAAATAAGAAACTTAGAAAGGAGGTTGGATGTGTTCACACTGATGATCACTGATTCACCAGAATGTTAGTGATGGAAATGTTCAAAAAGGAATTGATAATTCTGTAAAAATAATATCATAGGAAGTAAGGGCATATCACCAAAGTAAAGTAATGTAATGTAAAGTAACGTGAGAAGATATAAATATTAATAGAAAATAACAAACTACTGTAAAATATTGACAAAAGCTATTAAATTTAAGATTTATAAAATAGGGTGTATGTTTGTGGATAAATAATGATAATAAGTCCTGGATCTACTAGAAGTACCTTATCAGAGATTGAGGCCACGAGGATATATGCTGTTAAGGATATATTGGCAAAAATATTGAAGTGGATCAAAAAAGTTAAAAATGTAATTAGGATAGGAAAAACAGTATCAAAAGAAGTGAAAGTGAAAATGTGTGTGCCACAGGGAGTCTATTGGGACCATTGCTATTCATTATTCCAATGATTGATTGTGTTAACAGTTTACAGTCAGAAGTCAGGTTGCTTGCATATGAAATTATTTTTTTTATATAATAGGAGAAGCGAATAGAAGTGAACAGCTGTGGTATGACCTGGTCAAGATATCTAGCTGTGTAAGTCAACGTGAAATGAAGATAAACGCCAATAAAAATAATTTTGTGAGGTACAGCGCCGGCCCTTGGTTGTTTTCAAATTGGAGCAAAATCGTAAATTGCATTTAGTCAGCGATAAAGCAATTCAGTGATTTTTTAAACGTTACTTATTCTTAAGGTATTATATTTTTTAAATTTAATTTAATTGCAATGGAGCGCGCACTCCGGTGGCAATGTCCCTTGGTAACTTATTCAAATCCCTGACCCCCTTTATTAACAGAGATCCATTACCAATCATCAAGAGATCAATTGCATACAATCAAAGTTATACAGAGGTGGTATCTAACTTATTATATACATAAAAAAAACCGGATGAAGCGTTTTTATCATAAAATCGATGAATTAATATATTCGTTGGGACATTGTTTTGGATAATTACTTATACATTTTTTTCCATAATCTGTTTTTCACCCCTCGTTTTATATATTATGTGCTATTGATAACTTTTTTAGTAGGTAAATTACCTTCCTGGTATATAGTTTCCCATTTTCATACATGAAAATTTGTAAACTGTGTATATAGTAGGTTCATGTTGTCACCCGAGAAAGACAATTTTAGGACTAACCCTTCAGTAGCACTAAATCTATTGGCAAAACGGCTGACGATAAAATGCACGATAACTGAACAGCTTGGTTCACGCAAAGGGCAGATTCAGCAATCGGCACCATGAACGTACTTTCGAGGTGGTAGATAATTAAAAAATGGACAAAAGCTTTTTTTTTATTTCGATGGCATCTTTAAGGTTATAGGTAATAATTATCTTAATGGAGGATTGCCTAATTTAATATATAATCTTACAAAATTTGGGTCCCTAATTTTTTTTATATATTTGAGTGCAAGCCACGGGATTAATATAGGTATTATTTCTTTGATAATAATTCCGTTGGCCGAAATGACCTTGGGATAGGGTTAATATTGGTTGCGAATTCAGCCCCTGCCGTAGCCGCCTTAACCTATCCCGGTATCCAGATACAATGGAGCTAGAGTTTAACGTGGAATCCGAACCAAGAAAGCGTCGGGTTAAGGGCCTATGAAAATCCCTGCTGAGATCTCTTTGATTAAATGGCCATAATTTCTAAATAAATTTAATGTTTCTACCTTCTGCATTTCCTGTTTTTATATAAGTTTTAATAGTCTCATACGACTTTAAATAGGCTATCTAAAGCTCGATTAGTTTAATAGCGAGATGGGAACGAAAAATGTTAATCATACAAAAGATATGTAGCTAACCAAATAAATATATTATTCGTAGAACTAAGCTTCGCATCGGAACCCTGAACATTATCACCTTAACAGGCAAATGTAAGGAAATTACGGATTTAATGAACCGTAGACATATTCACATTCTAGGCCTAAGTGAAACAAAATGGAAAGGTTGCAACACAAAAATGTTGGATGACGGATACAAACCATACTGGAGTGGGAACAAAACAGCGGCCAAAAATGGAGTTGGTTTAGTACTCCACAAAGACATTGACAGCATAACAGATGTCTCATTTATCAATAAAAGATTAATAAAAGCCAAAATATGCCTACAAGGAGAAACCATAACTGTGGTCCAGGTCTACGCCCCACAACAGGGATGCAGTAAGGACCAAAAAACAAGCTTTATAGAAGAACTAGAAAGTATCATCGATGAAGAGAACCTATAGTGATAATGGGAGACTTCAATGCCCGAATAGGAACTGATAGGTCAGGCTATGAAGGAATTATGGGGCCATACGGATTTGGCAATAGAAATGCTTAGGGAGACCTTCTGCTCGACTTATGCACAGGAAATAAACTTGTGGTGAAAAATTCATGGTTTCAGAAAAAAGATAGCCACAAAGTAAAAAGATACAGCTGGGATGGCCAACATAGATCTGTAATGGACTACATTGTAACAGATAGGCTAAGTGGAGAAAAAATGCAGGATGTGAAAGTAATACCCAGTGAAAGTCTCAACAGTGACCACAGACTACTTGTTGCTGATATGAGAGTTACTAAAGTTATTGCAAAGGTAACTAGGAAGAAAAGACAGAGAGTTAAAGACTGGAAACTGAAAGACATGGACTGCAAACATCAGTTTCAAGAGGAAATTAGAGCCAAAATACCAACAACAGATATACAAAAGGGCCACGAAGAATGGAATTATTTTAAGACAAGTCTTGTTGCAAGTGCAGAAAAAATATGTGGAAGAACAATGAGGAGAGTTAAAGAGAAAAGGACATCATGGTGGAACAACAGAGTAAAAGAAGCAATAGCCAAAAGAAATAAAGCCAAAAAAGCTCTAGATATTGCGAAGTCCTACAGAAGAAACAACAGTGATCAAGCAGATAATGGCAGATTGGAAGAGATGGCACAAGAATATAGAAGCAGCAAATTGGAAGTTAAAAGAATTGTACAAGAAGAAAAGGAGAAAAGCTGGGAAGATTTTACATCTAAACTGGAAGAGGATAGTAAAGGGAATATGAAAATGTTGTATGGAATTGTAAAACACAAAAGATCGGATAAGGAAACAATTACAGCAATAGAGACAGCTGATGGAAGTATAGTTCGCAATATAAGAAGTATCAGGGAAGCCATGAAACAATATTTTGACAAACTACTAAATGGACCTAATGAGATAAACGATGAAGAAACAAGTCAGAGGATAATAGAAGAAGGCACCCCAATAACTTGGTCAGAAGTCGAGAGAGCTCTCCATAAGATGAAAAGTAGCAAGTCAGCAGGAGCCGACGAAGTTACAGCCGACATGATTAAAGCGGCCGGTCCACCAGGGATACAATGGCTGTATAGAGTCCTCAGAGCAATATGGAATGATAACCAAATACCAGAAGACTGGACGAAAGGGGTGATAATTCCTATATTCAAGAAAGGGAACAGAAGGAAAAGTGAAAACTATAGAGGTATTACCCTCCTATCCCACAGCCTCAAAATTATGGAAAAGATAGTTGAAGCTAGAGTACGAACAATATTGGAGCCCATCTTAGAAGAGGAACAACATGGGTTTAGGGCTGGAAGAAGCACAACAGATCTAATATTTGCCTTGAGAATGCTGGTAGAAAAATATTGGGAAAGAGGGAAAAACCTAATTATTGTGTTTATGGACCTAGAAAAGGCATACGATAATGTTCATAGATCAACTAGAAAACTTAAAATACCAGAGTACCTCATTAGAAAGATCAAAATGCTGTACAATAACTGCAAGAGCTGTGTCAATGTTGGGGATGGTTACTCTGAATGGTTTAGTACAACCAAAGGAGTACAACAAGGAAGTGCCCTTTCACCCCTTCTATTTATAGCGGTGATGGATAACATCTTAAAAGAACTAAAAAGAACATTCAATAGAGATCTACAGGCACTGGTGTTTGCAGATGATGTAGCAGTATGGGATGAAACAGAAGAAGGAATACAAAACAAACTGAAGATGTGGAATGATAAGTTTGAAGAATATGGAATGAAATTGAATAAAAAAAAACTGTAGCACTAAAAATAAGCCGAAAGAATACAGACTGTCATATAAAATTACAAGACCACGAAGTTGAAGTTGTTGACCATATCAGCTACCTGGGGAGCATAATTGCCAATAATGGTAGAAGTGAGTTAGAAATAATGAGTAGAGTAACGAAAGGAGCCAACTTCTACAGTACCGTGCGAGGCTTACTATGGGAGATGAAGGTTCCCAGAAGAACAAAAAATTTCTTGTACAAATAATATCTCATTCCTATTCTCACATATGCTTTGGAAACATGTCCACTAACATCAAGGGATCTTAGCAAGATTCAAGCATGTGAAATGAAGTTTCTTAGAACGGCCCTCCAGAAAACTAGACCGCATAAAGAATGATGAAATTACGTAGATCAAAGCTAGAGCTAAGGGAATCCATGGAAGAGAGACAGGTCATCAAGACTTCGGTGGTTTGGGCATGTGAAGAGAATGACTAGTAAAAGACTGCCAAAAACTTATTTGGAAAAAAGGATAGTGGGCAAAAGACCAGTGGGAAGACCAAGAAGAAGATGGACAGACCAACTGAAGGAGGACGTAGAGAGAAGAGGCTGGAATTGGGAGTACATCACAGACAGAGAAACCTTTCTGGACAGGAAAAGGTGGAAAACAATCGTCTATAACAACCAAGGCTCGTAAACCACACCCGGGAAACTGGAGATGGTCCCCAACGATAATGATGATTTATTTGTCTGTTTAACTGATCCATCTTTTATTTTTCAGATTTTTTTTTTATTAATATCAGTTTTCAAGAGCGGGCGTTTAAAAATGCTTCGATGTATTTGCCGGTCCGTTCTTCCTATGGTAGGGCCGGCCCTGATTGGTACACAGGAAACAGACTACTAGGGAGAGGAAGAAATTGCTTGTTGAAGACTTGAAGTGTAAATACAGGTATCTTGGAATAACATTAGATAAAAATTAAACTGGGAAAACTACATTGGACAAGTGATGGAAAAGGTTTCAAAATCCTTTATTTACTGGAAACGTTGATGAAGGCATATACCAGAGAAATGAGGGAATTGGATTACAAAATTTGGTCAGACCATTGGTTGAAAATGGTGGTATAGTGAGAGATACGCATTTTTGATATTAAATACAGTAGTTGCAGGGAGAGCAAAGCAGGGCAGATTAATCCGAGGAAATGATAAAGGAGCTTCATTGGAAGAAAGAGGATGGGGAAAAAAAGTGTTGGGATTGTACAAGGAATATAATGGTGATGAGGTTTGAAAGGTATTGGCGAAAGAATTAAGAGTAATGCACGAAAGGGAAAAGTTCACCAGAGTACTTAGGTTTTATAAACCAAATATAGTCAGTATTTTTCTCCTTGTTCTAGAGTATACGTGTTCAAAGTTCCATCGAAATCGGAAAAATCTGTGGGTTCTTATAAAGATAATTGGAAATTAAGAAAGGAGGGGATACAAGGGGAGAATGGTTGAGCTTTGGCAAACCAAATGTAGATAGAATTTTTCTGTTTGTTTTAAAGTATATGTGTGAAAAGTGCTTTCAAAACAAGAAAAAAACTGCACCTATGTATAAAGAACATAGGCAAAAAAAAAGATTAAAAAAAAAAAAACAAAAAAAAAAAAATGTAGATGGTATTTTTCTGTTTGTTTTGTTTAATTAATTGCAATGGAGCACACGCTCCGGTGGAAATTTCCCTACACACCCACCTTCCCCCTATCCTACACTCACCTACATTTGCCCTCTACAAATTTTAACTTTAAATTTTTTTAACGTTTTCGCTAAGTTATTCATCATTTCCCTTGTTAAATCATTCCAATCCCTGACACCCTTACCTAAAAAAGAAAATCTTATCACACCCTTGTGCCTGAAATCGAGTGCCAGCTTGTGGTCATGGTCATCTTTTCCCTTCCATGAAATACTTTTCATACCTACTGCAATATCTTTCCATGCCTCATCGCCAGTATACGCCCTGCACACTCCCATGACCCTCGTCATCCTCCTCCTGTCTTGCAATTAATCCCATTCCAGCTCCTTTATCATATCTGTCACTGATTGCATTCTGCGATAATTTCCAGAAACAAATTTAGGGGCCCTTTTTTGCACCCTCTCTAATTCCTGTATTTGATACGCAAAATGTGGGTCCCATACTACACTAGCATATTCGAGCAATGGTCTGACCAAAGTTTTGTAACCCAATTCCTTTACTTCTCTCGTGAATCCCCTCATCACTCTACATCTACATATATACTCTGCAATTCACAAAATTGTGGGTGGCAGAGGGTGCTCAGCACCAAAGCTAATCTCTTTGCTGTGCATTCCAATCCCTAATGGTACGAGGGAAAAAATAATTCATATTAGAATCAGTCCGGCACCTTATTTCTCTAATTTTATCTTTCCTGTCCTTCGGACTCAAATAGGTTGGTGGAAGAAGTATTTCACTACACTCAAAAGTGAAAGTGGAAGTACGCATGTTTACCAATAAGTTTAAACGAAACGTGTGTCGTCTATCTACCAGAAACTCCCAACCCAGTCTACTAATCAGTTCTGTGACGCTTTCATAAGGACTGTAGCATCACGAATCGAGCGGCCCTTCTCTGTATTTTCTCTATACTTTCGATCAACCCCTTACGAAACGGGTCCCAAATGGCACAACAATAATCCAAATGTGGACGCACAAGAGATTTGTACGCTATCTCCTTTGTTTGTTCATTACAATTTTTCAAGATTCTACCTATGAATCGCAGCCTAGAATTTGCTCTACCTACTAAAGAATTAATGTGTATGTCCCATTTCATGTTCCTTTGTACTGTTACTCCCAAATATTTAATAGAATCGACCATATCAATAACTGTATTGTTTAACTCGTATTTCTGAACAATCGGATTCTTTTTGTTAGTTATGCTCATTGTCTTGCACTTTTTACAGTTTAGAGTAAGTTGCCACTCAGCGCACCAAGCCAAAATAACATCCAGATCGCGCTGAATTTCTAAGCAATCGGCCAAAGTTCTTACTTCCCTATAAATAACCGCATCATCAGCAAACAATCTAAAAAGGCTTTTCACTTTGTCTCCGAGATCGTTTATAAAAATTAAGAAAAGAAGTGGTCCTATTACACTTCCTTGAGGTACACCCGATGTAACATCTAGATTAGAAGAACTTTCTCCTTCAACGACAACATACTGCGACCGACCAGTTAGAAAATCCTTTATCCATTCACAAAGCTGATCCGATATACCGTACGCTCGAAGCTTCGCTAAAAGGCGGTTGTGTGGCACAGAGTTAAAGGCTTTCTGGAAATCTAAAAAAAATTGCATCTACTTGTGAACCTGCATCGATAACTTTCATTACGTCGTGTGTAAATAGGGCCAGCTGTGTTTCACATGATCTTTTCTTCCGAAATCCGTGTTGATTTGTTGTAAGCAAATTATTATCATCTGGAAAATTCATAATGATCGAGCATATAATATGCTCCATAACTCTACTACAAACAGATGTAATAGATATGGGACGATAGTTTGCAGGATCACTTCGATCACCTTTTTTGAAAATTGGAGTTACTTGCGCTATTTTCCAGTCTGAAGGTACTTTTCACTCTTCTAATGATTTACTGAATATATCAGACAGAAATGGCCAGATTTCCGACGCATACTCTGAAAATACTCTTACTGGAATTCCATCCGGGCCCGTTGTTTTCCCCCACTTCAGGAGCTCTAATTGCTTAATGATACCTGCAGTATCTATTCTTAATGATTCCACCGACTCGCCACGGCGTGGGAAAACGGGAATACTATCTTTATGTTCATTTGTAAATGAAGTTTTGAATACAGTATTTAGTACGATAGCTTTATCGCGGCTTTCATTAGCCTCGGAACCTTCACCAATTAGTGCTGGAATATTGCTGTTGGTACAATTAACTTTTCGTACATACGACCAAAATTTCTTTGGGTTTTCTGTGAGACTCTTAGAGAAAGAGTTGGAGTGAAAATCGTTAAACTGCAGAATTTTGAAACCTTTTCCTACCATCTGTCCAATGTGTTCTGCCCACTTAAGCTTGTTATCAAATTAATGCCAAGATATTTATATTTCAAGTCTTCAGCAAGCAATTCTTTCCCCACCTTATATTGATAGTTAACCTGTTGTTTTTTTATTTGTGTATCTAATAAGCTGACTCTTCTTTGCATTTATTTTCATCCCTTGTTTACCAACCCAACTAGATATCCTGTCCAGATCACCCTGCAACTGTTTACAGTACTCTATTGTTTTGATCCTTTTATACAGCATTATGCCATCTTCAAACAATCTAATTTCAGATAGTAAACAATCAACACAATTATTCATTAGTATAATGAATAGCAATGGTCCCAATACGCTACCCTGCGGCACTCTCATTTTTACTTCCACTTCCTTTGATACCACATTTCCTACACTAACTTTCTGTTTTCTACCTTTTAAAAATTCTTCTACCCAGCAAATCACTTTCTCATTCACTCCAATAGTTTTTACCCTATTTACTACCATTTTATGGCTTACTCTGTCAAACGCCTTTGAAAGATCTAGTGCTACCCTATCAATTTGGCCTTACTTGTCCATTTCATCTGGAATATCTTGCATATATCCCACCAACTGAGATTCGCATGAATATCCTTGCCTGAACCCATGTTGCCTACTTGAAAACCACTTACGTTCCTCACATACATTTATGATGTGGTTGCATATCAAACTTTCCATTAATTTACCTAACACTGAAGTCAAACTGATTGGCCTGTAATTTTCGACTCTATATCTCACCCCTCCTTTATGTACCGGTACTACTATCGCACTTCTCCAGTCCTGTGGTAGGCAGCAAGTGTCCATACTCAATTTAAATAATATTTCAAGATAAGGCTATCTTTAAGATATCTGTAGTAATATTATCTACATCAGTCCCCTTATGTTTTTTCAGCTTACTAATTTCATTCATTATTTCTTCAGGATGAATTTCAAATTTTTTAGTATCTTCATTTCTAATCGTATTGCTAAGCTCGTTCTCCGAATTAGACCTTCCCTTTTCTGATTCATTGTCCCTAACGCTCTCACTAAACCAGTTACTTAAAATCTCTGCCTTTTTCAAATCCTCAGTAACCACTTCTCCATCCTTATCTATAAGCGTCTCTACACCCTCCCTTCCCCTCAGTTTCCTGATATAGCCATAGAAATTTCTAGATGCATCAATCAATGGTCCTCCTGCACTGACAACACTCTTCATAAACCCATCTTTAGCCACTTTCTTTGCTGTTACTAAGTCCTTGTTTAGTTGTTTTAAATATTCCCTACTACCCTGCTGTCTCTTAACTCTGTTATGTTCTCTTCGTACCAACCTCTTTAACCTCCTCACTTCCCTATTATAGTACACAGGTTCTCTACTTCTCTTTATTTTCTGTTTTGGAATGAATTTTTCTTCTCCGTTTCTCATTATCTCCTTGAACTCTTCCCATCTTGACTCTATTGTACTTGTGCCTTCCTTCCATTTGCTGAATCGTTCTCTGAAATAGCTCTTCAATTTGAAATCTGTGCCTTTTCATAATTGTACCTATGTCCCCCTTCGATTTTGGCTGCTGGTTCACTGAATCCTCTAATATCCATCAGGACTGCTTCGTGTTCACTTATTCCTTCCGTTACTTGACACCCCACGAGGTTATCATCGGGCTTTATTAGGAATATATGCAAAATGTTTTGTCCCCTAGTGTTTTGCTCTACCACTTGTGTAAATCCTTCTTCCCTTATTAAGGTATTTGAAAATCTTTGTTCCCTTGCGTTATTTATCTTATTTCCTTCCCAGTTTATAGCTGGTAAATTTAAATCCCCACCAATAACGATCATTCTATTCTCACCTCTGAATTCTGAGTATGAATTTAATTTCTCCCCAAGATCCTCATCTGCATCTGTCATTCTTCTACTGCGGTAAGCAGCCAACACCCTGATTTTTTCTTTTTTATTACCCCAGAAATCTACCCCAAGTAACTCATGGTCTTGATACATGAACGCCAGTGAACTGTGGTAATTTTTGCTAACTAGTATGAAGACTCCTCCACCAATTGCTCCTCTATCTCTGCGGTACACTTTGTAATCATCAGGAAAAACCTTACTGTCTAGTACTTCTTCTTTTAACCAACTCTCTACCCCAATTATTACTTGTGGTCGTGTATCTCTATTAAGTTTGCAAATTCGATTACTTTGTTCATTATACTTCTACAGTTTACCATTAACACCCTTATTACCGGCTTTATATTTTCAGCATTTATCTCCTCTTTGCCAGTTTTAAAGTATACATGTGCAAATGTCCATCTAAATCAGATAAAATCTGTGGGTTTGTGTAAATTAAGGGGTGTAGGCGGGGAGAGGGGGTGGATTTTTTGCATTCTTTGGTCAGGACTGTGCCTTTTTTAGGTTAGGGGCTGCTGGTGAAGGGACAGAAATAGATTATCAAAGTGATACTGATTGCAGATTCGCGATGGGGAAAGTCACAGATATTAAAGAAATAGATGAAATGGCTGAAACAATAACTGACTGCGTTAAAAGTGGGAAAGAGGAGATAAATTCTGAAAATGTAAAGCCAATAGTAAGGGTGTTAATGGTAAACTGTAGAAGTATAATGAACAAAGTAATCGAATTTGCAAACTTAATAGAGATGCATGAACCACAAATAATAATTGGTGTAGAGAGTTGGTTAAAAGAAGAAGTACTAGACAGTGAGGTTTTTCCTGATGGTTACAGAGTGTACCGCAGAGATCGAGGAGCAATTGGTGGAGGAGTCTTCATACTAGTTAGCAAAAACTACCATAGTTCACTGGCATTCATGTATCAAGACCATGAGTTACTTGGGGTAGATTTCTGGGGTAATAAAAAAGAAAAAATCAGGGTGTTGGCTGCTTACCGCAGTAGAAGAATGACAGATGCAGATGAGGATCTTGGGGAGAAATTAAATTCATACTCAGAATTCAGAGGTGAGAATAGAATGATCGTTATTGGTGGGGATTTAAATTTACCAGCTATAAACTGGGAAGGAAATAAGATAAATAACGCAAGGGAACAAAGATTTTCAAATACCTTAATAAGGGAAGAAGGATTTACACAAGTGGTAGAGCAAAACACTAGGGGACAAAACATTTTGGATATATTTCTAATTAAGCCCGATGAAAACCTTTTGAGGTATCAAGTAACTGAAGGAATAAGTGATCATGAAGCAGTTCTGATGGATATTAGAGGATTCAGTAAACCAGCAGCCAAAATTGAAGGGGGAAATAGGTACAATTATAAAAAGGCACAGGTTTCAAATTTGAGGAGATATTTCAGAGAACAATTCAGCAAATGGAAGGAAGGCTCAGGTACAGTAGAGTCAAGGTGGAAAGAGTTCAAGGAGATAATAAGAAAGGGGGAAGAAAAATTTATTCCAAAGCAAAAAATAAAGAGAAGTAGAGATCCTATGTACTATAATAGGGAAGTGAGGAGGTTAAAGAGGTTGGTAAGAAAAGAACATAACAGAGTTAAGAGACAGCAGGGTAGTAGGGAATATTTAAAACAACTAAACAAGGACTTAATAACAGCAAAGAAAATGGCCAAAGATGGGTTTATGAAGAGTATTGTCAGTGCAGGGGGACCATTGACTGATGCATCTAGAAATTTCTATGGCTATATCAGGAAACTGAGGGGAAGGGAGGATGTAGAGACACTTATAGATAAGGATGGAGAAGAAGTTACTGACGATTTGAAAAAGGCAGAGATTTTAAGTAACTGGTTCAGAGAAAGCATTAGGGAAAATGAATCAGAAACAGGAGGGTATAATTCGGAGAACGAGCTTAACAACACAATTAGAAATGACGATAGTAAAAAATTTGATATCCATCCTGAGGAAATCATGAAGGAAATAAGAAAGCTGAAAAAACATAAAGGGGCTGGTGAAGATAATATTACTACAGATATCTTAAAGATAGCCGGATGTGACATTGTACCTTATCTTGAAATATTATTTAAATTGAGTCTAGACACTTGCTGCTTACCACAGGACTGGAAAAGTGCAATAGTAGTACCGGTACATAAGGGAGGGGTGAGAAATAGAGTTGAGAATTACAGGCCAATCAGTTTGACATCAGTGGTAGGTAAATTAATGGAAAGATTGATATGCAACCACATCAGAAATATATGTGAGGAACGTAATTGGTTTTCAAGCAGGCAACATGGTTTCAGGCAAGGATATTCTTGCGAATCTCAGTTGGTGGGATATATGCAAGATATTTCAGATGAAATGGACAAGGGAGGCCAAATTGATAGTGTAGCACTAGATCTGTCTAAGGCGTTTGACAGAGTAAGCCATAAAATGGTAGTAAATAAGGTAAAAACCATTGGAGTGGATAAGAAAGTGATTTGCTGGGTAGAAGAATTTTTAAAAGGTAGAAAACAGAAAGTTAGGGTAGGAAATGTAGTATCAAAAGAAGTGGAAGTAAAAATGGGTGTGCCACAGGGTAGCGTATTGGGACCATTGCTATTCATTATTCTAATGAATAATTGTGTTGCCTGTTTACTATCTGAAATTAGATTGTTTGCAGATGACATAATGCTGTATAAAAGAATCAAAACGATAGAGGATTGTAAACAGTTGCAGGGTGATCTGGACAGGATATCTAATTGGGTTAGTAAACATGGAATGAAGATAAATGCAAAGAAGAGTCAGCTTATTAGATACACAAATAAAAAACAAAAGGTTAATTATGAATATAAGGTGGGGAAAGAATTGCTTGCTGAAGACTTGAAATGCAAATATCTTGGAATTACTTTTGATAACAAACTTAACTGGGCAGGACACATAGGACAGGTGGTAGGAAAAGGGTTCAGAGTTCTGCACTTGTTGGAGAGAGTTATGAGGGGATGTACGAGAGAAGTCAAGGAATTGGGTTACAAAACTTTGGTCAGACCATTGCTCGAATATGGTAGTGTAGTATGGGACCCTCATTTTACGTATCAAATACAGGAGTTGGAGAGGGTGCAAAGAAGGGCTGCTAGATTTGTTTCTGGAAATTATCGCAGAATGCAATCAGTGACGGATATGATAAAGGAGCTGGAATGGGATTCATTGCAAGACAGGAGGAGGATGAGGAGGGTCATGGGAGTGTACAGGGCATATACTGGTGATGAGGCATGGAAAGATATTGCAGTAGGTATGAAAAGTAGTGCATGGAAGGGAAAAGATGACCATGACCACAAGCTGGCACTCGATTTCAGGCACAAGGGTGTAGGAAGATTCTCTTTTTTAGGTAAGGGTGTCAGGGATTGGAATGAGTTACCAAGAGAAACGATGAATAATTTACCGAAAACTTTGAAGGAATTTAAAGAAAAAATTTGTAGAGGGCAAATGTAGGTGGGTGCAGGATAGGGGGAAGATAGCTGTGTAGGGAAATTGCCACCGGAGCCTGTGCTCCATTGCAATTAAATTAAATTAAATTAAATTAAACCTTCACAGACGCGCACTCAACATCTCACCAAAGTTTCATCATAACCCTATGAGTGGAGTAAAATACGATACATTCATTTTCCCCAATATAAGAGACTGGCTCTGTGGGATGTGGAAAGTTGGCAATTTACAGTTAAACAATTGTATAACATAATAATAGATATATCAGAAGATGTACAGTCATAACATACATGGTACATAAACTACTGCTAATTATTTTGTAGGTAGCCTACCTTAGAAATACATTCTTTAACAGAATAGGAGTTGTCAATTAAAAATTATTTTAATTTTTTCTTAGATTTAATATTATTACCTACTGGACGTTTGAAATGTGTTGGGAGCTTACTGAAGATATATATCCCTGAATATCGGACCCCTTTTTGAATAAATGACAACGAACTGTAATCCTTGTGAAGATCATTGTTAGTTCTAGTGCCAAATTGTGTATTTTACTATTTTTACTATTACAATTTTTTCAAACAGAGAGCATAATTAATGACTACAAAGGACATTAATGTGTATACATAGTCAGTCACCGATTTTAAAATCCTAACATCTTGAACAGCTTTCTACATGAAGTTCTACTGCTAACTCCACACGTAATTCTTATTACTCGCTTTTGGGTTCTGAACACTTTATTTATATGACTAGAATTATCCCCAAACATTGTTCCATATGACATTAAGGAGTGAAAATAGGCATGCCGAGATCACGTATAACTGAAATTGTACGAATTGTAAATCTGGCTGCACCCAGTCGCTTCAGTAAGTCAGAAACATTAATTTAAATTATGATCAATATACAAACCTAGAAATTTCACATAATATAACTCTTGAATGAACTGGCTTGCAAATTTAATGTCTATGTGTGGCGTTAATCTCTGTGATGTACTGAATTGCATGTATTGAGTTTTATCAAAGTTTAACGACAAGCCATTAGCTGAAAACCAGTTATTAATAAGGTCCAAGACATAATTTGAACTGTGTTCTGTAGATAAATCTGAACTACTTTTATTTTCTATGTTTGTGTCATATGCAAATAAGACAAATTTTGAGTTTTTAGATGCAACACGGGCTAGATCATTTATTTATATTAAAAACAATAGTGGCCCCAATATAGAACCCTGAGGTACTCCATATCTGACAAAATCCAACTCAGAAAATAGTGGACCACATAACGCAGCTTTAAAATGTTTCAGTGTCACTTTCTGTTCGCTATTCAGAAAGTAATAACAAAGCCAGTTATTAACTATTCCATCTACACCGCAGAACTTTAATTTCTCTATCAGAATTTCATGATCAACACAGTCAAATGCCTTAGATAAGTCACCACAAATTCCCAAAGGAAATCATTTATCCTTTATTCCTCCTAAAATATTGTCAGTGAATTCAAATATAGCTTGTTCTGTTGAATGTCCCTTTTGAGAACCAAATTGTGATTTAGTTGGAATATTATTATTTTATTAAGGTGTTGGTAAACTCTATTATATATTGCTTTCTCAAAAACTTTGGATAAGGCTGTTATAAATGAAGTAGGACGGTAATTCGATACTACTGACTTATCCCGCTTTTTATAGAGTGGTTAAATTACAGTACGATTAAGCCTTTCTGGAAAGGTACCCTCAAGTAAAGATATATTAAACAGATAACTTAGTATATTACTAAACTCTTTGAAGTATAGTTTAATTAATCTGCTTGAAATCCCATCATAACCACGCAAGTATTTTTCTTATGTTTCTTGGAGACCTGTATTGACAAAATCCATACTTTGTGCCACCGAACGAGCTATTGGCAGTCACTTTATCAGCAACAGATAAAAAATATTAATAAATACATCAGCAATTGAAAAATTAGATTCTACTGAATCGTCTTTGATATTAATGCCATTACTGGCTTGATTTTTTATTCCTATTTCATTTTTTACAATATCCCATATTTTTTTTATTTTATTATCAGTCATGAATTTTATGTTTTTAGTACATATTTTTAGATGTATAAGAGCACATAAAAGACGAACAAACAAACAAACATTAGATTTTATATATTAGAGTAGATTATATTTCTGATTTCCATGTCATCCAAGTTTGAAGACTTAAAAGTTCGATCATAATAATAATATTCATTTAAATTGCAAAGGAGCGCACGCTCCGGTGGCAATTTCCTTAAACACCCATCTTCTCCCTTTTCTGCACCCATCTACATTTGCCCTTTACAAATTTTAACTTTAAATTCTTTAAAGGTTTTAAGCAAATTATTCATCATTTCTCTTAGTAACTTATTCCGATCCCTGACACCTTTACCTAATAAAGAGAATCTTCCTACACCCTTGTGCCTGAAATCAAGTGTCAGCTTGTGATCATGGTCATCTTTTCCCTTCCATGCGTTACTTTCAATTCTTACACCAATATCTTTCCATGCCTCATTACCAATATACGCCTTGTACACTCCCATGACCCTTTTCACCCTCCTCTTGTCTTCTAATGAGTCCAATTACAGCTCTTTTACCATATCTGTTACTGATTGCGTTCTGCTATAATTTCCAGAAACAAATCTAGCAGCCCTTCTTTGTACCTTCTCCAACTCCTGTATTTGATAGTCGAAATGTGGGTCCCATACTACACTACCATATTCAAGCAATGGTCTGACCAAAGTTTTGTAACCCAATTCCTTTACTTCTCTCGTACATCCCCTCATCACTCTCTCCAACAAGTGCAGAATTTTGAAACCTTTTCCTACCACCTGTCCAATGTGTTCTGCCCAGTTAAGCTTGTTATCAAATGTAATGCCAAGATATGTACATTTCAAATCATTGTCTGAATTCCAGCGAGAGTGTAAACAACAATTCGTGTCATTGCTCGTAAACGAACATTTCGTCGAATCTCTCTACATGACGCGAGTCGATCTTAAACACGGCGTGAGGTTTATATCACAAGCAGCTTTCGTTACTCAATTCTTGTGATACCTTCTTCAGTGATAGATTTTCTCACGAGTATGAACACGCTGCTATAACCTCAGGTTAGCTCTTATTACGTAATATCATGAGATGGAGGGACAGTATCGACATTGT
The DNA here is from genome assembly GCA_031002005.1 of Vandiemenella viatica. NCBI lineage: Eukaryota > Metazoa > Arthropoda > Insecta > Orthoptera > Morabidae > Vandiemenella > Vandiemenella viatica. The sequence goes on from JARYHS010013630.1 coordinate 62,362,406, forward strand.
TTAGTGAGGTGGTTTTTTGAATCAGAAGAAGACTGAAGTCTCTTCACATGTATCTCATCACGTTACGGGTGATATCACGGTTTTATTTGCTGTTAATGCACGTATTCTGGATTCATCTGAGATCACGGTTTCGTTCTCTTTCTTTATTTTATTGCATTGTGTTAGCAATGGACGAGTTAACTGGAAAAAAAATGAGAGAACATGAAGGTAAATATAATCATAGACCACCGGATTATCATGGTTAATCTATCCAACAAGCAGTTTGGAATGAAAGTGGAAATATATCAGGTAATTACAATTTCTTTTATTTTTCCTGCTGTTGTTGTTCAACTGATGCTATTCTACTGTTAAAAAATTTCTAACACAGATTTGTGAATTTTGGCGTTTAGAAGGTGGTCACCGTGTAACAAACCATAAAATACACCAACATTTATTTTGTTCTCATATTTCTCATTTTCAAAACAAAAACATGCAGTAACCAACATCACCTATATCAATGCCCGGTGCCTACGTCACAAAACCGTTCTGACGTCACGCGAGTCATGGAGGACCATTATAGCCATTTGTAAGCTGTTGTGCGTGCGAAGTGTGAGTTGTTTTTTTCGAGGTTTACTGTGTTTTACGATAGTTATTAGTGAATTGTTCTTCTGCAGAAATGTGTACACATGTTGCGTTCCTAAGTGCAACAGAAATTATCCAAAGAAAGAGAACGAAAGTTCAGTTATTTCCTTTTCCTACAGAGGACGCATTACGTCGGAGATGGATATCAACGATACACAAAACTTTACACCAACAGTTTATTCCAAAGTAATTATCTTTCTGCTTTAAAATATAAATGTTTTCTTTCATCATGTATTTTTATTGTTAGTTAACTGTAATCTTACAGGTTCGTCAGCTCTATAACATGAATACATTTCTATAACACAGTTAATTTATGTTAAGTTTTAGAAGTTATTTTACTAGTTAGTTTATTTATGCAATATTCGAAAGTAGTTTATATAGCGATTCACGTCGTCACTAGCAGCTACTTTACTAATAATATCCAAATTCCTCAAACCGTATGCAGTAAGGACATTTTGTTGCAGGCTGCATTTTAACCTAACCACTATCTCTGATAACATTGCCGCTACAAAATTAAACAATACTCACACATCTTAACATATTAAATGCATCGGAACTACATTTCAAATAGTAGAAACTTTTTCTGCATCAGTATTTCTCGTTTGCATACCCATAAATTATCAAATGTTCACCATACATCTTCAGTGTGAAATGCAATAGGACTGAAGCATGCGCAATAACACATTCACTTGATCCCAATATTCGCAGCAACACACTAACATTAGAAATTATTCAGTTAAAACATATGAATATCGTGTGGTACATAAACATAGGCCTACTGAAAATTTGCTGACGATTTGAAATTCGTTTCAACTTTTGACGTGCAGTGATTTATGTTAGGGAAATGAAACCATGATTATCACAATTCACACAGTACAGCATATCTTATCTTTGCTAAAAAAATAAATAAAAAAACTATTAATAGTTAGATTTTGTTGTTACTTATGAGGTATTGAGATTCATGTTGTGCTTTCCAATATTAAGTAACGTTTCTCGATACTCGAGAACCATTTCTGTTATTGCACAGGAGCAGTCCCATTCTCCATCACTATGATTTAATTTTCTTATTGTTTAGAATGTTTACAACTGATACAGTTATTCTCTTTGTGGCAGATTTTGAACCACATTTTGCAAAAGAAGATAGGATGCAGTGATAGGATGGATATAAGAATCCAGACACAACTAGAGGCATCAATTGAATTCATTACTACTTCCAAACTGCTCACATACACTGTTAAACCTTCAAGAGAAGAAACTGAATAAAACGAGTATGAGATGATATGGGGCAAGGAATGCACTGAACATGGAGGTAGGAAAAGAGACGAGACAAGGTGTCGCTAAAACTGCTAAGCCGCCTGTAAACTCTGGATCCCACTGCTCATGCGCGGCTGCCATATTAGCATGTTCAAAACATTGGTCTGTTTTCATTACCTTCCCTGCTGTGAACATGTAAAATTCCGATATTTCAAAGTATTTTGTAATGCCATCATGTACTGCCTGTGGTTGCACAAAAAGAATAAATAAGAAACAATCTTGAATAACATTCCATAGGTAAGTAACGTTGTAATTATTGTTCTTGAAGTGTTTGGAAAGCGGTGTCTGCAAATGCGAGCTGTCATTATAGATTTAAAATGCCTGTTAAACAGTTTATTCATAGCTCTCAATAGAACGACGGTGTTATCAATTATTTGTTAATGCAGAGAACCGTTGTATCTTACTATTTTTCATGTGTGGATCAAGTTTACATCGCGATGCAGCAAATACTCGTACATTATTCTACGTGCTTTAGTCGAGTTGTAATTTATATTGAAAGTGTGAAAGTTGTTAATTTGAGCTATGCGAACTAGGAATCGTAATGAAGTCCATTTTGTTGTTATCCGAAATGTAATTCGTGATACATTTCATGTGTTTTGTTGCATTTACATCATTTGACTTCTTAGCGGCAATATTAAGTCAAATTGTTATTAGGTTGAAATGAAGCCTGTAGCAGAATATTCTTTTATAGCATAAGGAACAAATTATTCATTTGTTATTAGTAATTTCTTGAGCACCAAGTTAGAGACACAAGGTGTATCGCGATGCAAACTGCTCCCATTTAAGCTTTGATGTATGGCAGCAAGGTAATTGCACTGAGAATTCTATCATTACCGTGGCGCCACAATCTGGTAATGAATTCTTATGTAACTTAACGAAACTAATTGAAAGTAAATTTTTTTTTATTTTTTATTTGTACTTTTACATCTCACTTAGTTCTCTTCTCTTCTTCGTTTGGTCCAGGCCGCATTTAGACCTAACCACCTTACTTTTGAGACGGTATATCTCGAGAACTATGCAAAATATCAAAAAAACTTTATTTTCGATTTGTCTCATCTTCCATAAAAAAACATCATCAGATTGTGGCGCCACGGTAATGATAGAATCCCCTTGCAGTGATGCTGCTGGTGAATTTAAATAGGTCTATCCACTACCAGTACAATATCTTCTGAGTAAGCCGTGAATTCTTTTGAAGGTTATTTTTAAAATTTCGTATAGAACTTGCTTTCTTGATTTTGTAATCTTTCCCATAAAGATTTTGAAAGGATTAAAATTACTGAAATGGAATATGGAAATATAAGCTATTTGACATCTAATCTATTTGAAATAGCAATATGACCGTCAGGATTTTTTTTTTTTTTTTTTTTTTTTTTTTTTTTTTTTTTTTTTTTTTTTTGCGATTGTAGGAAGAAAAAAAAGTTCTGTTTCAGCGTACAAAATTCCTATCAAAATTATTTAGCAGCTTTATATCTTAAATTCTAATGTTTGTAGATAATATCAATTAGGGTATTTGTAAATTTGACATCATAAGACTTTTGGTAATGCGAAGGTTAAAAACGAATAAATTCTTCCGTTCCATTTACACATTCCCTGTGTTTCTTGGCTCTACCAATATGGCAGCCTCCCACCCCAGCGCTCTCCTCTCGGCTTCACTTCGTTGTATGGAGAAGGTCCCTTACGTGGTCTCCTCTATTTTCTTTGCTCCATGGTACTGAAAGCTCTTCTTTTTTTGTGTCCTCTACATTTCTAGTGCATAATGATTCCAATTTCAAGCAGACTAACTCCTTCCTAATTTTTTGGCTTATTTTGTTTAATAATGTGTCCATGCAGTGCTAAAAAGACTTACATGTGAATTATGTATTAATGTATTATGATGAAAAGCTATGAATGTTTAGAAAGACTGTGTATTTTTAAAGTTTTCAGTTTAGAGAGGTGGCTCATAAGATTAAGAGGGCTGGTTTTTTTTTTTCTCTCAGTGATTCTGTATCCGGAAGAGGCTACGCAAAGGAAAATGTTTTAAAGCTCTTTTTGTCAGTATCAGCACTCTGTTCAATTAATGAAATTAAGAATTATTCTTCAGTAACATCAGAAAAATTCAGACTTTGAAAAACTCAGTAAACCAATCATCTAAAAGATGTATGTGACCCATCTTAATTTATTTTTATTTCAATGACTAAAATGGATTTGCTGTTCATCAGTATTTTTGCTTTGTATTACGCTTAAATGATATGATGCATTTGTGACTTATCGTGAAATTATTGTTAGTTAATGCTGCACTTCCAATAAACCTAAGCCAAACTCATTTGTTTACTTTTACTATGTGCGAGCGTATGTAAAATTAGGCTACGCACGGATGAATATGTCCACTTGTAAAATATTATTATTTTAAAAACTGATGTTAGCTACTGTATTTGATGAAATATTTGTGTTCTCGTCAAATTAAAGAGATATCATCTATAAAAAAATATTAATAAAATTGTCTTTATCAATAAGTATCGATATTTTTTTTCAGTTGAAAAGAAGTTTCACTAAAATTGTATTTATCGAAAATTGTAAAAGATTTGTTTATTAGGTTAATATGGCTGTTCATTGTTGATTAATTTATTTTCAGATGAATAAGAACTAAATATAACGTTAAAACATTGCAAAGTTTATCAGAAGTTAGTGATATTTTTCAAACACTTTTGCTTCTATTTTTTTAAAAGGGAAATAGTGGCTAACCAGATATTTTAGGCAAAAAGCTAAAATGCAATTACTGTAATATTTTGCTCGTACTCTTCTGTCGCGTCTTACAGAAGTTTATACCTGACATGCGTGACGTCACAAACTGAAAGGCCTGGCTTTCTCTTTTAGTGGTGTTGGTCTAACCCAGTGAAAACTGAAAACAACGTATATCAGATTTCAAGAAATATAGTACTACTAGCTGGTACCCACGACTTCGTTCGTGATTGTAAAGAATTCATATTGACAGCTATAGACATCTAACCACCCTAGTGCACGATGGGAGACTCGATACTATTACCACACACAAGTACCAGTCTTCTGCGCTATGTAGTTCCGGCAGCAAAGTAAAATTTACGGATACACACAAGTCTTTGGATGAAATACGAAAATATTCATGACCGACCAATTTCAAACACCATATCTCACACACTCCCACAGTTACCGAATTTCGGCCAACGTTGTGATCGATGGGAGACTCTATGTTACTACCACACACAAACGCCAGTGATCGGCGATTGATAGTTTTCACTTAAAAGTGATACACCGTGACACATGCGTCTTTGGCAGAAATATGAAATTGCCGCAGGTCGACCATTTTCATCCCCCGTATCTTCCACACCCCCATAGCTACAGACATCTAACATCCATAGTGCACGACAACAGACACGATTCTACTACCACACATAAACACCAATGCTCTATGCTATGTAGTCGTGGAAGAAAAGTGAAATCTGCGGAGACACATGCCTTTCGTCGAAATACGAAAATATCCTTGGTCAGCCACTTACAACCACCATATCTCCCACACAACCACAGTTTCTGATATTCGGCCGCTGTTGTGATCGAAAGGTGACTCTGTGTTACTACCACACACAAACGCCAGAGATCTATGATCGATAGTTTTCACTGAAAAGTGATACACCATGACACTTTTGTCTTTGGCAGAAATATGAAATTGCCACAGGACGACCACTTTCAACCCCCATATCTCCCACACCCCCATACCTACCGACATCTAACAACCATAGTGCACTACATGAGATACGATTCTACTACCAAACACAAACACCAATGCTCTATGCTATGTAGTTGTGGCAGAAAAGTGACATATGCGGAGACAGTCGAAATACGAAAATATCCTTGGTCGGCCACTTACAACCACCATATCTACCACAGTACCACAGTTTCTGAAATTCGGTCGCTGTTGTGATCGAAAGGTGACTCTGTGCTACTACTACACACAAACGCCAGTTATCTGTGATCTATAGTTTTCGCTGAAAAGTGATACACCATGACACTTTTGTCTTTGTCAGAAGTATGAAACTGCAACAGGTCGACCACTTTCAACCCCCATTTCTCCCACACCCCCATAGCTACCAACATCTAACAGCCATAGTGCACTACATGAGATACGATTCTACTACCAAACACAAACACCAATACTCTATGCTATGTAGTTGTGGCAGAAAAGTGACATATGCGGAGACAGTCGAAATACGAAAATATCCTTGGTCGGCCACTTACAGCCACCATATCTACCACAGTACCACAGTTTCTGAAATTCGGCCGCTGTTGTGATCGAAAGGTGACTCTGTGCTACTACTACACACAAACGCCAGTTATCTGTGATCTGTAGTTTTCGCTGAAAAGTGATACACCATGACACTTTTGTCTTTGGCAGAAGTATGAAATTGCCACAGGTCGACCACTTTCAACCCCCATTTCTCTCACACCCCCATAGCTACCGACATCTATCAACCATAGTGTACGACAGGAAAGACGATTCTACTACCACACAAAAACACCAAAGGTCTATGTTATGAAGTTGTGGCAGGAAAGAGAAGTATACGGAAATACGAATTTTTGGTCGAAATATGAAAACGCCCTGCACTGACCAACTTTAATCATTATATCTCCCACATCCCCACAGCTTTCGGCATTCGGCCAACGTTGTGCACGACAGGAAACTCCATGCTACTTCCACCCACAAACATCAGTGATCTGTGCTAGGTAGTGGTGGCTGAAAAGTGAAATATAGGAAAAAACACGTCTATTTTTATATATATATAAAATTTAACAAAGAATTTTTTGTAAGAATGTTTTTGCATTAATTATGTATTCTGTGGCTGCAAACTGCTGACTAAATATCATCAGAATCAAAATATTCGATAAGGTTCTCTCCAACTCGAAAGTTTCACGAGTGGTATTTTTAAAAAATAGATCTTAATTCAATGGAACTGCTTCAGTAATTTTCAGTGATTTAGTATCTGATTCAAATGTATTGCGAACAGTATGTTACGCAGGATGCAAATTCTGGCCGCACTTCCAAGCACGTCGATCATCATCTCCAACCCGTGCTAAAATTTCAAGTATGTTCTACCACTCGTCATGCCCTTGATAACCCGTAATTAAATATGTTATTTACTGCTGTTTCATGGGCGAAGCAGATAAAGTTTTAGAGGGAATGTTCCACCACCAGCGACGACATATGGTTTTGTTTCAGTGATGCCGGCTGTTTCGTTTTGAATTTTTTTACCGACACATGAATTATAAAAAATAGCACCATCACTATTCCTGCCGTATGAGTCAATGTCAATTGAAATAAATTTTGCAATAAGCATTAAATAATGAATGGTTTCCTTTTTAACTACAATACAAAAATTCGGCATTAATTGGGCATTTAATATTGATGCGCTTGCCGCTAATAGCGCCTAAACAGTTTTGGAAGTGCCTCATTTTCTTGAACCTTGCAGCAAGATTTTTAGGCGTTTCTGCAATAGGAGGTGACAATGCAGGTTTTTCTATCGCAAACTTCTAGCGCAATTACACAATCGGTAGTGTATCCCAATCTACTGTTGAAACCCATATTTCTAAAAGAATTTTCTTAATTAAAATATTAAACAATTGAAAAATGTCGTTAATTTTTAATAGCAAATATCTTTTTTTCAGGAAATGAAGCTAAGGATCTTTGGGACATACAACTACGATGTTTCTGCAAAGCAACAAATAGACGTTGTGGCGTAACAAAAAGGGCATGGCTTTTAAAAAGAGATGCTTTGTGAAATATGAAAACAAATATCATTTCATACACCTTTCATAGAAAGCCAGAAGTGAGGATCAGGGCCGGATTAAGACAGCGCGGGGCCCGTAGAGCAAATGTGAAGAAAAGGCCATCGATTTTTGCGTATCGTATGAAAAATGTAAAGACGTTGTCATTAGTAATTATTATAGGACGCATAGCAGTTTAAACGAATAGGAGGCTTCTATCAATCTCACAACTGAACTAGAAGATACTCTATTAGAAGGGTTTGATACAGAAGAAATTGTACCTCTCTCGTTGAAACAAGAATAAATTAATGCGATGTTGTTGCAGGCCATGTTTCCACAGTTGCTTAATTAATTACTAGTTGAAAGAACACGCCAATGCAACTGTTTAGTTTATTTATTGCTGCGTCGTACGCGTTTCACCTCTCATCGAGGCATCATCAGCGACGAATCTGTGTTACAGTTTTTATATACAGTTTTGTCCTATTATTACATAATTATGGGCATGAGATATTTTATAGCTACAAGTTACTTACAATTTACATTTGTTACTGTGGTATGCAGCTGCGCATCTCCGTTTTTATATACAACGCATGTTTTGCCTGTATCATATTTACAATATTGTTTGTTATCATCGTTCAGTCGTCTGTTAGCGTCAGCTGGTTTGTTTATGTCTTGTCGCGTCCTTCGGTTGTCTGCTGTGGCCATTTTGTTTGTATATGTCATGTCTCGGGCCGATAGCGCGAGTTTTGAAAAGTGTGTGTATATGTGATGGTCTTGTTAGAATGTTTTATATTTTTGTGTGATGTATATATGTGTGGGGTTTTATTATACATTTTGTGTTTATTTTGTTTTGTCTGTCGAGTTTGTGTATATTAAATTGAGTAACGTTTTATTTGTGAGGTTTACTTGGTCGTTTAGTACCTGTTTGCCTTCATTTTTTGCTTTTTGTATATATAAGTTTTCCTGTATAGTGATTGTGTTGTGTCTGTGGTTATTGATAGTGAGAATTTGCATATCTGTGTTTATGTTTGTTGGTGAATGGTCATTTTCTATGAGGTGTTCGACAAATGTGGAATGGTTACTGTATTTTAGTGCTCTCATGTGTTCTTTGTATCTGATTTGGAATTGTCTTCGTGTTTGCCCTATGTATACTGCTTCACATTTTTGACAGGTGAGTTGGTAAATGCCTGAATTGTGGTATTTGTTTGTGTCTGAATGGGGTCTAATTTGTCTTTGCAGTGAGTTGTCAGTTCGCAGTGCAATGTTAATGCCTTGTTTTTTGAAATTTTTGCGATTCGGTGTGTGTATTTGTTAGAATATGTCATTGCATATCATTTCCTTTTGTTTTCATTGTACTGTGTGGTTTGTGTGTTTGTTTGAACTGTGTGTGTTGTAGATTTGTTTTTCTGGTGGGATCTATGTGGTTGCAGTTTGGATGTGTGGTTTATTATTTGTGCTTTTTTCATTTGGTTAATTATTTTTCTGTTTATTGTGTCAACTGTGTGTGGTTCATATCCATTTTTTTGTTGCTATTTCCTTTATTGTGTTGAGTTCTATTTGGTAGTTGTTCTTTGTCTGTGGGATTCTGTTTAATCTGTTTAGTATGAAACGTATTGCAGCTTGTTTCTGATTGTGTGGGTGGTTTGATGTGGAATGTATTATCTGGTCTGTTGCTGCAGATTTTCTGTATACTTGGAATGAGTGTTTGTTTTCATGTTTTGTAATGGTGAGATCCAAAAAATTTATTTTTTCTATGTCTTCTTTTTCTATTGTGAATGTAATTTTTTTTTGTGAGTATTGTTTATGTCCTGGTGTAATTCATTTATTCTTTCATCTGATTCATTTATGAGGCATAGAATATCATCAACATACCTCCACCAATAGAGAATCTTGTATCCTTTCTGGGGGATTAGTTTTTGCAGTATTTCCATTTCTATGTTGTCTATGAATATATTAGCTAAGGTGCCTGATATTGGGGATCCCATAGGCAGTCCTTCCTGTTGTAGGTAATATTTATTATTAAAAGTGAAATAATTCTGAGATGTCAGTATTTCTATTGTGCTTTTGATTTCTTCTATACGGTTGCTGGGTAGTATTTTGTAAGTATTCAGGTTTGTGTTGATTAGTTCTATGGTTTCTTTGATTGGGGTGTTACTGTACATATTTTCAATATCAAATGATACAAGTGTTGCTGTGTTTGGGATGTGTGCAATGACATATTCTAACAAATACGCACACCGAATCGCAAACATTTTCAAAAAACAAGGCATTAACATTGCACTGCGAACTGACAACTCACTGCAAAGACAAATTAGACCCCATTCAGACACAAACAAATACCACAATTCAGGCATTTACCAACTCACCTGTCAAAAATGTGAAGCAGTATACATAGGGCAAACACGAAGACAATTCCAAATCAGATACAAAGAACACATGAGAGCACTAAAATACAGTAACCATTCCACATTTGCCGAACACCTCATAGAAAATGACCATTCACCAACAAACATAAACACAGATATGCAAATTCTCACTATCAATAACCACAGACACAACACAATCACTATACAGGAAAACTTATATATACAAAAAGCAAAAAATGAAGGCAAACAGGTACTAAACGACCAAGTAAACCTCACAAATAAAACGTTACTCAATTTAATATACACAAACTCGACAGACAAAACAAAATAAACACAAAATGTATAATAAAACCCCACACATATATACATCACACAAAAATATAAAACATTCTAACAAGACCATCACATATACACACACTTTTCAAAACTCGCGCTATCGAGACATGACATATACAAACAAAATGGCCACAGCAGACAACCGAAGGACGCGACAAGACATAAACAAACCAGCTGACGCTAACAGACGACTGAACGATGATAACAAACAATATTGTAAATATGATACAGGCAAAACATGCGTTGTATATAAAAACGGAGATGCGCAGCTGCATACCACAGTAACAAATGTAAATTGTAAGTAACTTGTAGCTATAAAATATCTCATGCCCATAATTATGTAATAATAGGACAAAACTGTATATAAAAACTGTAACACAGATTCGTCGCTGATGATGCCTCGATGAGAGGTGAAACGCGTACGACGCAGCAATAAATAAACTAAACAGTTGCATTGGCGTATTCTTTCAACTAGTAAAAAATAAATTAAGTAGGCAGAAAATGAACAAGCAGGGCCGTAGCTAACGGGGTGCATTGTGGGTTAATGCCCTTCCTTAAAATTTCAATGCCCTACCTTAAAAGATACCATCAACTAAGTTAATACGCTATTTACCTAAACTGTTTGTTCATAGTATGAAATGATGGGAAAAATTAATTTAATACTAACATAGTGACATGTAAACAATTTCGAATCAACTACAGTTCGTCACTATCATATATAGGCCTACCAATTCTTTATTCTGCTCACAGATTCCATTTGAAGTATACATTGTCTACGATGTTCGTTAGTATACTGTAGGCAGTTAGTGACAATTTTTTATTTATTGCTGTGAACTGAAGACCAATTTATTTTGCGATGGGTGTACGGCCTTTATTTAGCAAAAAAACGAAGAATTGAAGAGGAAATTGAGCAAGAAGGACCTCATTCCTCAAAACAGTTGGAAGCACAAAATACAATTACTCCTAGTTCTATGGAAACAGGTTTGGTGGAACATGGTGGTAATATTAGCTGCAGTATTCCCTCAATTGGAGAACCGATAAAGCAAGTTAATTTAGATGTACACCTAAAAGAAAATAACAGGACCTTTGTTGTGGTCTGGTTCAAGTGATATAAATGGTTGCAGGATTCAGTCGAGAAAGATGCTGCTTTTTGCTACTCTTGCCAGCAATTATTACCTCATGGAAGCAAACAGACTTTATACACATCCGCAGGATTCAGAAACTGGAAAAATGTCACTGATTAAAAATCTCACACATAAGCCATGGCGATGTGGCACGACAAATTCATATAATATCTACAACTACCAGTGATGAAACGTTAATACGTCGAAACGCATTTAAAAAAATAGGTCTTATATGAAGTCTATTATTGAAGTAATAGAATTTATAGTTGTTAATGAATTGGCTTTGCGTGGAAATTATATTTTGGAGGAAGAAAAGAATAAGTATTATTTCATAATTTGTTTGAATACACATGCATGAATCATTCGAATTTGAAGGAGGCTATCATTCATTTAAAACAAACTGCAACATATCGTTCCCCCGAAATTCAAAATCAAATAATTCAAGCAATGGTTCAAACAGGGCGAAGTTCCATTGTTAAAGATATTGAGGAATCTGACGTGAACTGGCTTACTCTAGTGGAAGATGGGACGAGAGATAAAAATAACCGATAAAATATTGCAATAGCAATACATTACATTATGGATAGATTCGTCAATGACTCGTTGCTGGCAGTTACAACTATTGAAAACCTTGATCCAGCCACTTTCACCGAATTAACGTTAAAAATACGCTTACGGAAAATAACTCTGACTTCTCTGGTATGCTACGCAAGTGAAGTTTCACGAGTTGCAACCAGAGCAGAAAATAAATTTGGCCAAAAAATTCCTTATGTCCAGTGCTACAACGAAGGACTGCAATCCCGCAGTGTTTTCAATCCCGCGGGATCCGTGCGGGATTTGCCACAATCCCGCGGGATTGGCGCAAACAGTTTTTTAACGCATATATTTAAAATATAGTTACTTAAAACGTTAATAAATTAAATAGTCATTAAATTAATAAATAAATTTTAATTTTAAATAATACAAATTAACAGTTAACAATATTTTAATTGGCAAAATGACATGAAAACTTTTTAGCATGTCTTAAGTAGGCCCTATATATCAAGGTTTTAAATTTTTGTTTTTTTAATCTAAACCAATTTTTAAACAAATAATAAAAATGGAAAATATTCAGTGTTAGGTCAAATTATGTGTCATACAATACATCACATAAGTTTAAAAACATGGTTTGCTTAATGGCCAAGTAACCAGAGTTTTATTTAATTCTAAATAAACGTTCCATAACACCGAGAGAACTCATTCCATTTCACAAAGTGAAGTGAAAATACTCTGTAAAGTGTAGACTTGGCTCAGAACAAGATCTCATAACTTTTTGTCACTGCACAAGCACGAGACTTGGCCTTTTTCACAAGAACTATTTTTGTGGGATTCATTATTTTTTTTTTTTTTGCTGTCGTCAGTCTTTAGACTGGTTTGATGCAATCCTCCATCCCTTCCTTCCCTTTTTAAGTTTTCTAACCTACCTGCCCTATTCAGACTTCTAACATTCCACGCTCCGACTCGTAGAATGTTTCTATCCATTCTGATGACTCCTCCCTGAGCAGTCCCCACCCGGAGATCCGATTGGGGGACTATTTTACCTCCGGAATATTTTACCCAGGAAGAAGCCATCATGATATATGTAATTTGAGAGGATTACATGTCTTCGGGATACCCTTTGGGTCTTTAATGCAGTGGTTTCCCGTTGCCTTCTGCATCCCCATGCCGTTGATCATTTCTGATTCATCCGCCTTTAGGGGCCGTTTCCAACCCCAAGGGCAAGAGGGTGCCCTGAACCGCTCCCCGCTCTTCCGCCCTCTTTTCAGAGGCCGTTGGCAAGCAGTGGGTGACTCCTTATACCGGGAATCTTTCAGTCGCCAGAGCCTCGTCCGTGCAAACAGGGTGCACCACGTGAAGGAGAGGTTGACATTTGGTTGGAAAAGACTAGTATTGTCTCTCCCAAACCCTTGCACCCCGATTCATTATTATATCTGCTGATTCCTTAATTGATCTTACAGTTGATTCAATGTTACTAAAAAAAAACTACTCACCAATCCGTAAACTGTCAAGTATTTCAGTTTGTAACGAACGCGTCTTGTGACCGCTAGTTACATTAATAAACTATATGTTTATTATTTAAAATGTGGAATATTTTAGTGGGCAGTTGGGCGCAGTGTACAAGTGTGGAGCGGCAGATCTGAGGAATGCCAGCAGGCCGGTTCCTAGAATTAGCGAGGGGAGAATAGTGTGTTCCTAATGGAGGGGAGATTTGTGCGTGCCAGGTAGACAAACAGGGTGATCGGCGAAAGTGTTCTGTTTTGCATGTGGCACGACGAACGAGGGAAAGAAGATTCGATGCCGGCGGGCCAGCACGTTCGGACGATGTGATTTCTGGACTGTCTATTCGTGAGTGGGACTGTTGCTTCTGCCTGGATCCGGACACCCGCTATTTTGTTTGAGCAGATGAGCTCAGGCAAAGGACGACATCTGAGGAACTGTGCTACACTGGTCCATAGCAGAGAAGACCGTCATCCAATGTGTGGCGGCAGACATGTACATTTGGTAATTATACATCGCCAACGAAGGACACTGTGCTAGCTAGACTTTCAAGTTCATAGCATTGCCCAGCTACGACCCTGCAGATAAGAACTCTCATAGCCCGGAGCAAATATCTCTTTCAGAAGTGAACAGTCAAAATGTTGACTTCGTTTACTGTTTAATTTTTGTGTATTTTATATAAAATACCCTGGCGCCCACAAAAGGACAACTGATTAATTTTAACTAATTTTGTTATATATGTCATGTGATTAATTGAAATAAAACCATTTGTGATTTCTCGTATAAAGTATTCACGCAAGTTCTACCTTTCATGATAATAAAATAAAATAATAAAATTAATTATAATTTTAAATCAGGTAATGAGGTCAGAACGTTACAAGTTTTACTTATGTAGCGTAGCGACGTTTTTAGAGTGTAAATTATTACTTTTTAGTAAGAAAGGAGACTTTCTCGGCGAATGATTGCAGTGGAGTCCTCATAGATTGTATCTCCGGATTTCATTTTAAAAACACGAAATTTCACACTTGAGGTAGACGGCGGAGGCAGCCGTCCAAGTATGGTGTTCCTACAACACAATTCGTCGATACACCCGTCAAAACTTCATTATAACTTCTTTTGCCTTTGGTCGAAATAGTTCAGATAACGTTTGCAACACATAAAAAATAATTATATAGTTAAAAAATCGTACTAAATACGCAACATAACTCAAATTACAGAAATGTGTACTCGAAAATGAATACGTAAAAGTGTATCTATTTACTTACGAATAACGAAGGTTGACAAAAACAAACGTTTGTTCACACGCGCCAAATGCCAACTGGAAGGGTATAGGCAAACAGTGCAATAAATCCGATAGAGACCGAGTGGGGCAGCGAGTCACGCACTGACACGCGTTTTATCCGCATTTTGCGAATTGCGGATCCGCTTAATTTTGTTCGGGATCCGCCAGACTGTCTAATGATGCGGGATCCCGCTTTGCTGGATTGCAATCCCTAGCTAACACCATCTCTTGCATTTTATAGACATCAGAACAAAGAAAAGACTTTCATTCGTCATTTTTTTTTATCAATGCATCATATTACATGAATTCTTCCACCATGCCTCATATGGTCGAAAAAGAATTGGCTGGCTCCTCGAACAGCATTGGTCAGGACACTTGGCAGTTACAAAAGTTGTAAACAATAATTATTCATCAATTTTGACGACATAAGGTGAAATTAAAAAAGAATGATTGAATGGTGATGATATCGCTAAGAGTGTTGGCATTAAAAGTCATACTCAACTTGGAGTTCCGAATGGCCATGATGGTGGGCAAAAAAATCTTTTTCATGCTTCAGCCTGCAGACGCAGCTCTACGAGCCCAAAGCGCAGGATTGAAAGCATCATAACAAACGTAAAGTGTGTAAAAAAAAAACTAAGATCAGATGAAATATATAAAATTTTGGAAGGAGCTAATTCTATGACAAGTCGTAATTATGAAAATAGAATCCAGAAGAGGCTCAGGACGAAAATCAAATCGGATGGATCATAACTTCATGATGGCCCTTCCAACAAAATATAGAAGACCAGGGTGCTCAGCGATTTAAATTTGATTCTTTTGAAATGTTGGCTCGTAATTGCTGAGTTACTAAGAAGGGGACAGGTTCCGTGAGCACATCCGTAATTATAGATCCAACAGCATCGATAAATCCGCCATTGCACGGCATGCAGCCGAAACTAATCATTCCATAAACTTCGAAAACACCATCCTTATAGTGCGCGAAGATAAATGGTGGCCATGGAGAGTCAGGGAGGCATTGGAAATTGCCAAACGCCCAAAAACATAAACGAAGACAACGGGCTAAATTACCTGAGAGCAGGTCACGTGTCACCTCCCATCTTACTGCGCCGCACCCCACCAGGTCAACGAAACACATGACGGTTCGCATATTCTAATTGGCAGGGTAGCCTGAATGCTCTAGTCGGGACACGGGCCTCGACTATATAACAACACTACACACTCACTGAAGAGGAGGAACACGTAGCAGCTCAACCTGGATTCCTTCGCTTTCTTCAAGTTGTCGCCACTTACCGGATTATGCTTGCTACTGGACTTCACTTCTTGGTTTATCTCTTTGGCACTTCGCCTGCTAATTTTTGGATATCACCTGATTGCCCCTGGACTTCGACTATCAGCTTCTGGAACTCACCTACTTGCCTTAGGACTATGCCTGCCTGCCTGCCTGCTTTCGGATTACGCCTACCTGCGTACCTACTTTCAGACTACGCCTATCTGCCTGCCTTCGGACTACGCCTGTCGGCCAACTCTGGGACTACGCCTGCCTGCCTGCCTGCTTTCAGACTATGCCTGCCTGCCTGCTTTACCCTGCCTGCTTCGGACTACGCCGGCCATCTGACTGTTCCTGCTCTACCTGCCACCCACCTACACGTGCTTACTAACAACGCCTGCTCTCGCCGCTGCTCACAAATGGACTTCCATCGATCTGCCTGTCTAGTGGGCCACACTCAGCAACAAAACAGTAACGGTAGCGCCTTAAACATTTCCGGCACAAACCCTACCATCCTTCCACTCACTGTCACTACCAGCAGCCACCTTTGCACCATAGACACATCTTCAACTACAATTGCAACCACCATGACTCCTACCACGTCATCAATTATCAGTCACACGACATCTGAAGGCATATACCCTCATATTCCACAGATGGTGTAAAAACCCTCATGGGGTACTAGCTATCTACAAACAGACAGGAACAATGCCAAACCTTATGACCAGTAAAAATGCGGCACCTCACCGTCTGCACAAACCTCCTCAACAAAAACTACATTTACCACATGTGAAGTCCTAGAATCCGCACCATCACACCCTACTACTTTTAAGACAATTCACTTATATATATTGGAAGAAATGTTCCCTGAATACACCAACAGTAAAATCTTAACCAAATTCATAAAGCGCCACATACCAATCATATCAATCCAACAACTCATTCTCGCAAAAAACGGAATCATAATCAAAATTAACAATACAGACCTCTTTAAGCTAATTAAAAACAAAATTGACCTAACTTCCATTGGCAAAATCCTACCTTAACACCCCCCCCCCTATACAACCAACCCCACCTAAGAGACCCCCAACTCTCACAGCCGTCATCCGCGTGGAAGATCCATCTATCACCGAAGAAGAAGTAGTCACAGAGCTAAACTCAAATGAAGACCTACATGTACCTCAGAATCAAAAATAATTTTGGGCCCACTTAAATGATCAGAGACCTAACATAAGATCCATCAACAATACACCACGCGATGGGGCCACGATCCTCCACCAAAAACACAGAGTGGAACCTTCAAAAATTCCCTCTCCCCAACCTACTAGATGTGCTCGCTGACCACCTCATGCAGAACTGTAGAAACCCGTCTATTTGTCCCCACTACAAAGAGAATCACTTCCTAAAAACCTGCCCTAACCTGCAGAAAACACCAACCTGCAACACGTGCAGCGAACACCACCCTACCTACTCCACCAAGTGCAAAATCAAACCTGAACTCACTGTACCCCTCCGACCCATTGACCCTCCCATACCACCCACCAACTCCATACGCCGCCCATAAACCATAGAAAATATCCTATGATTCATTATCATTACTTTGAAATATCTAAACCCCTTCTAGCGAGATCACACACTTGCACAAATATCTATCGCAGCCAGAGCAGTTTTTGGAATTCACAAAAATGTCACCTATTCCCACAACAACGCCCACTTTCAATTCCTCGCGCTGGAAACCCTCGTATAAGCCCAACACCGAAAAAACCCAAATATGCCTCTTTTTCATTGCATTTTATTTAACAACATCCTACCAACAAAAACCTTCTCCTACATACCCTCACCATGCATGATATCCAATGCCTCAAGTTAAACGAAATCTTCCTCCAACCACATCATCAAATTCGTATGTCCCCTTATCAACTCGCCAGATCCGACAACCCTTCACAATAAGCGCGCGGAGGTGTGGTCATTGGCTATAAAAATCATATCCCTACCCAAATACACCCACCCTTCAATTATCTATCTGAACATGTCAAAATCACAGCATTCTTAAAATCCCTCACTGTCACCCTCCTCACCATATACATCCAACCCCACGTTCTACTCCCAATCAATTTCATATCCTACATAGATAATCACTACAACTCATATTTCATCATTGCAGATATCGATATCCATAGTTGAACCCAACAAGAACTCCATCAAATCCTAGCAACCATGAGAGGCGACATAATTAACATCCCATCACGCACGCGCCATAAACCAAACACAATCCCAAATACAGTTATAGCCTCCCCAAATATCCTAACCCGCACCACACATCGCATCGCATGGACTAAATTTCCTGGGTGCCTTTATCCCAGAGTTTGGGGAAGTTTTTACATGAAAAATGCATCTCCTTCCATTTTAATATGGTGTCCTCATCGGTGTTGTCATTGGCGGATTAGTCTTATCCTGGCGTGTCTTTGCGGGAGCTTATAACTCACGGAGCAGTTTGTCAGGCCATCTTAAATTGTTGTTTAGATGGACTGTGTTACCCAGGTTGGCAATAAGCGGGTTGTCTGATTCTCTGCATTCCTTGTAGAATTTCGCTGCTAATTTGCGGAATCTGTCTTTGAGGCGTGGTAGTCCACTGATTTCGTGTAGGTGGACTGTTGGAGTTTCCCGCGGCATTTTGTAAGCATATCTAATGGCTCGATTTTGTATAGTTTGCAGTAGATTGAGGTGTGCGTCAGCAGCACTACCCCAAACTACTGCAGCATAATCTATTATTGGCCTTATTAATGCGATGTAGAGGCGAATCCCAAGATGCGATGGCAGTGATGATGAGGGGTTCAGAATGGGGTATAAAACTGTCATTCTACCCATAGCCTTGTTGCGGAGGTTCCTGACGTGTGTTTTCCACGTCAGTCTCCTGTCCATAGTGACGCCTAAGTATTTGGCAGTAGGAGTCCACTCGATGTTTTCTCCGAACAGGTTGAGGGGTTGCAGGTGAGGAATGGTCCTTCTGCTGACTATGAGAGCTTGGCTCTTTGTGGCATTGAATGCTAGTCGCCATTTGGTCGCCCAGTGTTCTATGTTGTTGCACGCCCGCTGAAGCTTGGTCCTCACATGCGTGGCCCTGATGCTTCTGGTGAAGACAGCAGTGTCGTCAGCGTATTGGGCAGAATCGACTTGTTCTGTCCTCGGGAGGTCCGAGGTATAGATGTTGTATAAGACAGGGCCCAGCACTGATCCCTGTGGCACCCTAGCTCTGATGGTCTTCACGGAGGAGACTGTGTCGTCTAGTATCACACGGAAGGTCCTATCAGAGAGGTAGCTCTTGAGGAGTCTCACGTGTGTCATGGGTATCCCTTGTACCAACAGCTTGTATAGAAGGCCAGCGTGCCAGACTGAATCAAAGGCACGTGACACGTCAAAGAGCGACGCACCAAAATACTCCCTTTTGTCCATGGCTCCCATGGCAGATTCCTCCACTCTAAGAAGTTGTTGCGGTGCTGAGTGGTTCCTTCTAAAGCCAAATTGTTCGTCGGGCAGGATTTGTTCATTTTCCAATACCCTACGAAACCTTTTGAGGTAAAGTCTCTCAAAGATCTTGGAAATTGTGGGCAGTAGGCTAATAGGTCTGTAGGATCTGGGAGACCTCTTGTCCTTGCCTGATTTAGAGACCGGCACTATCTCAGTGTGTTTCCAAACTTGTGGGAATTGGCCTCTCGCCATGATTTCGTTGAAGGCCACTGTGATGAAAGTTACAGCAGCAGGAGGCATGTGTCTCAGTATGGCACCCCCGATCCCATCGTGCCCAGCCGCTTTCTTAACATTGACGTGTGAGAGTGCTGTTAGCACTTCTTCTTCCATGATTTCGTCTATTGCGTCGTCTGCCTGCTGTTCGGCTACTAGGAATCGCTGCAGTCGGTCTTCTACAAATTGTATATGTACAGCATCTTGGGGTGCTTCGATGGGCCGGAAGGTGGCTTCGAAAACACCTGCCAGTGCATCTGCTTTAGCCACAGGCTCACAGACTACTTAATTCCCTATCATTAGAGGCGGAATCCTGTCCTTTCTGCGCATTAGCCCCTTGGTTGCCTTTCACGCAGAACCGTCTTCTGTATTGAGGGACGCAACCCTGGCGGACCATTCACGTATACGGTGTTGCTCGAGGGCTGCTTTTATTTCTCGCCGCATCCTGTTTATAGTTCTTTTCGCTGCGGGGTCCCTTGTGACCTGCCACTCCCTTGTAGCTCTGTTCTTAAGAGTGATTGCCTCCTTGATGTCAGGTGGAAGTTTGTTTAGAGCAGGCTGGCGGCTTTCTGGAAGCAGGTGTAGCTGCTTCAACAGTCTCGTTAATCCACGTGGCTAGGTTGGCCATGGCGACATCCGGTCCTGAAGTTGTCGGCGTCAGTGCCTCTTGGACACGTCTGGTAAGTTGTTCCTTGAACATGTCCCAGTCAGTGCGTCTCAGGTTGTGGTGTCGTCGCTCTCCACGTGCCAAGATGTCTGTGGCCAGGTAGAATATGACAGGGACATGGTCAGAAGACAACGCAGTTTTGGTTGTTACACCAATATTGTGGTGGAGTTTGAAGTGAACTACACTTAATGGTTCCTTGAGGTTTATTACTATGTACACAAAACACTGGTAAACAATAACAAATGTGGTACAGTTAGCGGATGACCGTCGAGAAATTTAGCCTGGTCCTGATCCGGGGTAGAGAGAGACGGCTTCTACTTCTCGCGAACTTCCGGTGGTCTTCTGTAGTTGAAGCTGGTTCCGCGGTCAGGCCGGAACTGGCGGTGGAGCGGCCGGCTACGCTTATATAAGCGGCCTGGCGCAGGAATTCCGTTGTGTGGTAGTACGGCGACCTCTGTAAGAAATAGTCCCACTTAGCTTCTAGATGATTCTATTTGTTTTCCTGGTTTGTTTTGATGTCTCTGCGCCTGTTTGGAGTCGTATATGTATCCCGGCGTGCAGGCGCGTTGTGTGTGAGGTCTGCCTGGCAGGGGCCTTTACTGGTAGACTGAACAGAGTCCTTTTGTGATGGCTATGTCCAGCACATCTGGCAAGCCATGATTGAAGATGGTAGGTTCAGTTGGACCCCACACTGCTGCATCATGAGCTTCCCTTACGCGGAGGAGCCGACGTCCACTGGTGTTCGTAGCTCTGGAATTCCATGCCGTGTGCTTGGCGTTGAAATCCCCTGCCATAAAGATGTTTCCTTGCAGCCGAAGGAGCGCAGCTACTTCATCCTCCACTAAGAGTCCCCTGGGAGGCCTGTAGATGGCAATGAGTACCAGTTTGCCACGAGAGGTCTCGATAGCAACTCCCGTTGCTTCAATAGCTCTGGTAGGACTATCGGGTAGTGTCTGATCGTGTTCCTTATGTAGACTGCTGTGCCACCCCCTGCAGTCAGGCGGTCATTCCTGTAGCATGAATAATTTGGTACAACTGCCTTAATGCCAGGCTTTAGGTGGGTTTCATTGACTAAGCAGGCGTCAATGCCCTCCTCTCTTAGAAAGTCTCTAAATTCTCCCAACTGCCGCCACAGGCCGTTGGCATTCCACGAGCAGATTGAAATGTCTTCAATTCTGGCCATCGTGCAAGTTTGTTGTATCCTTGTGGACAGCCTCAAGCGCTGACTGAACTGCAGCAGAAATTTGCCGCGGAATGTCTTGGATCATGGTGATGACAGCTTGCAGTAATGATTGCACCATACTAAGCATTGAATCGTCATTGTGACTTTCTGTGTTCTGCGGGTGGTTTTTAGATGCGACCTTGCTTGTTTGGTCCGGTGGTCGTTTTCCACGCCAATCAGTTTTCCTCCTGTCGTTTACAGGAGGTGCGTTCCCAGGCGGGAGGTTACATGAGTTGTTTGTATCATTCTGTGTGTCTCCTGCAGGCGGATTGATGGCTATTTCCGCATAGGTGACACTCGTTGAGTCCTTAGTAGGTTGGCTGGCATTTGATACTTTATCTTGTTTCATCTTCTGCCTCTGTTGTTTCCTAATGGCAGCGAGGTACAAGGAGTTATTGGCTTTTTGCCTTGCCTCAAAACTACCGAAAGCAGAACATTTCCTGTAACTTGCTACGTGCTGCCCGCCACAGTTCACGCACTTAGGTGGAGTATCACCTTTCTTAATACGGCAGTCTTTTGAGGAGTGTTCCCCAGCACACTTCACACACTTGGCAGGTATTGAGCAGTGCCTGGCGACATGCCCTACTCCCTGGCAATTAAAACATTGGGGAGGGCCCCTCTTGCTACGCAGCTTTTCAACTGTAACTCTGAGGGCACAGAGTGCAGTCATTTTGAAAATACCCCTGTTTTCCACGGAGTCGGTGAGTACAACCAGGACCAGTGGGACCTCTTGGTTGGTCTTGGGGGAACGGAGCCTCACCACGGTTCTTGCGGCATAGCCTTGTTCTGCTAGTTCCTCTTTAACTTCTTCTGGTGAGATGCTAAAGGGCATCCCCCTGATGACAACTTTTAGAAACTTTTCCTCCGCTGAGGGAAAGGTGTAGAAGGAAATCTGGTTGAAGGATGCGAATCCTGTGACCGCATTATGTTCAGCTGCTGTCTTTGTCTGGATCTTGAACAGGTCTTTACATGCTGTTTTAACTGTGAACCCACCACCACATAGGGTCTTCAATTGCTGGTACAGTTTCATATAGCTGTCCTTATAATTCAGTATCAGTGGTGGAGGCCTGTATGTTTTGACGCTACTGCTTTCTGGTTGTTCCTCTGTTTGAAGAGAGGCAAATTGGTTGCAGGTTGGAACTGCGGGGGCAGTAGTGCTCAGTCTTGCTGCGGGAGCAGTGCGTCGCGGTTCAACAAAGCCATCCGCATCCACTACTCTTTTCGTTCGTGCAGTCCTCATGTAGATGTTCTTCATAGCCTTGCAGGAAGTGGAAGTGGCTCTCTTCTTTCTCCGCCCCTCTTTGTCGTTTGTCACTGCCGTTCTTTTCCTTGATGTGGTAGACTGGTCCTGCTCTGCGGCCATGTCTGCGTCCTCATCTGAAGAAGTATCGCTATACCAGTCCATATTAGATTCAGCGATAGTATTCGCATTGATTGTAGGTCCAGTCCTTGAGTATCTTGTGGAGCCGATGCGTGGTCCAAGTCCGTAAGCCGGGTCGTCAACGGGGCCGCTGCTGCCGCCGGCAAAGCCGGGTACCCTGGGGCACTCGACCCGCCTGGCACGGCAGTGCGGCGAGAACTTTCCTTGTTGCTCATCTTCGCTCGACGGATGTCAACACGGAACTCCAACTCAGAATGGAGGAATTTGTGCAGCCTTGAGGGCAAAGGCTTCAAAAACAGGGGGGAATGATTGTTACAGCCAGTTTTAATAATTAATTATATAAGTAAAAGGAACAGAATATGTGTGGAATAGCGAGTTGTAATCGGCGCACAGCTGAGCCATGTTGTGCAAGCAAATCGCAAACAGTGAGAGTGCTGACTTGGTGGGTCAGCAAAGCTGTGGCCTCATTGCCGAAGGTAAGCCGACGTGCTCCCTTGAGGAGCATATGGAAGGTACGAGAATGACGATAGCAGCATTACGTAGGGGCTTGCGTAGGCCAGGACGATGGCCGCGTAAGGAGGACAAGTTTATGAATTTGGAAGTATATGAGCGGAGGTGAAGTAGGCCTCGGGGTTCAGTTCGATCAGTTCGAGCTACGCCGTAATGATGTGTATCTAGCCGCCACTGACAAATCATCGACGAAGCCTCGCCCTCGCTAGGATCGCCAACTCTAATGTAAGTCTTGGTCTACCATCATATTATGAGTGTACGGATCTTTGCCTCTGGCAGCTAGTAAATGCTGTATCTATCTAGAAGAATAAAGTAGCTGTCTTGCCACTAACATTGGAAATCAAAGCCCGTAGTTCCAGCGTACTAGACGATAAGAAGAGCTGGATATACGTGCATTGAAGTCCGACTTGTCATTGTAATTAAGTGCCTATGCTAACGCCCACAGACCGCTAAGGTTATCCTGCAGCCCAAATAGTGGTCTTTAACATTCATGTTCTCGATCCCATTGGCAGCGACCACCTCCCAATCATGCTCTCCATCCAATACAATGCCCCTAAGACCCCACGCCTACCCAGTCCTACACCCCAGAACTACCGCAATACCAACTTGAATAACTACAGAAAATTCATCGATGACCAAATAGACACAGACAAACCAAATAACACCGACGCTGACAGCCTACTTAAATCCACCAAATACCTTCAAAACATCATTATAGACGCTACTGACGCCTATTACCCTTCACAAACCATCACTAGCAAGACGAACACTCCAACTCCTTCATCTCTCACGTCGCCTCTTCCGCACTTATCAACGCACCCACGATCCATCCTCCACCGTCAGCTCCAACGAACAATCCGTAACTATATAACCGCCCACAAACGACGCACTTGGAGGGACACCTGCAACCACCTAAATAAAAAGTATATACAGAATTCCTCACAATACTGGTTCACCTTCCGACGCATAACTGGTCTCAAACCCGCCACCACCAACCCCCTCCTCCATAATAACCTTCCTGTACCCGATAACACCCAAAAACCAAATCTCTTCACAGACCAACTCCAAACCATCAATACCACACCAAATGACCCCCGATTTGACTACGCTGACTCCACCATAATCGAACAGCGTGCCGACCCCTCATTACTACCGCTCAAACCCGATTTCAACTACATCCAAACCGTCAGCCACACTGGGCCTAACACCCCCATCACTACTAATGATATCCTATCTGTCCTTCACACCAAGAAAAATACAGCTCCTGACCCTGACTCCATCACATACAGACACATCAAAGAAGCACCCAGCTCCTTCCATCAACTCCTAGCCCACCTGTATACAAATACCCTACACTTCGGCATCTACCCTCCTAAACGGAAATCTTCAAAAATCCTCATGTTTCCCAAACTGAATAAGCCATAATCAGATCCCAACTCATACCAGCCCATCCTCATCTCCGTCTTTAGCAAAATATTTGAAACCATAAAAGAATCCAACACATATCTTAATACTCACTCCTATCCCCAGGCCATTGAGGCTTCCGCCCAAAACTATCCACCCAAGATTAGCTCCTGAAACTAGTATACATCCTGACCACCCACATCAACACCCACCGATCCGCAATTCTCTTCCTGTGAGACATGAAAAAAGCTTTCGACCGAGAATAGCACGCCGGACTCATTATTAAAATGCAAACCTTCGCCTTACCAATCATCTACATTCGTACAATAGCCTCCTTCCTCACACACCGTACCTCGTTTGTAGCCATAAATAACTTTTTCTCCCGAATCTTTTCCCCTACCGCAGGTGTTCCCCCAAGGATACGTACTCTCGTCACTCCTATACTTCTTATACGTTTCTGACATACCTATACCCACACTACCTACATACATCTTCAAATACGCCAATGACACTGCTTACCTAGCAATGTATAAATCACTACAACAATCGCAAAAATCCATACAGACAGAACTGGAAAAATTTGTAAAATGGTGCAACCGCTGGAGGTGAATCATAAATACTAACAAAATCCATGCCATGATTTTCGGAAAGACAATCAGAAGAAACCGCCTCGCTGACTTCAAAATTATCATTTACAATCATCCCATCCAGCAACAACCCACTGTTAAATACCTAGGCATCACCCTCGACCAACATCTAACCTAGACACCCTCCCCCCCTAAAAACAATCACCTCCAAAGCAAATATCCGACTCAACCTTCTTAAACTACACCTGGGGACTCCGCAGCAACGTTATCAACAACACCTACAAAGCCTTCCTCCGCCCCATCTTCACCTATGGTCACCTCTCTTGGTTATCCGCTCCCAACCGCTTCTACAATAGACCTTAAATTATAGAACGGCACAAACTCCGAATCACCTACCGTATCCGACTGCCATCACCGACCCACCTATTTTATACCTGAATAAAATTTCCGAACTTAGAATCCGTTTGCATAAAATACGAAATTAATAGTTTCCATAATAACAATCCTATAACTCCAAACCTAATCACCGAACCCCATCACCTCCCCACTTTCTACAAACAAGTACCACCTACACTCCACCTCCTTAACATATTTATCCTAACCCAACACATAGACCAACCACCACCAATACCCAACCAAGAGAAGCGATCCAAGTTTATACCCTACCCTTTAACCGATTATCTCAAAACCATCATCTGTAAACCTGCTTGAAATATTGTAAAAAACTAAAAATAACAGCATTCTGATTATGTAAAAAACTTTTAAAAATCCAAGGTTATAATTTAACTGTAGGTACCTATATTTTACAATTATAACCGAAACAAGATGTTCAAACTGTTCATACAAAATATTTTATACAAGTAAGGCATGCGGATAAATATAGTATACATGTGAAATGTATATTTGTCTCAGAACATGAGTCTACATGCCTTAAAGCTAACAAATATAATGCCTGAAACATTGTATAAATATAGAAAGCAATCCCAAAGCAAGCTATATATAAAAAGAAGATTGAACATTCGACCAAGACACGATCATCGTTATATAACATTGTAACATTTATATTTATGTTTTCATCAATTGTAAAATATGTATCTTTAGGCTGAAGAGCACAGTTTGTGTGCTGCTACCCAAACTTCCACCACCAGGGAAAAAAATTAAACGATAATAAATATATGTATGAGTGAAGAAGCAGTTCTGCTCTGGAAGAAGACCACAGAAGGTTGGTTGAAACATCGGCTACACGAAACATGACGCGGCGTCATTCGGACAGCCAAAAATTAACTGAGTACTGGCCGCGGAAGCCTACGATTACACTGAATAAATGATTTTCTTTCTCTTATCTATCTATCACCCCTCCCGACTATTAAGTAATACATCCCTCACTCACAATCTCAAATACGACAAAAATCAATTCACCAGATTAGATCAATTAAAATTTTAACTTCCGCCCTACCTGTACCCATTGCTGCCCTACCTTAACTTCATCTCTAGCTACGGCCCAGTGAACAAGCCATCCAAATCAACCAAGTTCCTGGTGAAGGATCTTCAAAAAACACAGGAAGTGACAAAAAAAAATTAGGAACGCTTGAAAACTTTTCAAAACGACAAAACAATGGATCTGCTCTCAGGAAGCGTATACATGAAGACAAAAGTATAGGCCAGCAACCATCTAAACAACTAGCCTATTTGAAACCCTAGATGAGACTGATGTGTTCTTCCGTAACCCAAAATCAAACAACACGTTTGCTTAATCATAGATACAACCCCCGGTACTATCAGCTTGCAGCTTGCGTACTTGCAAATTCCTGATCGGACTTGGCTGTCTCTCTTCGTTATCGCGGATCAAACCACCTGCACTGTCCAGCGGTCGCGGACCCAGTCCCGATCGTCGCTCGCGTTGTCCATCCCCTCTTTTCTTTTCCATTTCTTTCTTTGGCTCCTATCAATAATAATATAATATTTCTGTATCTAGTAAGAGTAAGTATTTAGCGGAAATGCATTAGGCAGCCACTATTTACATCGACAGTAAAGGCAAAACATAAATTTGTTTGTGAAGTGTAGCTAAAATTAGTAACATTGCTTCCTCCCACAAAAGTAGAAACCAATGTGTTGGCTCCAGTCATGTCGTATAATTGACTCATTGTATAATATAGAATTATTCACTCACCCAAATTATCAAAGGAATGCGCATGGAAAAATGTAGTTCTGCTGCTACACTATCAAATATATGTAATGTATCTAAAGTTGCATCGTTTTTGGTGGATAAATATGTTTGGGCACTGACAAGGTGATTCGAGTAGGACATTCAAAAGCACATCTCTTGTGTTATTTGGAAAGCTTATATGGGATCTCTTGCTAATAGTTTCATATATCATTTGACTCTCTATTGGGAATTACTACTACTATCACAACGTGAGGAGCCATATAGTATTCTTATTTTCAAATTGCGAGTACTTTTCATGTGTTTTAGTGTGTCATCTTACCCCTTCATGTTTATACGTAAGCTGGATGATACTCCTTATACGAGTATTGTTCATAACCTGCTGCCTCACTTTAATTGTGTCTGCTGGATGTCCTATTACGATGCCGCATATTCCTGAAACCAAGCCAAACAATTAACATTAGACATTGTAATGATGTTCATAACGAGGTGTATTTAGTACATCCGAAAGATGACGCTTAGCAAAGTTTTACATTAGATAAATTCGTAAACACAACATTAATACCGTTTACCGGTGTTGAGAGTCGTACTTAATATTTACTTTTATTAAATAGTAATAACTCCATTCGTCTCCAAAATAGAACAGTATCAAAATTAGGCATGCCGAAACTGCAGCAATTTTTTATAATTCATCCTCTAACCGTTGAACTGTTTTTGGGTAGTGTAGAAACGTGTGTATTAATAATAAATTAATTGATTTCTTTTTCCGAGCGATGGACGGCACAAGCTTAGTTCACACAAGCGAAAAATTGTTATTCGAAACAACTACGACCAGTATTAAAGTGAGAAATACTAAATTCAATACTAAAATGTTGATAAAAAAGCTAGTTCCTGTAATTTTGTGTCAGACTTTTTCTGATAGTGCTTCTTAAGGACCACGCGACATCGGCCTCTGTTTATACAGGCGGCCAGTATGAATAATGAGGGAACCAGATTTGCGAGGTCAGGATCATTTAACCTACAAAATTAATGTTCATGTTTCCATCTGTCTGCGAAGCTTCAAGTACGAAAATTGTATTTTTGTTTATGAAATGTATAGTTTGTGGAGTAGAGATTGGAGACCGT
The DNA here is from genome assembly GCA_031002005.1 of Vandiemenella viatica. NCBI lineage: Eukaryota > Metazoa > Arthropoda > Insecta > Orthoptera > Morabidae > Vandiemenella > Vandiemenella viatica. The sequence continues at coordinate 62,391,326 of JARYHS010013630.1, forward strand.
CCGAATCGAGGTGGAGACCTGATCCCGTTGAAGTTCCCAGATGACATTTTTTACTGTAAATAAAATAGATGCGGCGTCCACGCAGGGTCAACATCGTGCAACGCAGCCACTTACAACACAAAAAGTTTACATGTGTTGCAGTAAGATACGTTTTGTTGAATTAAGTTGGTCTTGTTGTTTGTAGCACAAATCCGTTTTTAGAGGTAAAAAGGATAATATGCAACATAGTGAAATAGTTACTGTCATCATGTTTTGAGAATGAACGTAAAAGTATTGAGTTGAGACTTGTATGTTGACACAGATAGTTGCGAGCAAGAGGTGCAATTGGAATGCAAAGAATTGTTTAAATATAATCCACGATTATAGAGAGTCTCTTTGGAGTCTAGAGAATAGAGCTTATATCAATGCATGGAGACTAAATATGATGCGTTGTGCAGCTGTGAGGAACCCATTTCAGGAGGGTGCAACAAAAACAATTCGAAACCTGGTATCCCGTTTTACAGAGAACGAAAAACAGCCAGAAAACTCATTTGTATTTGTGTAGATATCATTTTCCTGCAATTGGTACCTTATATTTTTTTTTATTAACGGTGCAATTTTTTAAAGCTAGAATTCCATTTCTAAGCTACAGATACATAAAACGTTTTTTAAAGCAGCCATCTGCTCAATTTCCCCTTTCCTTAAATCTGACAACAATTTCTTTTTACTAAATTCGTCTCTTTTTAAAACAAAACTTATTAGCCTTTCGTTTTTGCGAATCTTCATCTAAAGCTTGGTGGCAGCCTATAACTGGTCTTCCTCCATGTTGTCACAATTTAGTTGAACTTTGTAGCAACACTGCTGCAATGTAGACAGAACGTTGCTTTCAGGTTACAGTGTAGTGGCGGCCCTGCACGTGACGCCGCTTCGAGTCCGGCCTTGAGCAAGGATGGTTTTAAGTCTGTGTTCGCCGACCCCGGCAGCGTAGGGGTAGCGTGCTTGATTCTTGTTGCAGGGGTCGCCGATTCGAGTCGGGCCTAGGGCATGGGTGGTTTTAATTAAGTGTTGTGTTCGTCTTGTGTCGTCCTTACACATTGGAGAAAATAACCATACTTATAAGAAATCTGTACATTGTAAGAGAAACAAACACATTGAGCTGGCTGAATGGCTAACACGGCCGAATGCCATTAAAAAAAAAAAAAATGTGTTCTGCCCATCTTGTGTTGTAGAGCACATTTATATGCTACGGAAAATCAACAACTTAGTAATAATCAAAATATTCACAGTTGTTGCTGCTGAAAGGCCATAATATAAAGCACCATTTTTTTAAATTAATAATGTTCTGCTGGTTGAATCATTTTGTTTACTACTACTTTAGTAACAAAGCTTGTAGCTACAGGAGTGGCTGAATGTTGCCCCAGTGCGAACACACGTTTTCCCACGTGTGAACAATTAGATAAACAGAAGCAGACACACGAAGAAGGATTAGCAAACCGCAAGTCATAAAATCTTTACACACAGTTATTTCAATCCAACAGAAAGAAAGGAGCTGTACAGATATACAAACTACAGACAGAAAATCTAGAAGATTCGGAGATAGCAGACAGTTAACGATAAAAATATTTTTTTTGCTGTCAGCAGTATTTCGACTGGCTTGATGCAATCCTCCATCTCTTCCTATCCTGTGCCAACCTCTTCATCTCCACATACCCCTTACAACCCACGTCCTCAATTATCTGCTAGATATATTCCAATCTCTGTCTTCCTCTGTAGTTCTTACCTTCGACTGTTCTCTCCACCAACAAATTAACCAATCCAGCATGTCTCAAAATATGACCTACCAGCCTGTCTCTTCTTTCTGGAAGCTTCTTTCACAAACTTCTTTCCTCGCCCATAATTTCCCAATCTCGTTCATTTCTTACTTTGTCTCTCCACTTAATTTTCTTCTGTAGCACCACATTTCAAATGCTTCAATATTCTTTCTGGTATTCTATTTCTCACTACCATAAAGTGCTATATTCCACACATAGAGTTTTAAAAAGTTCTTTCTAATTCCTAGATAAATATGTGAAACTAAAAGATTTCTCGTTTTCATGAAGGCTCTTTTTGCTAGTGCTATTCTGATTTTAATGTCATTCCTGCTTCGGCCATCGGTTGTAATTTTGCTTCCCAAGTAACAGTAACGAAATGGCGGAATGGTGGGGATACGCTCTTCAACATTAGATTATCCTTAACGGGAGTTGCAATTCCGTGATGAATAAAGGATGTTGGGGACCGAAACGATGGATCCTGTTCAGATCTAGGCACGCGAGCTGATTTATGATTATTTCCACGTTTTACACAATTCACGGGTTTTGCTTCAAATCACTTTCTGCCTATTTTCTGCATGAGGAAATAAACTTCGATGATATGCTAACCTCGCGAAATACCATAAATCGGTGAAAGCGGAGTTTTTAAAACGAAGCAAACGAAATGTATATCATCTCGTTATTTCAGCCACAAAATTTACAAGCCACTCATGCAAAAAATTGAGGGTATGGTAGAAATTTATAGTGTAGCCATTATTACTCCACATTTCGTGGTCATTTTCTAAATGAACTAATCATTGTAATTTAGAATGTTACATAACGAAACTAATAAGAAATTTAAGCTTTTAAACAAAAAGGGCGGACAATCCAAATTATAATACCTGGCATAAAAGAAACACTCAGCACATAACGTTCGCGAAGAGAATTAATTTTATAGAACTGTACCAACATAAACTGATATAATCTGTATATATAATTACTAGAGATCGGATTATATGCAACATAAAAAGCTTGAAATATACATGCAAATATGCACGAAAAAAGCTTAAAATATGGATGAAAAGTGTCAAATTATGCAATAATAAACAGTTCAGTCACATTAATGTGACCACCACCTACTTTCGACGTCAACGTGAAATAACCAATCACAAAAGGCATGTGGCAGCACATTACAGTGGAGTATATATAAAGGATGTCCTAGGTCATCGGAACGCATTTCAATCGTTGGCGTAATTCAGAAACGTAGCGATTTATTCGACGTCCAAAAGGCCATGATTATTGGCTTTGGGGCCAAGGGTGGAAGCATTTCGGAAACGGTTAATTTTGTGAACTGTTCACGTGCCGCCGTAGTGAAAGTATACCGTGCATGGTAAATTGGCACTATTCAAAATCAGCGGCGTGGAACATGTGGTGTGCGACGGGCTATAGATGACAGAGGCAAACGAAGTCTACGGAGATGCGTTCGGGCAAATAGACGTGCAACTGTTGAGCAACTGACCGGCCAGATGAACCAAGGGGCTACCAAGAGTGTATCGTCAACAACGGTTCAGCGAACGTTGCTGCGCATGGGCCTCCGCAGCAGACGCCTGGTTAATGTACCTATGCTGACTGCTGTTCATCGGTGACGAAGACTGGAATTTGCACGCCAATACCGCAACTGGACGTCCACAGAGTGGCGATAGGTGGCTTTTCCCGATGAATCACGTTTTATGCTCCATCGGACAGATGGACGTTGGCGCATACGTCGTGAAACGTCTGAAAGCAAACACCCTGCAACAATTGCCGAAAGGATCCAGGGTGGTGGAGGGAGCATTACGGTTTGGGGAATGTTTTCCTGGCATTCACTGGGTGAACTCATCATTGTGAAAGGCACGATGGATCAGCACAAGTACGTATCTGTCCTTGCGGACCATGTCCACCCCTACATGCGAATAATTTTTCCTCAGAATGATGGTATCTACCAGCAGGACAATGCGAGGTGTCATACAGCTCGCAGTGTATGTCGTGGTTCTATGAGCACCAGGATGAGTTTACCTTACTCCCCTGGCCAGCAAACTCACCGGATTTAAACCCAATCGAGAATCTGTGGGACCACCTCGATCGGGTTGTTCGCGCCATGGATCCTCAACCGCGTAATCTAGCGCAGCTGGCCACGGCACTGGAGTCGGCATGGCTCAACATCCCAGGGAACACCTTCAGAAACCTAATTGACTCTCTTCCTCCACGCCTCGCAGCGGTACGCTCTACCAAAGGTGGTTATTCTGGTTTTTGAGAGGTGGTCACATTAATGTGACTGGATTGTATAGCTCAAAAGCCCATAAAAAATGACGGGTTTAACGGAGTGTTATGGTAATTTATTTCTCTGAAGTTGCTTAATTAAATAGAATCGTTATAAAATAAAGCTCACTGTAATTTATTGTCCCTTGTGCTCTAGCAAAAAGCTCCAGTCGTCAACTTGGTCCAGGTTGTATTTCAGCTTAACCACAATCTCCAATAATATTGCTGCTAGAAAAACAACGTTTCAATCACGTGCGAATTAATACATTCCCCGTATTGCATGTCAGTGTCATCATGCATCGTGATATAAACTTGATCCCAAATCTACACATGTTCTTACACTTTTCTTTCTTAATACCTGTGATGAAGATCGATACTTTAACGGTTGAGACAGCTTACAACGGCTGAAACAATGACCCCACTTAAAACCAAGGATGCTAAAAATAAATCTTAACAACTTACGCTATGCCACGTAATATTTAATTGTGGTTTAGGCCAAATATATAGCGATCAATTTGGACCATTAAAAACAAGTAATGATTTCAGTAAAAAAAGTTATAATTAATACGGCAATTTAAACGAAATACATACGTTTCGTTCTGACAATTCATGTCTTAGCAATTGTTTAGCTAAATAGAATTGTTACAAAATATAAAATTCAGTATAACTCCTCGTGCCTTGCGCTGTAGCAAAAGGTTTCCGTTTCCATCCGGGTCCAGGTTGCATTTCAACCTAACCACGTAGTACGATAAACTTGTCGCCAGAAGAACAATACTTCAATCTCACGCATATTAATATGTGAACTGTATCGCATTTTAGTGGGCATAATGCATTGCGATATAAATTTGATCAAAAATCTTCAAGGGTTTTTACACATTTCTTTTTATTTTCCATGATTCAGACCGATATTAAAACGTTTGAATGGCTGACACAGTTGCTGAAATAATGGGCTCAGTAATATTACACAGTGAAAGCAAAGGCAATTAAAATAAATCTTATAAACTTACATTACGCCTTGTAATATTTGTTTTAAGTGTAGTGTAAGATGCGCAGGTCGCAATCAGCATGAAACTATTTCCATTCAAACGAATTAATTATTTCAATTAAAGGACACAGTTTAAATTATTTTGAAAAAAAAAATTTAAGTTATTCATGCCCTCTGCCGTAACGTCAAATTCCAGTTGTAATTCTGATCCATGCTAAGTAACAATCTAACCAAAGCTTGCGCTACATTGATGCTCGAAATACAAAGCTTTTATCTTACGTATCTATGGACAAATAATGTAGGGAATACTTCTATATATCAAAAGAATATTATGTAAATATAAGGATCTAATGATTGATATGTCGATTTTAACGCAAAACATACTTTTATTTCAGTGTTCCGCCAGTTAATTTATTCGTGGATCCTTGGAAATGTTATTAAATAAGGAGCATTACCAATAATAACGGCGTAAAGCGTGACGTCATTGCGCGACGTCACAAAGTTACGTCATGCCGTGACAGATGACGTCATAGCTGACTCAGTTTCTTATTATAATACTAGATTATATCATATAAAAATAGTAATTCTTAGATTTTTTTATTTAAAAATCAGCATGCAATTCGTAAGAAATTGAATAACTTATTTATAAATTCGATAATTAACAATTATTTAACTTTTTTGTTGCTTTTATAAATGTAAACAATCGGGCACTGTTCCAAATGTTCAATAGTAACATTGTTTCTTCGATCTCTATGTTTTTATAAGTGGAAATTGACCGTTCTACATTCACTGATGTAACTGGGCAGTATTTATATTTGGGTGCTGTGTTAACAGTCATTGTTTATGGAAAAAGTTCACCTGTCCCATTAATAAAACTATCAATTTGACACAAAGGTTCTAAACCTAATTGGCAATTTGGGTTATTGCTCAAAATATTTTCAAACTTTATTTTAAGTTTACACAGTAATATCTCTGGTAACGCAGAGCTCATTTGGCGGATTTTCTTCATTAACCGAATTGATTCAGTTAACGCCAAACTTTGAGTTTCAAGATTTTTAATACTTGCAGGCATGTGGGGAAAATTAATTTTAATCACAGCTATGGATTTAATGCTAGAATTGTTAAATGCTTCCTCGTACTGACAAACTGTCATAGCCTCTGCACTATAAAAGTCGTTTACTACACCTTCAATGGCCTCGAAATGTTTAATACAACTTCAACTCATGGAGGAAGGAAATATGTGGACGAGAAGTGACGTTAAATCTGTGACGCCGGCTCTAAACTCTGGCGCATGCGCGGTGGCGGCAGCAGCGATATTGCGAACCAAAACAAATGCAAAGTTCACATTGTGTTTGATGATGTGATTATTTCATTTTGTAATGTGTATAAGTGTTTTATAATGCCATCTTGTGTTGCATACGGTTTCACAAATAGGCAAGAGAGTAAAGAACCTGGAATATCATTTCATAAGTAAGTTGCATTCTAATAATTGTTGTTGAAGTGGGCAGCAGGAATTGCAAACTTTGGAGCCTGTCTATAAATATTTAGTCATAGCACTCAATGGGATGACTTTGTTCTCAAATTTTTGTTGGTGTAGTGTAGAAAATGAGCATACCTTGCTATTTTGCACATAATAGACTAGCATTACTTTTTAACGAGTGCTGAAAATGAGATTTAAAGGGGTGATTTTTACATCGTGATTCAGTGAATTTAGTATTACGATTTCTTTCGTCACGTTGCAGTTTATACTGACAGTGTATGATGAAATTAAATGTGTTAAATTATGCTATGGAATCTAGGAATCTTGATGAAGCAAACTGTGTTGTTACCCAAAATTCAGTTTGCGATTCAAATATGCGTGTGTGGGTGTGTCTACATAGTTTGATTCTGTAGCGGCAATTTAATGGAGATTGTGGTTAGGTCTAAACGCAGTCTGTACCAGAATGGTTTTGTTGTTCCAGAAGGGGCAAAGAATTTATCTTTTATTGTTAGTAATTTCATGAGAACCATGCTAGTAACAAAACGTGTACCGCGATGGAAACTACTTCCAGCTATTCCCAATTAAGCTTATGATGTATGGTAAAAAGATAACTATTTTTATTCTTGCCTTGGCCACATTTCAACCTAACCACAAGTGGTAGTAAAAAATCTGAAATATCCATTCTGCATGTCCACCATGTAATTCATCGTGGCTTTGGCAGAATTAATTTTTGGTCCAGGCCTCATATCAACCCAATCCCAGTATATCCCGAAAACTAAGCAAGAAATCGAAAACTTTTATTCTTTATTTTCGATTTGTCTCGTCGTGTTACATAAGAATCGATCATTAAATTTGACTTTTGCGAAATTTTTCTTCTGCATTTCAACTCAAGACATCTCACTTTTGATACAGTATATCTCGAGAACTAGGCGAGATATCGAAATTTTTATTTTTTATTTGTCTTTTTAAATAAGAATCCATCATCAAATTTGACTTTGGCCAATTTTTTCTTCTGAATTTCAACCAAAAAATTTCACATTTGAGACAGAATATCTCGTTACGTTTATCCTAGCGTCACCTTGAGGTTTTTGTACATATACCCTTTCTTTTTTGATTAAATCAGTTTATTTTCACTCCCACTTGGACCGTACCTCTTCAACGAGTCGCCGTACTTCGTGAGCAACGTCACATGAATAAAATCGGAATAAAAGACTTGGACGGCATTGGCTGCCTTGATCATACAGGGAGAAGCATCTGAGAGAAATATAAACACACTCTCATCTGCAGCAGATTCGCGCATCTCGCCCGGGACTGCACCGGGCCACAGAGATGTGTGCGCTGTGGTGAAAATCACCACCTGACAAACTGCCCACAACCACGAGACTCTCCCCGTTGCTGCAACTGCAAGGCAACAACCCACGGAGCCAGCTGGGGTGGATGCCCGGCCCGACTGCGTCTCCGCCAGGACAAGACCACGCCATCTGCGACCACGGGGAAGAACGACCAGTCACAGAACGGACCGCGCAAGCGGCTCACTGCGACTGACCAAGCCAAGCAGGCGCCAAACCACCGAGCGGCGCGAAGGCGGGGAGCGCCATGCGTCCCCACCACCACACCAGGCCAACTGTTGCGACCAAGCAGTTGACCGAGACGCGCTTCTGCGAGCCATTCGAGAGGGCCCGCCCAGGTGGCTGCCGCTGTAGCCGCAGCACTAACGACCATCAAGCAGACATGAAAAGCGTCACCCAGCAAACCTCCTCCTCAGAAGCGATAGGGTAAATGACAATCCACCACCACCAAATGTAGGGTTAGGAAATTTTTTTTTATGTATATATATATGTGTGTGTGTGTGTGTATACATATATATATGTATATAAATAAAGTAGTTAGCAAATTTCCCACAAACAGATCATATTTCAATTTATGATAAAGACAGAAAGCCATTTTCAAAGCCTAGACCCCGACATTAGCCATAGGAAAAATTCCTGGTGGTAAAGACATTACTGCAGACAGAAGTCTGCGTTAATTATGGATGGATGGATGGATGGATGGAGATTCCGGAAATACTTTTTTAAAACCGTCATTCACAAATCAGGCGATCGTAGAATGATCTGCCTTTTCAAGTTCTCTCAAAGCCACCTAAAAGGAAGAATTAAGTTTTAATGCACTAGCAGATAAATTTGTAATGCAGTTTCGTCAGCTGAAATCCAAATAATGCTATTCATGAGTTCTCTGCGTATTTCTTCAAGAACATCTAGAGAAATTGTTGGTATGTAATTTCTACGAAATGTTGATTCATGTGTTTTATTTTCATTCAAGCAATATTTTTGCAGAAGGCAGGATTTGTAAGCTTGTGAAGAGGAATATTACTTGCAAAGAATGCTTCACATAGATCCATGTTTAAGTGATTTTTTTGTTTGCCTTTGCTGCTACTGCTACTTGCCGCTGTTAAGCGTTGTTGTCGTGACCCTTTCTTTTGCAAGACTTTTCTTGACATGCTGGTCTGTTTAAAACTTTTTTTGTGCATGAAACATTTCCGTCATAAGTAAATGTTCCAGGATAGTCACTATCCACGAAAGAAAAACACTTTGTACAAATAAATATAAATTAAACTAGAAATGAGCCCGCGAACAATAGCGTGCGTAATTTGTTTAGTGGGAAGAGTGCTGTAGTAAGCAGAGCGGCATCGTCCTTCTTTATCTCCAGTGAGTCTATTTTACTTGGTCGCATAATAATATTATGTATCAAAACAATAGAAGCACCACTGCTTAGAGATGTACTGCTAGTAGGTTTGACCGGCTACAACGTAAGATATTATTTATTAACTTCGTACACAACATAAAAATATTGTAAATAAAGCGAAAACGTGCATCATCACTAGTTTTTAGGTAAAATATGCAATATCCGGTGAAAATGTGCTTAATATGCAAATGCATATAATCCGGTCTCTACTAATTACCAAACACCGCGGAATACTACAATTATACGGGAAATCCTAGCTGTAAAAATGGACTCATCATTTATTTCCAAATTGTAAACACACACCTTCGTAGAAACAGATTCTTTTACATTCGACATCGTATGTAACAAAACGAGATTGAGATGTGTACTACACACACTGAATGAAATACCTGCGTTCCAGCCAGCGAAGAAATCGAGCAGTGATAACATTCTTGACGGCTCATCGGCCGGAGCTAAGGTCTGTGACTGACTGCTCTTATCACACGCTCACAGATAACATGGTAAACAGTCTCTCGGTTTCTTGATTGCCTGCGTAACTACAAACGTAAGCGTATCAAAAGAATACTGGCCACTCTGTAACAACAATCCAACAAACGTTTCGAAAAATTAAGGAAAAATCGATGCAGGTAGCTATAATGATAAAACTGTCGATGAATAATAAAATTTTATAGTATTATGTTAGTTATAAAGTCGGAATGTGTGCCGACGCCATGTTTTCTTGGCCTCAATTGTACGAGGGGATATCCAAATAACCGGAATAGCATTGCCGTGGGCGGAGCTTGTGTAGTACGCCTTGCTACTGAACTGACTATGAGTTGCGCACTCATTGTCAGTTCAGTGCTGCCTGTGTTGTCAACCTGGCTTGTTCTGTTAATCTGCAGTGAATGATTTTGCTAACGCTGTTTTGTTATTGTTTCATTTTTGATGATGGCAAGTATAAGTGAACAACGTGCAGCTGTGAAATTTTGTTTTCTACGTAGTAAAAACGCGGTTGAAACTGTTTTAATTTTGAGAACAGCTTACAAAAATTACCCTATGGGAAAAACTCAAGTATACGAGTGGTTCGCGACATGTCGACTGATGACAAACCTCGTTCAGGACGTCCATCAACTGCCCGAATCGACGAAAATGTTGGAAAATTTCTAGAGCTTCTGCTCTCAGACCGTCGACAGATAATTGATAAACTGTGAGAGATTAGTGGGTTATCTTGGAGCTCGATTCAGCGAATTTTAGCAGAAGATTTAGAAACAAAAGGGTTGCTGCCAAGTTTGTTCCTCGGGCTCTACATCTACATATCTACATATATACTCTGCAATTCTAAAAATTGTGGGTGGCAGAAGGTGCTCAGCACCAAACCTAATCTCTTTGTTGTGCATTCCAGTTCCTAATGGTACGAGGGGAAAAAAGAATTCATATAAGAATCAGTGCGGCACCTTATTTCTCTAATTTTATCTTTCCTGTCCTTCCGACTGAAATAGGTAGGTGGAAGAAGTATTTTACTACCCTCGAAAGTGAAAGTGGGAGTACGCATGTTTACCAATAAGTTTAAACGAAACGTGTGTCGTCTGAAACGTGTGTCGTCTATCTACCAGAGACTCCCAGCCTAGTCTACTAATCAGTTCTGTGACGCTTTCATAAGGACTGTAGCAATGAATCGAGCGGCTCTTCTCTGTACTTTCGATCAACCCCTTACGAAACGGGTCCCAAATGGCACAACAATAGTTCAAATGTGGACACACAAGAGATTTGTACGCTATCTCCTTTGTTTGTTCATTACAATTTTTCAAGATTCGACCTATAAATCGCAGCCTAGAATTTGATCTACCTACTAACGAATTAATGTGTGTGTCCCATTTCATGTTCCTTTGTACTGTTACTCCCAAATATTTCATAGAATCGACCATATCAATCATATCAATTACTGTATTGTTTAACTCGTATTTCTGAACAATTGGATTCTTTTTGTTAGTTATGCTTATTTTCTTGCACTTTTTACAATTTAAAGTAAGTTGCCACTCAGCGCACCAAGCCAAAATACCATCCAGATCACGCTGAATTTCTAAGCAATCGGCCAAATTTCTTACTTCCCTATAAATAAACGCTTCATCAGCAAACAATCTAAAAAGGCTTTTCACTTTGTCTCCGAGATCGTTTATAAGAATTAAGAAAAGAAGTGGTCCTATTACACTTCCTTGAGGTACACCCGATGTAACATCTAGATTAGAAGAACTTTCTCCTTCAACGACAACATACTGCGACCGACCAGTTAGAAGATCCTTTATCCATTCACAAAGCTGAACCGATATAACGTACGCTCGAAGCTTCGCTAAAAGGCGCAGAAAGACGGGTAAGAACATTATGCTTCTTGTTATGTATCTTTCAGAAAGGCTACATGTATAGATCCCATAACATTGTTTTAAGTGCTCCCCCACCACTGCCTCTTCTGGGAAAATATGGCCCATGGTTGCAAAGTGTATCCCTGTACTCATCTGGTTATCAGCATGCAATATGTGCAACAGGTACAGTAATGACATAAATAAATCTGGAAATAAATAATTTTGAGGATACAAGATGAATTTTGTTGTTCAAAATGCTTAAATTTATTGAATGTAGCTTGTATTTTATAACTTTGCATTACTTTTGGTATTTTAATTTTATAGGTTTATGGCTCCTGCATCAGTGAGGTCATATAGGATTGCTATCAAGGAATGGAAATGGCATCAGACATGCTCTTGATGAGGGCAGGGCCGGCGTTAGGGGGTGGGGTGGGGGGATGATAAGCGGGTCAAAAGTACCCGGGCCCCGCCGAATGATGGGGGGCCCCGATCACCGACTATTGGGGCCCTCAGGCCATGAAGCCAAGAATACGCCCATCAAATGAACAATCAAAATGAAAGTCGAGTTGAAACATGTGCTTTGAAACAACAGCTTGAAATTGATCGAGATCATCACTGGTGATGAGTCATGGTGCTATCGTTACGACCCGGAAACAAAACAATAGTCATGTCAATGGAAGACGTCATTGTCACCCCGTCCAAAAAAATGTCGTCAAATCAAACATCAAAACAATGCTCATTTGCTTTTTTGATGCCAAGGGCGTAGTTCATTCAGAGTTTGTTCCCCCAAATCAGACCGTCAATGAAAACTAATATTTGAAAGTTTTAAGAAGATTACGCCACAGGGTTCGTCAAAAAAGACCCGATTTGTGGCAGACAGGAGACTGGTTCTTCCACCACGACAATGCACCTTCTGAAAGAACACGGCTTATACGTTTTAAAGTTTAATCCTCACGAGATTTTTTCTTTCTCAAAGAACCACTTATACATTTTAGGAATAAAATATAACAGTCACTCACTTTCAGAAGCTTCTGGTCTGTGTATTTACCTAAAAATAAAGCTTCTCACCTTTGTTTTTGTTCACGTGAGTTTACTTGTGCCTACATGGAAAGCAAAAAGTAATTAATAACATAAAAGGCTCTTTCCCTTCAATCGTGGCCACTTCAAATATTCTTCTGAAATGTATAAATGGTTAGAAGGAAATCTCAAAATTACTAAATCATAGATTAAATGATTTTCACTTAAGTCTTTAGTGCACAGCTTTTCTTTAAATTTTGTTAGATCCACCGACCGGTTTAGTCTATTCTTTAAATTTATATCAGAAGATTGCTTACACAACAGATTTTTCACCAGGTAAATAATTTCTCCTTCTCCAAAAAAAACCAGAAGACAGTTCTGCAATGACCGCAAAAATCCCTTGGATTTCTTAATATTTTTCGCTAACAATCCCTAACCATTACTTTCAAAATCACACAAATTGCGTAACATTGGAAGTTTACGATTTCAAGTTACTAAAGTTCTTATCAATTTCTTGCACACTTGTTGCACAATTATAAATTATAAAATTAATACTTGATGGCTGATTCACAACTTCTAAACTGGAACATAATTTAAACAGAAGAATAGACGTGCAAATTTTTAAACAATTGTGCAACCGCTAAGTGTCAACTAATAATTATTATTGCTTTCCTAACCTGACACACTTATGTAAACTTAGCTCTTGCTAGTTTCGACGAAATCACCTAATTTGAGTGATTATACCAAAATCCTCACTTTGGATGAAAAAATACAATAAAATACCAGACAACTTACTGACTCCCCGAACAAGACAAACGACCAACTCAGACGGTTACCGCAAACAACTAGAAGCACACGCTAATCTCACTCACTGCCACAAAATTTAAAAATTTGCTCTGGACCGAAAGGTCCGACTCCGATGAAGACTGGTGATGAAAAAGCGGCGCTTGGAGGCGGCTCCTCTTTTTATACTGATGCTTCTTTTTGATGCAACCCTTACCCAGACGCGAAAACTGTGTCGCAATGCTCCTAATATTACACCACGCTCGCAATTCATAAGTTTTTCAATAAAACTCATACTAATGTCTTAAAATACAATCTGTAAAGCCTTAGAACCGTCACAACCTGCACACACAGCTGCCCCACGCGCCTTACACGTGCGAAAAGACACCGATATGACAACATTGAAAAGGTCAAGAAGAAAACGAGTGAGGAGCTGTCAGCCATTTCTAAAGCTGACTACAGAAAATGTTTCGAACAGTGGAAGCACCGGTGGAACAAATGTATTAGTTGTAATGGAGAGTATTTTGAAGGGGATAAGGTTGTTTTGTAAAAAATTTGAAAATATATAGCTTTTAAAAATTTCAGATTTTTTGGGTAGCCCCTTGTAGTTTCGTGTAAGCCCTAAAAGTACTTGTGAATAAACGTACGAAGCTGCAGATATCTGGTAAAAATTTTGGAAAATCGAATCACTAGTTTTGGGCAAGTATATGGCAAATTCCTGGGTAACGTCTGCAGATTTATAAAAGTATTATGAAATATCAAATATACATCAATTCCCAATTCAATAACTCACTTTCACACATTTTTAAGTTCTAGATTAATTTTTGAAAAAGCTAATTGTTTTGTTGTTCCAGGAAAGCTGCTCTAATTCTATTCTTAAATTGAGTATCTTTTGAATATGATCTGCTATTCGAAACAACGTGCGTTCTTGCGCGTTTACAACTCTGTCAAATATTTTGCCTTAGGGTAGAGCAGTTTCCTTCGGAGCGGGGTTAAAATATAGGTTCCGAGGAGGTGTCAGCGGTTACAAAAATATTAATTTTATTATCTTCAAAAATAAGGGGACATTTCCAAAAGTACTCGAAGAAACAAATTGAGATTACATCGAAACGTAACCACCTTTTTTCGAGGTTTACGCCTTTTCGTGGTCATTAAAGGTGAGAGACGTTGGGGGGGGGGGGGGGCGGATTAGGAACGAGAAGGAATTCAGTCATGAAGAACCATCCCGGAATTTGCTTCGAGTATCTGGGTACGTCATGGAAAAGCGAAATTCGGACAGTCAGATGAGGATTTGAAGCTGCGTCCTCCAAAATACCAGGCCCGAAAGTTACTGCATGCACTGAAAATCAATTATCCTGAAGCATACTGGTTTTTTTTTTTGCTGTGTTAAATTAACTGCTAAAATTACACTTTTCAGACAGCGAAACATAGCTTTCGAAGCACCAACTTTGTCTGGATGTTTTCTATGAGGTCTTTCAGACCTGTGGAAGAATCATCATTCCAGCATAAAATAATTATGTCCCCCATAAAATCAGTTTTATTAATTTTATCAGCAAAGTATTCCTGCAGTTTTCAGTTGTCCGACATGTGCGATCCACTTTTTCTTTCCGCCAAGCATCTGGTCATCCAGATTTTTCATGGTTCCCGAAATCACTTCAGGCTAATACAGGGATGGTTGCTTCAAAATACCGTGTCTGAATTCCTCCCTGTTCCATTCTTCTAATCCTTTCGCGCTTCTAACGACCTCGACAAGGCACAAAGCCATAAGTTAAAAAAAAAAAGAAAGAAATTTCGACAAAATGTTCTCATTTATCTGCGTCGTTTACTGCTTTCTGTCCTACCCAGAACTAAGAAGCGCACCTGAAAATTGATCACGCAACTATCACGGTCGCCAAAGATGGCTTTACAGGTGAGACACCTCAGTGCTCGCAGTACAACCTCATGACGTGTAGGTGAAAACATTAGTTAGTTTGAGAATTCGCATTGTAACTATTAATTACTATCTTAATTATTAGCTGCAATGGAGAGCTAATGATTCTTTTCCCTACATACTTACCTTTATATAGATGAATTTCTAGTATAAATTCTTTCACTGTATGAGGAATCTACCTCGTTAATTAATTCTAAACTCTTCCTTTCCCTCCTCTAAATGAAAGCTAACCATACTCCTAGTGCCAGAACTAACAAACACTGCCATCTCTTCCTTTCCACACAGTGTTCTTAATTCTTTTCCCACTATCCATCCAGGCCCTATGCTTAATGGTACTACTACTCTCTTCAACTGTTACCTGTTTTCAATAACTCCCAATTTGGCTCCTTTCCTGTAACATCTACTGATTTGTTCTACAGTAATTCATGGAAACAATTCCAGTTGCCATTTGTTGCATCCCCTCGATCACCTGTGTTTGGTATCCTTAACGTTGATCTCATTCTCAAGCAATCATCTGACCAATTTTACGTTGCGCAGAACCCTCACTTTCCTCTATGACAGGTGCTGGACTTTTCAAAGTGCCATCCTCTAAAGTGTGTGTTCCATTATATCAAATGATGGTCATCGTTCACTCAGCTGGATGGTGAACATGCGACACGTCCTTCTCCCAATTTGCCACTCGTCAAAGATATTTGCATTTTACGCCTCCAGCAATTCCTCCCCATTTCTCTCTGCTTACCCTATAATCATAGAATCCCTTTATATATCTCTTTGTATATCCTAAAACGCTCATTGAGCGAAAAAAGACGACCACAACACATTATTAGCGTTATGGCATTTACAGAAAACAGTCAGAACGCGTTGTGGTTAACTCAAAAAAGTCACAACGAGAAATTAAGGTCTGGTCCAGATCGCGTTCGCCACACATGATGACTAACTTTTTTTTTCTGTTTCTTTATGAGCTTTGTAACGCGACGGCTAAGAAGAATCCTATATATTAAATGCAGCCAGGACCGATTCGTTGTGAACACAAAGAGTTAGATAGTGATAAGTCACAACGTGTTGTGGCCATTTTCAAGAAACCAGATCATGTTGCGGTCGTTTTTTTCGCTCAGTTAGCGTTTTCGGTCTTTGAGCCTAACATATCCAATAAGCTGACTCTTATTATATTCTTACCCATTTAATATTGCCCTTGCAAACTATTTACCTTGTTGGAATTCTCTAACCTGATTACAATCCTCCCACATTTAAATCCTTTTATACAACGTTAAGTCATGTGAAAAAAGTGACTTCCATTGTAAAACAACAAAAGGATCATTTTTTACAACAAAAAAATAGCATCAGTCAAACACTTCCCTGCCCCACTCCTATTATTACTTCCATCTTCCTTGGTATTTTATTCCAACTCCATTATTTTCAAACGAAAGCATTTTCACTCTCTTATGCCTGAAATTAAGAGCCAGTTTCCTTCCATATTCCTAATTCTTCTGCTAATATGCATCCAAACCTCACCGCCAATTACACTATATTAGAAACTAGTACACCTGCCTAATATCGTGTAGAACCCCCGCGAGCACGCAGAAGTGCCGCAACAGACTTGGCATGGACTCGACTAATGTCTTAAGTAGTGCTGGAGGGAATTGACACCATGCATCCTGCATAAATCCGTAAAGAGTACGAGGGGGTGGAAATCTCCTCTGAAAGGCACGTTGTTTAACTCAGAAGAGTGTTCCTGGAGCCACTCTGTAGTAATTCTGGTCGTTTGGGGTGTCGTATTGTCCTGCTGTAATTGCCTAAGTCCGTCGGAATGCACAATGGACATGAATGGATGCAGGTGATCAGCCAAGATGCGTACGTACGTGTAACCTGTCAGAGTCGTATCTACACGTATCAGGGGTTCCATGTCACTCCAACTGCACACGCCCAACACCATTACAGAGCCTCCACCAGCTTGAACAGTTCCCTGCTGAATGCAGGGTCCATGAATTCATGAGGTGGTCTCCATACCCGTACAATGTCCATGCGCTCGATACAATTGGAAACGAGACTCGTCAGACCACGCAACATGTTTCCAATCATCAACAGTCCAATGTCGGTGTTGACGGGCCCAGGCGAGGCGTAAAGCTTTGTGTTGTGCACTCAGCAAGGGTACAAGAGTACATCCGAAAGCTCGTATGATGATGTTTCGTTGAATGGTTCCAACGCTTACACTTGTTGATGGCCCAGCATTGAAATCCGCAGCAATTTGGGGAAGCGTTGCACTTCTGTCACGTTGAACGATTCTCTTCAGTCGTCGTTGGTCCCGTTCTTGCAGGATCTTTTTCCGGCCGTAGAGATGTCGGAGATTTGATATTTTACCGGATTTACGATATTCCCGGTGCACTCGTGAAATGGTCGTACGGGAAAAATCCCCACCTCATCGTTACCTCGGAGATGCTGTGTCCCATCTCTCGTGCGCCGACTATAACACCACGTTCAAATTCACTTAAATCGTGATAACCTCCTGCCATTGTAGCAGCAGTAACCGATCTAACGTCTGCGCCAGACACCTGTTGTCTTATATAGGCGCTGCCGACCGCAGCGCCGTACTCTGAGTGTTTCCATATTTCTGTGTTTGCATACGCATGCCTATACCAGTTTCTTTGGCTCTTTTGTATACATAGATTTTAACGTCACTACTTTCTGGTTTGGTAGCATATTCGATTGGGCACTGTCGGCGAATCCACCAGTCACAAGAGGTATTCTTCCGAAAATTAAACTTTTTTTATTTATTTTTTATTGGCATTCGGTTAGAGACCATACAGCCATTCTACATTTTTTTACAAAGCTTCTTACATCCATTTGCGTAACTTATCTATTTACACATTTCCTTATCTATATTACGTAAAACTTATTACAATCTTGTTGAATGAATATGCTATTTACAATATTCAAATTTCAAGTGCCTTCTTCAGTACCGTAATCTAAAAAGCGTTGCTAGACAATACATCAACTAGACTTGGTAATCGGCGGTTCTGTATATCCATTATTTTCTATTGATTAGTCTAAATCGCCTTATTTGTTTGACAAATCATCTGTAGAGGGTTGATCTATCAGGTGTTGGCCTCAATCGGTAGATTGGTGAGGATACTGTTAATTTTGCCAAGCTAGTTGTTGTGCTTGCGCGGAAGTGGGGTTGTGCTGTGGTTTGGGCTTTAGGTTTGAAGTATAGTCATTTACTGTTTTAAATTCCAAGATTGGTTAGAATTCTATCCCTCCATCTTTTAAGTATCTGTCGTGGATGCTAAGTATTGCTTTGTTGTTGCTGGAAAGTAGGAGGGTTACGTTTGTCGGAAAGGGGAAGCCGTTCTTGGCAAGATCTTTCATCATTTGGTCCTGGAGTTGTTGGTATTTATTGCATGAAAAAATTATGTGATTGATGTCTCCTATTGCCTGGTCTGAGCAGTCGCAGTATGGGGAATCTCTCAACCCTATTCGGTGTAGGTGGCTGGGAAAGTTACCGTGGTTAAATCGGGCTCTCGATATCGTAGTGATTAATCGTCTGCTACTGTTCCAATTTTAAAACCAAGGTTTTGGAGATATGTTCGGTTGAATGGTTGCATAATATGAGGCTTTGATTTTTGAGGAGATCGTCCATTCCTCTTGCCATTTTTCCTTGGCTCTTACTTTGATATTATGTGTTATATCCGAGATCGGGAGTTGCATGTTGATTACTTCTCCCTCATGGATAGCTTGTTTTGCCAGGGCGTCCACCCGTTCGTTATGATCGATGCCGCTGTGAGATGAAACTACGACGTATATCCTTTTCTAAGTTTCTAAGTCTGTTCATCATTGTGATTTCTCTTCCATCAGTTTGAGTTGAGTGCACATTAGCTTCAGTCAGTGTTAATGGATCTTGTGTTCAAGTATTAGGTGCCGAATTACAACGATACAGTAGCCTGTGTTATTTGTTTATTAGCAGCAGAAAACCATCATCATTATTTTATATATTTATCGTGTACCGGATATATGCATGGACTGAGTTGTACAGTGATTTACGAAGGCGATATAAGAACTGCGTTAACTGAAACTAATTTGAATCTGTTTCTTTTCGGCAGTTGCTTTATTTTCCATTTAATTAAGAAAAACTTTTGACTGGTGCCATTAGGCTAGAATTTATGAGAAATAAAATCAACTGGTGAACAGTGTTGTTGTACAACTATGTGAATGACTTTTTTTTTTAGTGTTTGGCCGTAGAGAAACTGCCTTTACCTCACTTACAGTGCATCCGATACCGGTTAGCTATACCAATCTGACGACCGGACACTTTAATCGATTCAACATTGTTGATATCATTTTCAACTTTTATACATCATTATTTACCAGGACAATTCCATTTCGATGCCGCGTTGATTGTTGACTATGTATGGTCGATCACATCAGATGTACTGAGAGTTTATTTACACCATTTGTAACCTGCTAGTGATGAAAATACCCACCTGGTTATGACTGCCAAAGTTCTCTACCGCAATGGTGACCAGTATTTATGAAGTTGTTAACGTGTTGCCCTCGAGTTTCACGGTCACCGGTTCAAATTCAGCCTCGGGTATGGGTGTTTTTAATTAAGTATTTTGTCTATTCTTTTACTATTGCTATTACTATTACTATTACTCCGCGATTCACTAAAAGTGTGTGGCGGAGGGTGCATTGCACCTAGTCGGGAAGGTAATGGTTTGGAAGGGATATACGGGATATGGCAGGAAGCGCCCATGGGCTACTGGGAGGAACCATTCCAGCATTCGCATGGAGCGATTCTGCCTTATACTGAGGGTTATTAATACAGATAGTTGAACAATGGTTTATGAACAATTATAGAAATGATGAAAAAATCTTGCAGACTGAATGGCTGCAAGAGCTGAAAGCCACTTTCTTCACGTCCCCCCACCTCTTCCGAAATTTAGAAAAATACATAATTTGTTTAAAATTTCTTTGAAATTTACGTAGGATTGAATATACTGCTACAGAGCATGGTGGGCGAGCGGTAACGCGGACTCGAATCCTCATCTGGACATCCAGATCTGGGTTTTCCAAAGTTCTCCCAAATCACTCCGGGCAAATGCCGGAATGGTCCCTTCAAAAGACCATGGCCAAATTCCTTCCCGTTTCTGGCCCGCAGTCCTCTTCCGCCTTCAACGTCGGTGAATACATAAGCAATAATAATATTAAAATGGAAGAATGTGTTATTATGGTACATGTGTAAACTGTACAGTGAATACTTATATTATCAAAATCTAGACATAGAAAACGTATATAGAAAACACTGAGAAAGAATAATGCAAAGTTAAAAGGAAAATATTTGGCCCAAAACTCATAGGAGACCATTCCAGACTCAGAAGTAATCAGGAAATATTACAATATACAGACATTCACTGCGACATTAGAAAACACAGGCTACAATTTTACGGACTCGTCAAGAGAATGAACCATTACAGACATACTAGACAAATAGTTGAATACTATGAAAACCGAAGTCAAGCAGTATCAGAAACAATAAAATGGACTGGCGAAATCAAAAAAGATCTCAAATTAGCAGGAATCAAAAAAAAAACAGATACATTTAGATCTAAAATTCACAAGTGGTAATTGAACGGATGGAAAGACTGAAGAAAAGTACTGGAACAATATGGTCTGATGAGAGAAAATAAGCCCATAAAATAAAATATGTTCACAAAGAAAAGCAAACAAAGGCTTCCAAGTACTTCGCATACTTCTAATGGGCTTATCCGCAAAGAATGGGAGTCATTGTAAGACATACGTTGCCGATGAGACCTGAATGGAAGTCTCACGAGGGAGAATATTCTAGAAATAACGTTTTTAAAAGCTCTCCAATTTGAAGGTTAGATATGTTGAAGATAAGGGGTGAATGAAAACAAAAATTGTGTTACCTCGAATAACCTGTGTTATAGTGGTGAGACTTAAACAGTTTCAATCTAATTAATCAGAAGCATGATGCAAAAATTTGCACCTTGAAAATAAGTGGTTTTAACAATTAGAAACAGAACTTTTTTAATGAATTAATTTAAAAAGTGGTTTTAACAATTAGATACATAACACATTAATAGCAAATGGCTTTCAATATTCCAACAAAATTTTGTTGCGAGGAGCAACCCTTCCTTACTTTTTTGTACCCTTGATTACTTTATTTACGAGCTTGTACACTCGTTCCGTTCTGGACAGTACACATCATAATTCAGAGACAATATACAATTTGCTGTTGAGATCAAAGCTTTAAATCTTTGGCCAAAGATTGAAAAAGAGATATATCGTCATAGGGTTTTAAGCCTTTTCTCTTTTGTTTATTTGTATTTGATACTTCTCTTTTCTTTAGAAACTGTGTGTTGCCTTCAACAAGTGAATATGAGTTTAAAAAACATTTTTCTATTTAACTGTAGATAAAACAATTACGTCGAAAATTCTGAATCCCTGTAAATAACATGGATCTAAAAATACAAGCAATGGGTGAGTCAGAATTATAAAATGTTAACTCGAAATTACTTGCATTACATGAGCAAACATAAATGTGCTAACTGCATCATACAAGCTTTTGTTAAATATATGTAGTGGCGAAATATTATTTACGTTAAGCCTAGAGACCGAAGAAAAGAATTTCCGTGAAATGACGGTAATCGGCTGCAGAGGTTGGCAGGGAGCACTTAACATCACGATACGAGACGTCACAACGTCACATGGCGCTCATGAAAGCTACTTAAATAACTAAATTCCTAGTGTCTTCTGGTGTAACAAGAAGGCTCAGTTGTCATTCTGGTCCAGGCTGAATTTCATCCTAGCCACAATCTCCACTAATGTTGCTCCTACAAAATCAGGGGACTGTACCACTTTTGGAAGAGGATATATTGACGAAGCAATTAAACCAAATTTCAACACGTAATTATCAATTTCGTGTGGATTCAGAAAATGGAAAGTGGCGCAGACCCCAAACTCAAAGCTTCAATCACAATCATTCTGTCTTAAGTTAGTGACGTGATGTACTAGCTCGTTGTGTAGATCCTCTGGAGAGTGATAGGTTCGTTTTGATTCTGGTTTTACGCCTCTTTGACGTTAGAGACGTGAAAGGACTGAACACAAGGAATGGGAAGAAATTTCCAAGGCCTTTTGAAGGAACCACCCTGGCATTCTGGAGAGATTTAGTGAAACCATGGAAAACACAAAGGTCACCCACGTTGTACCGAAAAGAGGCCAGAGCGTTACTGCTCACAACCACTCTCCGTAGCGACAGGTTTCCAGAGTTTCCAAAGTGGTTTCATCATAAAACGGGTTTTTGTGAGCAACAAATCGTTGAAGTTGCGTTGTAAGCTAACCGGTGGTATTTGGCTTACAAGGGATAAAAACTAGAAAACT
Organism: Vandiemenella viatica; assembly: GCA_031002005.1. Taxonomy (NCBI): domain Eukaryota; kingdom Metazoa; phylum Arthropoda; class Insecta; order Orthoptera; family Morabidae; genus Vandiemenella; species Vandiemenella viatica. Next base: position 62,414,061 of record JARYHS010013630.1, read on the forward strand.
GAACCATACCGAGCGATCGAACTTCTAATCTTCAGTATTGAAAAACCTGATTTTCGATAGAATTAGAAGAATTTATTTAGCATAAATTAAACCTGCTGTTAGATTGTCTATATAATATCTAAAATTAAACATTACTGGAATTCTATGATACCGTGGCACCACAATTTGATGATGGTTTCTAATGAAACTCGACGAGACATATAAGAATAAAATTCTTTGATATCTGACTTAGTTCTCGAAATATTGTATTTCAAAATTGAGTTGTTTAGGTTGAAATGCGACTTGGAAGAGAAAAAAAAAATCTCCAAAGCCAAATTCGATAATTATATAACTCGACGAGAAAAATCAAAAGTAAAGTATATAATTTTTTGATAACTCTCATTCTCGAGATATGGTGTCTCAAAAGTGAGGTGGTTAGGTTTAGATTCGGCCTGGCCCAGAAAAAAATTCACCAAACCCACAAGGAACAACACGGTGAACATGCACGATAGGTGTTTTGTTTGCTTCCTAGCGGTTGTGACTATGTTGAAATACGTCCTGGACGAGAAGAAAAACGTCACTAAAAGCACAAGATACTGTTATAAAACTATAACTGATTTTTACATTCGATATTAAAAAAAAAATATTCTTTACTTCCGATGTGTCTCGTGGAATTACAAAAGAATTCATCATCAAATTGCGGCGCCACGGTTATTATAGTGCTGCCAGGACCTGATATTAAGGACCCTGCTACGTTTATTAGGAGTGACTTTTCTAAATATATTTTGCATATCTGATCAGTCAACGAACTCTACAATAGCTAGTTCAGTTAACAGGGGCGGCGCAAGGTCACCCTGCTCTATCCTCAACCCATCATGCGAATAGTAAAAAGTTCCACTCGCCTGCGGGCACAGCGGTATGTTCGGAGGGGTAGGCGGGGCCAGGGGAATATCATCTTGAGCCGCCAGTTGAACGTGGATAGGGTATAGTAAAGGACTCCCATATTGCCTTAGAAGTACTAGAATCTCCAAAACGTGGAGCGTTCTGCATTTCGCAGTTTCAAGGTGTCGTGCTATGAAACTTGTGAACCAGAATGACACTCCGGTTTATTGCAGATGTTACAGTCCAGTGCTGACAGACATGCATATAACGGCTTTCACCAATGTCCAATAAAACTCGGGATTCTGCTTCTACCTACATTTAAACAAGAAACAACTTTTTCTATTCACAGGTGTGGGCCCCTGAAATTGCCGACGGTGTATTCTAAATTTAAGGTCTATAAAGATCTAAACGTTACATCACAAGGTAAAAGGAGAAGTTATACCTGTATGATGTAATAGTTCTGTATTTACAACAATACTCTGGCAACGGTATTACAAGAGAGGAAATTTAGTGTGAAAATAGAGTAATGCGACTGTATTCCAGCATTAATAAATAATTTATTAAACATACGAAGGCTATATTAAAGTGTTATTAAATATGCAAGATGAAAGAATATGGAATCTTACTGATTAAAAAAGGTAATTTTGCCCCGGATAAGGGGGTCGTGGTAGTGCAAATTCTCTGACTGTTTCGAATCAGAGTGCGTAACGCTGCGTGAGTGAGAATGTGATATCATGGAAAAAGGGCTCGGAGGCTGGCGTCTTTGTAATGTGGTGTTCCCTATTATCTTACAACCACTTGCGTAAGGTGTTCTTGTAACGTCCAGTATGGCTTTCAATTATGAGAATTTTCTCTCTCTCTTTCTCTCTCTCTCTCTCTCTCTCTCCCCGGTGACTATGAATCGGTGTATGGAAGAATCCTAGACATGGTCAAGATCTCTGCTGGGCTACGAAAAATGAACACTGGTGTTCATTACGAGTTATTTCTACTTCTTAGAATCGTTGAAGACTCTTGCTTATCTTCTAACAGGCTCTAGCCCGAGGATATGTTTTCGATGAAGGGCATCGCATCCTCTGGTTGATCACCACGCTGCCTTGCGCGTGGTGATATTAGATGTGCTCTTTCTTAACTGTTCCTAGCGAAGCATATAGGATATGTGTGAAGCTGCTAGGAGTAAGTGAGATTAGACACTGTCCGTATTCGAGCTGCGAAGCGTGTGGGAGTGACGAGCAGACAATTGGTAGCTGGTATACAGCGCACACGCGATACTAAATTTATTAATTTCACTACCTAACACTACACAAATTACGAATGTGTACTCGTATGTTAACATTTTAAATAGGGAATGATAATCATTTTAACAAGAACATGAATACCATCGTACCATAATGAATAAATAGTTTTAAAGTATTTGATTATTTATTCTCTGTGGTCGTAATTTGGAATCCAACTTACTGTGGTACAAACTAAGTGGATGAAACTTCTTTCTCAAATTCAGTGCTTTCAAAATAGCAAAACAGCTTTTATTTTTTGTTAGGGCCACTAACGACTAAGTTAACACCTAACACCAGCTGCCTGATAACTTATGTGAACCCTGCCATGGCTAGAACCAGACTTGTTAGGTTTGGAGTAGGGATGTAGCGGCGCTTCGCATGCACATCCGAAAGTGTGGAACTTTCGCGTGAAATCCTACATCCGCTTTCGCATCCACATCCGCAATATTTATTAGCGGATGTTTTGTTAACATTGCAATATACCGTATATTATCCTTTTCTCTTTATACGAGATTCTGCCCATTGTCGTTTAGCTAACAATAACGTGTTTTTTTCTGACAATCTTGCAATAAAACTAACAATGAACTGAACGGTGTTATTACCTAAGCGATGAATTTACAAGTTTTTGAACTTGCATGTAAAGCAGAGCGGCTTATTCACGGTCCAAATTACAGGACATCTGTGTAGAACTACCATAGGATGAGCTCACTCATTCACGTTAATAAAAGGGGTCCAACAAAATGTCCCGATCAATCCTTTCCACTCGTACTTTCTCGCGACACACCATGTGTCCTTATCGCACACTCGAGGGATGTTACTTCCAATCATAATCTAACGCCATAGCTTGTTGGACAGCAAGAACCCGTGTTGGTTGTTTGGGAGTCCAACAACATCCAATACGTCCTGCAGGTAGTTCTCTAACGCCTTTCACGGCCCATCAAGAGTCCTTTATCTAAAATGAGATCGTCGTAGGTCCTACAAGTTGTGAATGGGCCGCTAGAGTGGCACGGAGATGTGTGGCCTTGTGCTTGACGCTTGAATTAGCCATATTATAAAGATTGTTTTATAGACGCGTGCGTAGTTAAGTAAATAATTTAATTCACTTGTGAAATCATACCATGTTTTTTGTTGTTTAAAGATGAGGCAAAAAATAAATCAGAGTGGCAGTATTATATGGAAACTAGTGTAAGCCCGTGGCCGTTTTTTTCGTATCGTCACGGGTCTAGAATAGATCGTTTTTAGGATCGAAGATTGTGACAGGTTAACCTGATCTGACCAAATACGAACTTGTTTTATCCTTAGGATGAATCATATCTCTTGAGCTTGAAGAATTAAAAAATATTAATAGACGTAGGTATTAGACACGGACAGGAACGATCGCGCTATCGTCTAATTGCTTCAAAGGTCGTAGACTCGAACTTGCTGAAAGGGAAACTTGTATTTGAACTTACTGGTATTTCACTCCGCAAAATTTGAAGAATTCCTGTTTGCTTTGAAAGCATTACGTTGTTTTTCTTATTGAGGCTGGGAAAACGTTCATATTGTAATCGTTGAACATAGTGCCTTTAACGGCCCAAGAACTTAATACAGATTCTACACTCCTGGAAATTGAAATAAGAACACCGTGAATTCATTGTCCCGGGAATGGGAAACTTTATATACACATTCCTGGGGTCAGATACAACACATGATCACACAGACAGAACCACAGGCACATAGACACAGGCAACAGGGCATGCACAATGTCGGCACTAGTCGGCAGGCTGCAATTCTCCCATGGAGACGATCGTAGAGGTGCTGGATGTAGTCCTGTGGAACGGCATGCCAAGCCATTTCCACCTGGCGCCTCAGCTGGACCAGCGTTCGTGCTGGACGTGCAGACCGCGTGAGACGACGTTTCATCCAGTCCCAAACATGCTCAATGGGGGACAGATCCTGGAGATCTCGCTGGCCAGGGTAGTTGACTTACACCTTCTAGAGCACGTTGGGTGGCACGGGATACATGTGGACGTGCATTGTCCTGTTGGAACAGCATGTTCCCTTGCCGGTCTAGGAATGGTAGAACGATGGGTTCGATGACGGTTTGAATGTACCGTGCACTGTTCAGTGTCCCCTCGACGATCACCAGAGGTGTACGGCCAGTGTAGGAGATCGCTCCCCACACCATGATGCCGGGTGTTGGCCCTGTGTGCCTCGGTCGTATGCAGTCCTGATTGTGGCGCTCACCTGCACGGCGCCAAACACGCATACGACCATCATTGGCACCAAGGCAGAAGCGACTCTCATCACTGAAGACGACACGTCTCCATTCGTCCCTCCATACACGCCTGTCGCGACACCACTGGAGGCGGGCTGCACGATGTTGGGGCGTGAGCGGAAGACGACCTAACGGTGCGCGGGACCGTAGCCCAGCTTCATGGAGACGGTTGCGAATGGTCCTCTCTGATACCCCAGGAGCAACAGTGTCCCTAATTTGCCGGGAAGTGGCGGTGCGGTCCCCTACGGCACTGCGTAGGATGCGACGGTCTTGGCGTGCGTCCGTGCGTCGCTGCTGTCCGGACCCAGGTCGACGGGCACGTGCACCTTCCGCCGACCACTGGCGACAACATCGATGTACTGTGGAGACCTCGCGCCCCACATGTTGAGCAATTCGGCGGTACGTCCACCCGGCCTCCCGCATGCCCACTATACGCCCTCGCTCAAAGTCCGTCAACTGCACATACGGTTCACGTACACGCTGTCGCGGCATGCTACCAGTGTTAAAGACTGAGATGGAGCTCCGTATGCCACGGCAAACTGGCTGACACTGACTGCGGCGGTGCCCAACCGCTGCGCAGCTAGCGCCCTTCGACGGCCAACACTGCTGTTCCTGGTGTGTCCGCTGTGCCGTGCGTTTGATCATTGCTTGTACAGCCCTCTCGTAGTGTCCGGAGCAAGTATGGTGGGTCTTACACACCGGCGTCAATGTGTTCTTATTTCAATTTCCAGGAGTGTATATTATTAAACAGTTGAGCAACTCCGCAGAATAGTTGATTCGGTAACATATTTGGTCTGATGTCCACCTAAAATAACCTGATGGCTCATGTACAGTGAACATGAACAAAGACCATTAACGAAAGTGGTCAGTAAAATACCTAAAAAGCAAATAAACCGTAATGCATAAACTATAGACAAGCAACATCATTAGTGACATTTTTAGATAAATTGAAATTTATCCTAAGCCGGAATGGCAATTGACATTCGTGGTTACAGCAGAGACCATGATTTTTTTTTAAATTTTTTTTTAAAGATGTTTTCATTAGCATCATGTTATTGAAAAAAGCAGATCCACGTTTTTTCAGAAGTATTTTTTTAAACTATGAAACGCTACGAAAAGCAAACTTAATGAATGTATTATGGCAATTAATTTGGTGGCAATTGCTTAGCTATTAAATTGTGGACATAATCACGAATTTCTTCTAATGGTATCTCTGGTCGTTGTTTTTGCGAGCGAAGGTTGACACGTGACACCGTTCTCCAGCCAATAGCTATCGAGGTGAGTGGATGACCTTACCAAATTATATAGTAGATAGACGTTACTTATGAAAAGCTGCAGAATTTGGCATAAAAAATATGCTTAATCTAATGTTAAGTTTATTTTTGATAAAATATTAAAATCTAAGAAATTATAAATTTATTTTTCCACTTCCGCTTCTGCAAAACATCCGCGGATGTCAATCAAGCATTTAACATCCGACTTCCGATACAACCCTATTTTGGAGCGTGCTTGTATTGCCATCTGCCCGCGAACCGAGTTACTTGAATCCTGCGTGACAAGTATAGTTTATGAGTCAGAGATTGGGGATCTGAAATATGATTACGGGTAACCGCTTGAAACTCGCTTCAGGACGGCCTCATTCAGTGTGATGGCGCACGCGGGTGAAACGGATCTCTCTTCCCTACTGTATTTTTATATCGATTGTACCTCAAACTTCATTCCCTCGCGCTTTCCAGCTGTAACACTTACTGTTAGGCGAAAGTTTTTTACGCTGATTTCCATTTGACACTTACTTTCTATGTTACAGCAAAATGTGGAGCTGAATTGGATGATACATTGGAATCTATTGAAGATGATATAACATGGGCTGAGGAGCAACAACACAGGTTAAATTCACATGAAACGGAAACCAGTTTTCTGGCAGACACTGCTCTCTCAGGTAAGTTAGATATTCGTCATACATTTTGTTATTAACTTCTTATTCTGCACCATATTGTTGTATAATAGGCCGCTATGGTAGGAGCAACAACATAACCGTAATGTGAGATTGTCAGACAACTCCTCCCTACCTCAACGGGCGTCTGTGATGTGAAGAGTAGATAACGCTCCACACGGAGGCCTGTTTACAGCAGATGGGTTGAATTAACGCCAGGCCAGGTCGAAAAAACCACCGCTGCGTATTACATCACTCGAGATGTAAATAGTAAGAATTTTACTCTTTTTGATCAAATTTGTTGAATTCTTTCCGTGCTGGTAACAAAGTGTAATCGGTAGTGTTAGTAGTTTGTTACCGGGATGTTCACTCCGCAATTCGATTCTGGGGCAAATAGATGATTCCACCTCACCACTGGCCTTCGCGAGCTGTCCTTCAGTGCTGATTCTTCTCCAATTAAATTGACATGCTCACTTTTTTTGCCGCTGGTGTAGACAGGACAAGTCACCAGTAATGCTGCCATTATACTTTCGTGAGATTACTTTGGACACATTTCTTTCATAAGAAAATATTTAATCACGGCATGAATATACTTCATCCCATTTACAGCATATCTGCTTTCAGTACCTGTAAATCAATAAAAGTTCGTTTTAGGTTGTTGTAATTTTGGACAACGTTCTACGAAGAACTAAACTCCCACGTAGGCGAAGGCGAAAGCCGGGTAGCCTGGGCAATACACTCCTTGGAGAGTAGCTAACTGGAGCCCCAAAGCCTTAAAACTGGGACACTCCTGCTAAGGGAAGGGATAACACGGGTCCTTCAGATTGGGGGTTTTGCGAAGAGCTGGTAACCCTTCCACAGAAAACATATATTACTCATAAACTTCAGCGTAAGATTAGAAAACTGAGATCAGAACAGACGTTTCGCCTATCCATGAAGAGGACGTAAGTAAGTAAAGAAGTTTTTATTCGTAGATAAGGAAGCCAGGAAATGGAGTACAGCGAAGTACTGAACAGGGAACTTGATGATGATGACTGATAGAATTTACAGAAAAAAATTCATGTAATGGAAAAGTGGGCGCTCAGGGAATTTACCACCGGAACAAAAGCTCCATCACACTTAACTAATAATAATCACTTGAATTTTCCCCATCTCTCATGCCTGAAATCAAAGGTTACTTTATGTTCATGGTCGTCACTACCCTTCCATCAAATTATTCTCCTAACAACCATCCAGGTCTCAACGCCAATATTTACTTGATAGCTTTCTCTTCCCCCGCCACTTGAATTCCAATACTTCCAAACAACTCCTTTATATCAGTTATTGATTGAGCTCTACAATAATTTTCACATTCAACACCAGCTGCCCTTTTGGTACCTCCAATCTAGGTCCCTTTCCACCCCTCCATACCTAAGCAACGGTCCGACAAATGTTTTGTATTCCCTCCCATCTCCGGCATGTTCCCTCTCTATTAACTGTTCAGTAAGTCCTGCTAAATGCCATATGTATCTGATAACTTTATTGTAACAGATGTTGCATTTAGTGTTGTTGACCGTTAGGATTTTTATATCTGTATTTATGATTGTGGAGAGTGGTATAAAAGTCGTTCAGCACAAGTCGAATGATTACTATTTTTCAGAGTATATTTCACTGGCAGCGATCACATTATATTGTATGCCAAAAACTCCCCTTTCTGTATTTGATACGGAGTTGAGATAGCAGATATCTAAACGATCTGAGTGTCGACCACGAGTGAAGCGAAGTTTCCATAGATCGACGTGAACAGTACTGTAGTGATCTAGGTCGATCACTAGCCTGAAATACTTTACATTAATTCATATTAATTCTCAAGTCAGTATCCAAGGCGGCCGAGAATGAAATAGTTAAGCAATAGGAGCTATGACCTAAGAAGTAGCACGCATATCAGCAAGTCCTGAGTCGCCAGTTGCCAAGCGCTTGTCATTACTTCACTTTAAGTTTACACAGAAATACCTCTGGCAATGCGGATTTTATTCATTAACTGAATAGATTTAGTCAACGTCAAACCTTGAGTTTCAAGCTTTTTAATACTCGCAGGTATGTAGGAAAAATGAGTGTTAATCACAGCTGTGGTTTTAATACTAGAATTATTGAATGCTTCCTTGTACTGATATCAATGTCGTTTACTACACCTTTAATGGCTTCGAAATGTTTATTATAAAACAGTACAACTTCAACCCACGTCAACCATCGAGTAACCACTGGTTCCGGAGGTAAAGACACTTTTGGCAATTTTTTCATACGAAATAGTACGAGAACGTGCCTTAAGAAACGCTTTCTTTGTTAATGAATTCAGTTTATTTACATTCCCAAACGAGGGTCGCAGTTCTTCAGCGGGTTGTCGTAGACTAACACTTTGATCTTCTGGAAAGTACGTCCATATTAAAAGAAGGAATTAACATGGTAGTTAATTTGTTAATTATAATGTTGAATGATATAAATAATTAGCAAAATAAAACGTTGAAAATGGTTAAAAGAGTGGTTACAAAAAAGAAAAGCTTGAAATGCATCAGCGCCTTTTTTTGTGAATGAAGTTGCAATTGAAAATGTAGACAGTTACATCATTTAGGACTAACTGTATCGCAATTTGAAGAGCTGCTGTGAAATATTTTTGCCGATACATAAGAAATGAGACCGTTATGAAGCAATTTCTTAAAATTCCACGGAATTTCCTCAATTTCATGCAGATCTAAAGATGTTAATACCACTGCTTACTCCGTTTACGTGACTTGTCAGTTTTTTTTTTTTTAATGGCATTCGGCTACTTGTGGCCATACAGCCAGCTCAACGTGATTTGTTGCTATCAAGTATTGACACAAGGACACTACAACACGGACAAGACATTCAAAGACACAACACTAAACACCCATGCCCTCGGCCGGACTCGAAGCTAGCACTCTACCCCCTACGCTACCGAGGCCGGCGACTTGTCAGTTGTCGCTATCTTGTTTGTTGAACTCGCACGCCAAAAGTTGGTCTTGAACCGAGTCCATTATCCTCAGTCAACTGCCTTGTATACCTGTTGACCCGAGGAGAGTGATTATCCAGTGCTCGCGCGCACCCTAGACAGCACACTCGTTCCAGCCAACCATCGTGTAAACGCGGCCTAAGAGCTGTACTGCTAGTAGGTTTGGCGGGCTGCAACGTAAGATTTTATTTATTAACTAGGTACACTAACGAAAAATGGTTTAAATATAGCAAAAATATGCATCATTACTAGGTTTTAGGTAAACTATACAATAACTGGTGAAAATGGGCTTAATATGCAAATGCATATAATCCGGTCTCTAGTGATGACATACATTAACAAAGACACATACAAAATCGCAAATATATTTAAAAAAAACAGTGATTAAAAATAGCATTCAGAACAGACAACACAATACAGAAAACATTAAAAATCACATGCAAACCAATAAATATCACAACTCAGGAATATACAGGCTAACATGCAATGAATGTCACTACATAGGACAAACATGTAGAAAATTCGAAACCAGATACAAGGAACACTCTAAAATATAGCAACCACTCAACATTTACAGGAACACAACCACCATCCAACAAATATTGACAGACATGTAAATACTCACTATTAACAACTACAAAACACAAATACTAACATTCCAAGGGAACTGTCACATACAAAAAGCACTAACAGAAGGAAAACAAATAATAAATAAATAAACAAACCCACCCGACACTATACTAAAATTAAAATAACCAAAAACATCGACACAGGCAAAAAAATATTAAACAAAGACAAACAAAAATGAAAAAAATGACAATCATTCACATTTTTTAAAAAAAAGTGCCTAACAAATGGAAGACTGAATTAAACAAAACATCACCGCATAGCGACACAAAGTCGATAGTTAATAAAACGGATCGGGCAACTGTAATGCTGCTTTTCCACTACGCGGCTAGTCGCGGGCGACCGCAGTCGCAAGCGGCTAGTTTTGTAGCGACTGTTGTAGCGACTGCGCGCGCGACTGTATTCCACAAACCAGCTCATTTTCAATATGGATGTGGAAGAAATAAATGATGATAACAAAAAGAAAACATAGATTTCGATACATCCTTTATTTGCATTGACGTCGGAGCTTACGAGAAATGTAGTGTCGCATCCATATTTAGAGATAATACATTCCGTAAAAAGAACTGACCAAGAATGAACCAAATATTGCAGAAAGTGCGCCAGTTACATCAAAAAACAACCCCGATGCCTTATGTTTTCGTCCGTGATGATACTTTCTAACTAACTGATGAAGTTTTACCTGCATATAGTGGGCGAACTTTAATAACAAAAAGAGTGTTTAACTACAGGTTTTGTAAAGCAAGGCTATACATAGTGTACATTTGGCATAATTAATTAATTAAATCGCAACAGACCGCACGCTCAGATGGCAATTTCCCTACACACACACACACCTTCCCTCTTGCTGCATCCACTACATTCACCCTCTACAAATTTTAACTTAAAATTCTTTCAATGTTTTTGGTAAATTATTCATCATTTCTCTTGATAACTTATTCAAATCCCTGACACCCTTACCTAAAATAATCTTCCTACACCCTTGTTCCCGAAATCGAGTGCCATCTTGTGGTTATGTTCATCTTTTCCCTTCCATGCATTACTTTTAATTCTTACTCCAATATCTTTCCATGCCTCATCACCAATATACGACTTGTACGCTCCCATGACCCCCTTTACCCTCATCCTGCCTTAATGCCATAACTGAATAAATAGGAATCGCGCGGCCGGCCGCCCGCGACTAGCCGCTTAGCCGAGCAGCTCGCGGTGCAGGTGGCGGTCGCGGTAGATGTTTCATCCAGGTGAAACAAAAGCATTGTTAGTAATGAGTCAGCGCACGCCGAGGCGGTCGCACCTCGCGGCTTTGGTCGCCGCTCACCGCGATGTCGATGAGAGAACAAACTATTTTGTTTTCACCTCGCCGCCTAGCGCGCCGCTGGAGGTCTGCTTGGCTCTGATTGGCTGAGATATGTCAAGACCACGCGATCCAGCTGTTACACTTGATTACGCAGTTCGGCTTTCGTATTATACAGAGTGGTGTTATTTAATTTTGTCTTGTTCTAAATATTGATTTATTTAATGGATGTCATTTCGTTTTCTACAAATGCAGATATAAATTAACAATGTACTGAGATTGACAATGCTACATTCTGTTTTAAATAAATTATTGATGAAATAGTAAGTACAGATTTTTATAAATTGGACAACTACCGAAAAGTTAATGTTTCAAGCAATTAGATAGTCAGCGGTAAATAAATTACAACAAATTTTATAATAATAATAATATTTAATTAAATTTCAATTCAGCGCACCCTCCGATGGCAAATTCCATACATACACATGTTTCCCTCTTTCCTGTACCCACCTACATTTCCCCTAATTGAAATAATTATCTATTGTTAGTGACTTGATTGACTATTCAGAAATTATTACACATCATATACCGATGGAAATGGAACATCAAACAATTCAGTCCTACAATCATTATAAATTTAAAGAAAGTAAAAACAAAAATAAAACATTCTCGTTCCAATTATTATTTAAAATAAACTGTTTACTGAATTTGAATTGGAAAATTCTGATTTTTAAACAGAAATTCTGATTTTGGATTGAAAAATTTTAGATTTGACTTGAAAATGCTTTGTTAAAAGGTACATTACTTTATTTACAATAATTACCAGTTTTCGCTCAGCATGTATTGGATTGTTGTGGTAACTGTTACAAACATTTTACTTCAGTTTGTCTAGGATTTTACCGTAATGTTTGTGGTGTCTTTCGTAGGTGGGCACGGAATTAGTCTGGATGATTTTTCAGATCCTGATTTAAATGGTGAAGTTCGCCAAGCGTTTGTCTCTGTTCATTTATTTGCTGTTAACTGAACCTTCCGATACCAGTCGTAGAAAGTAGCCACCACTTTGTGGCAACTGACAGACCACCATCATCCCTATCGTTATCGCTTCCACAAATCATTGCAGGTTAACTAAAGTAAATGATACTCGCGTTAAACACAAAATATTAACGATTTACAACGTGTGGCACCTACAAGGGTTTTCAAAACACTGGTGAACGCTAGCAGCTATACCTCGACATCTACCTTCCCCTATACCGTGAGCTGCGCGGCATGTTTTTACCCATCTACCACGTCATCGACCTTCAGCGCGACCGCCACCGCCACCTGCACGGCGACCTGCTCGGCATGTTTGAAACATACAGTACAGTGCAATGCAGTGCACTGTTGCGATAATCACTAGTGTAATAATCATCTGGAAAATAAATGACTTCTCACAAAGAAAGCAAAAATCACTGCTGCTGAGAGTGGAGCATAAGTAAATGCAATAGACCGAGAAATGTAAGTAGATTATAATTTAGATAATAATTCCTCTGTACAAAACACGACAACATAACCAAATTGTAACATGTGTACGTTATTAACAGGAGAACTCGCTGCAAAAGAAGTAAAACGCGTTCGGTAAGTCAATAAATTCACAAACATTCAATTGCGTTGTTTATTTTCAATAAGATAAATAACTTTATAAATTTCGTTTGGTGGTCGAGTGATTTGTGTTATTCGTATTGTGGTGATAGTAAATGAAATTAACGTTACCATCCAATTGTGGCGAATACATTCATTAATTTATACGAAGTCACGATGCCTATACACAGGCGAACACATAAAGTGATGAGAATTACTCAGGTAAACAACTAGTATTATTGGCAGTTTCCGGAAGAGAATTTTCATTTCCTGATCTATATTAATCTCAGGTAAATAGTGGTATGTCATGACTTATGCCGTGACAGGACATATTTAAAGATTTATATGTCCCTGGACCCTGTGTTTTATTTTACTTGTGGTATTACACAGCCTCTAACCTAAAGAGGCAATTTCCTGACCCCATCATAGCTGTAGGTGGGCTACCTTACAGCTTCAGAAAGCAACTCAATAGTACGCCCTTCCCCAAGATTAACCCTGAAGACCATTCATAACCCCACCAGCTACTGGTACAGCCTCCACAATGCAACGTCGGCTTCAAATTTTCCCGTCTAATAGCTCGGTTAATTGTGGACGATGATGGCAACTGATGTGACCTGTCAGTGATTGTGTCACCATATCTCTTCACAGCTGCAACAAGCTGTCCTCAGCAACACGTGTATCATAGACGAATCGCCACACTACATTTAGTATAAGAAATAACTGATTTTGTTTTGACAATGGTATTTAAACCATTTAATGATCCTATTTAAAGCAATTTCGAAGTGCCTTTTGCACTCATACGATTATGAGTATCCTTCTCTTGTTTAGTGGTTTTAATGTTTTTTTATATTACCCATTTGTCAATAAGCAGAATAATTTAGTGAATGCTGTTAAGTAAATAACTATGAGGAACTATTGTTTTCATGGTTATTCACGAAAAGTGAAAATTGTTGAAGTTTTCTACACTAAGTGACAAAATGAAGTGTGAATTATTAAATTTTGATTGCAGCTGAATAACCATATTTAAAAAATAATTTATTTTGCACAGGATTTACAATGAAGCTTTGTAAAGATCTTGAGACACGAGTTAAACAGCTGCTGCAGCAGTCAGGATTAATTATAGAGGGGGCCGTCGAGATGAAGAACACTCTATTTGAGCTCCAGAAAGAGATGTCACAAAAAAGGCAAGTCCAGCTTCGCAATTAGATTATAAATCAAAGAATCTATCATTTATTCATTTACTGTTTATTCCATTCTAGTTCTCTCAGATACCGTAGACCGTCGCAAACCACCAGATATATATATTTAATTCTCAATCCACTCTGATACTGCATACGCTCTCTCACTTCTTTATTTCAACCAAAAAACGTCTACCTCTTTTGTTCTCCTACTCCTGAGATAATCCTCCCGCGTGCCTGCGATATTATTACACTGTAATTCTCTCTGTGATGTTACATCCCAACCGGTGCGGTTTGACGAATGACGGGCTTGACAAAGCCCAAAACTTCGTCACGAAATCGAACCTTCTGATATACTAACATCTGAATGTAATTCACATAAAACACCCATCACAATATACATAAAATGAACATCTGGTATAATATGTAAAATTGAATAACTGGTATAACATTTAAAGATGAATATCTGGTGGTTGCGTAGCTACATTTTATTACATTAAGCCACAGATTCCTTAATTCTAAGTTCAAAATAAAAACTCAGCACCAATTTAAAAATCAGAACATAAAAAACACACAAATATGATTTAAAAAAAAACCAATATCAGAACACGCACCACTGCACACGCAAACGCTACGCGCAAACTGACATAGCATGGCCTGCAGTGGACAGTGGGTAACTTTGGGAAATAACAAAGCTATATTTGCCACTCTCAAAGTCAAAGACATAAAGAAAGAGTACTTATTTGACCTTTAGTTTACAACTGTAGCCTCGAATGCGTCCGGGCACATCGGAAAACACATCGAAGAATTCATCAAGAACGTCTTGATCGCCCGTCTCTTGTTCCATCACGTCACGGGTTATTTCCAAACCAAAGCATTCCTTTCTGTGCTTGACGGATCTAGCGTCTCCCCACAAGACTACCCGTATCCCGGTTGATTTTTCTTCTCTGCCGCGTGTCACCTTCTTCAGTTCTGCCTTGACTGAATTAACATTTGGGGCAATTTGACATTTAGCAATTTCTTCCTTCACAACTTCGGGCACTAGAACCTTTAAACTTTTCTCAACCTCTTTCTCCTCAGTAATCGGTACCTGCACCTGCAACCTATCACTCACCCACACTGTCGTAGATGCCTTAACTTTTTCCACCTGGCATGATAAATTCTCAACGCCTACTGCCAGCTTGCTCTTCTCGAGAGAAATTCCAGCAATATTACTTATAAGAATATCTGTGGCTGAGCAAGTCTTGTCTGAAATTGATTGAACACTAACTGGTTTCATTTGAATCATAAGCTGAGAGTTAACAGGCAAGATGTCAGATGAACCATGAGCTGCTTCCTGGACCAAAAAAATTTTCTTATCTTTTGCTATCGAGTACTTCCCCGTAAGATTTTCTCCCAAATCCCGACTGTAATCTTCCGCCTTATCAGAATGATACTGGTTCAGTTTGGAAGAGGGTTCAATATTTTGTTTAACAAAAAGTTCCCTATAATGAGTCAATTCCTCTTTAATCGACTTTTGAAAGGCAATATTATCTTCCTTTAATTCCTGAAAGGACCTCATAAATGTTTCCTGAAATGCACGAAGCATGTCCACTACTGACACATCACTATGCTCAGGAATTTCCTCCTGTGCTACAGTAACCTCTTCTGATTGACTATTCATTTTACCCAGAACAATATTAAGCTATACTGAAAAAAAGGAACTACACCAACACTACAAGCTATGCAAATATACTCCTTGACTACACAAGCACTTTCCTAAGCAGTAAAAGAAACGGTCTATGGCTCAAAAGAAAAAAATTATTTCCTTGTCAGTTTTATGACAAGGCTAATCTGTCGTCACTGATGACAACAAGATGAGATACGATGTCAAAGAATGATTCATAGAATTTTTTTTTCTTTTTTTTTCCGAAAGAGAAAAATTTTAGGGATGTAATTGCTAGTCAGCTTGCGCGCGCATCAATAAAATGGTCTTTCTTTCCTTTTGATGAGACGTCGCCGCTATCTGGAACGCTCGGACTGCTATTACCCCTCAGCACCTCAGCAATGGCTCCACCCACGCAGAATGAATTCCTGTGTCGACTGAGTATATCCCTCAGCCGCCACCAAGCGCCGCCACCGTCGTGTATAGTGTAGTCTTCGCTCAACGTCTCTGCTTTCCTCCGCCTTCCAAAACTCGGTTTACGGTCGCTGACCTTCAGTTCGTTGGAGCAACTTATACTCTCAACAATTATGGTTTGTCTTAAACGATTCCTTTTTCTTTCACCACTTATCTTTTTTTTTTAGCGCGTTTTCGTGCTAATTACACTCTTCGTAATTTCCACTTTTAACTGCAGGTTCGTATCTGTCACGTTGAGCCATGTAACGTAAATCAAAGAATCTATCATTTATTCATTTACTGTTTATTCCATTCTAGTTCTCTCAGATACCGTAGACCGTCGCAAACCACCAGATATATATATATATTTAATTCTCAATCCACTCTGATACTGCATACGCTCTCTCACTTCTTTATTTCAACCAAAAAACGTCTACCTCTTTTGTTCTCCTACTCCTGAGATAATCCTCCCGCGTGCCTGCGATATTATTACACTGTAATTCTCTCTGTGATGTTACAATGAGATGTGTAAATGCTGAGCACACTCTAATTTTTAAATATCCATAAGTTCTAAACTTTCATAGGAAATTCAAACAATTACTGCACTAAGAAAATAACTGGTTATTAGATGCTTGTAACAAGTGTATACACTGTTCCACATAATAAGTATTAATTAACTCGGGATTGTATATGTAGATTACAGGAGATATTGGTTATACTAATGGGTTGTAGCTAACTTGTCAACATATAATAATATTATCAATTATATAGTAATATTGACATTAAAAATAAGTGTATGTACTGTTCCAAATCCCCGAGATTATTCTCACATGGATCAATGTGAACATATCTATCTATCTATCTAACAGATCGTTATTTTCTCAAATTGCTCGCTAATTGAACCGTTCTAATGATACTCTTCTACAGTCGTGGTGATAATGAGAACATGAGTGAAGACATCTGCTCTGGGTGATCCACCGGAAGGGAGGATCGTTTCGTGGTCTGACAAGCGCCAGCTCAGCCAATAATATCTCTGTCCACGTACGAAAATGTGAGGGCCTCTCACACTATTCAATACAACTTGCATTCGCAACGCCCCCCTGTGTCGTCCCAACCTCGGCGACTTCGTTTGCAGTAAACACTCTGACGGTACTGCGATACCTTCAACAGATTGTAACGCTTCATATGCTTCGATTCAATGCGCGACTTCAACGGGCCAACTTCCAACACCATAACGCACGCCCATGTACGCCACTTGTTTGTATATCATTATTAATACACAAGCACACACATTTTCTGTAATAGAATTAGAGGGAGGTAAAATATTTCGTACTTTAAGTCATGAAATTTTGATTAGTCATTTGCATTGTTTCTCTTACAGTACCTGGGTGACCGATCTACGCTCGGTATCTTTCGATTTCTGTTCAATATCCAAGATTTCGAGTAAAGTTTGATTAAAGTAAAAGGCTTGAAGGCTTCCTAGGCGTTTTGAGGTGCACAGTTCACCAAAGAGAAGCTTAACTAACATCAGTAGGCGTACTGGTACCTGAAACTTCTACGTAATGAGGTTAGAGCCGTTTTCGAGAAAACAAATACAAATGTGCTCCTTTCTTTTTTTTTTTATTTTTTTTTTTTAAAAAAAAATCGTGTTAAAAACTTGAAAAGCAAAACGTTATCTACATGTGACATTTCATCCAAATCGCTAGATCCATTTGCGAGACCGCCTCACATATTACTTTTAAAAAAATGCTATTATTATGTAAAATAGAAATCTTAATGCCAGTTTGATAGGCCCTATTAATTAATGGTGCGAGATTTGTGGTATTTCAGAGGATTCTACGATAACCCTTGATGATGGATTCTTATGTAACTCGACGAGAAAAATTGAAAGTAAAAAATATTTTTTTATATATATCTCGCTTAGTTCTCGAGATATCGTATCTCAAAATTTACGCGGTTGGTTGAAATGCGACCTGAACCAGAAGACATATTTCGCCATAGCCAAGTTTGATGGTGAATTCGTATGAAACTCGTCGAGACAAATCGAAAAAAAAGGAATTTTTCTGATATCTCGCTTAGTTCTCGGGATATTATATCTCAAAAGTGAAGAGGTTAGGATTAGCTCCAGCCTGGACCAGAAAAAAAATCCACCAAAATGACCATGTCTATATGGTGGAAATGTAATTTCAATGTTTTATTTTGTACCTAGTGGTTGTTGTTAGGTTGAAATACAGCCTGGACCAGAAGAAACGTCGCCAAAAGCACAAGGAACTATACCTATAAATGATTTTTGACATGCTATATCTCGAAAACCAAGAACATTTATTCTTTATTTTCGATATGTTTCATCGAGTTCTATAAGAATTCATCATCGGGTTGTGACGTTAATAGAACATCATCTGTGCTAAATTTATTCACTCTGATAAAACTATGCTCATACATGGCAGTAATCTCACATCTTCTGATCAGCATTTCAAAATGCTAATAAAACAATTCCCATAAGAAGTAACCTTCGTTATAAACATTAATAAAGCACAAGGTCAGACGATTCAAAAGGCAAGATTCTATTTATCAGAACCCTTTTTTTCGTATGTGCACTCGCACGCGGCTTTTTACTTTATTATCAAACTCTACTCGAAATCTTGTACATTGAACAGAAATCGAAAGATGTTTTATAATTAAGGAGGTAGTATTTAATGACTAACTAACAACCACTTTTTACGGTCAAAAAGTAAACGATGATTACTTTATAAAGAAGTTTCTGATAAAACCATTGATAAATTTTTAATTATCTTCCTTTTTAAATGTTTTACAATTAAACTTGCAGTGTTAATATTTCCACGGGTCAGCCAGTATACAAGAACTGTTCGTTTAATTATTCTTTGAAATCAAAGAAAATCAATTTGTAGGCTTTCTGGTACCTGAATTGTCTACGAGATGGCGCTAGTGCCGTTTTCGATATACGGAGTGACAAAATTGTTCGTATTTTGTAAACTCGCTTTTTTGTAGGGAAGACAACTATTTAGGTAATCTTAAAAGTCAAAACGTTATCTAAATACCAAATTTCATCCAAATCATCACAGCCGTTTCCGAGATCCGAAATATATATATATATACAAGAATTGCTCGTTTAAAGATATAAGATTAATTAAAAAAATTATGCCTATGTTTTAAACAGTGAAAATAATACTATTTCAGGAAAATGAACAGTGAAGACTTTCAGTGGTCTCAACTAGTGGCTCTTAGAGGCCTGTCATGGAAGAACTGGAATCGACTACAGAAGATAGAAATTGTTCTTCAACGTCTTTGCGACATACAGGCTGTGGTAAGCAATTTATTTCAACAGCTAGTGATTGACACCAAGATACTGAATACTTCTGCAGTTTTTTTATATATATATAACTTATACAGAAAAACCTGTAAAATAACAATATAACATATCGACTATCAACTCACTACTTATTATATGAAAAAATTACAGCATAAAACTAAAGAAATTAGCTAACTATTTAATATTCTTTAGAAGTCCCTTTGGGGTAAAGCATTAGTATAAGTTTT